>JAVJAQ010006000.1:94101-471919 GCA_032362365.1 Zygogramma bicolorata
TTATAGGTAACGCTAACGCGTCGTTCGGCCATCTGCAATCGCGTGCGGAAAGTATCACTCTCCGCACTTGTTAGGTAAACTACTATTACGCGCTGCGTGGTTCTTCATGTAAAACCCATAATTTGCGTTAGTTAGGTTCAACAAGAATTTGGATGGAAGCCTTTTTACAGACGACTTTTAATTCATTTTACATAAAAATATCGATCAAAGTAAAAAAAAAACATGAAGTATATCTTCATCTTTCAAATGATACAGGGTGATTTAGAAATTCCCCGAATATGTTGCGAAAAAATTTAATGAAAACCAACTCTCCCAGTACGCCTATTACAACTGAAATTAGTATCATCGTGAGAATAATGAAAATTAATGAGACATACTCTTTGGAAGTATACAGTGTGTTGCATCAAGAAAAAATTATGGATTAGCCATGAAGTACCACACAGCGCATAATTTTTTTTGCAGGTCATGATTCGTTACAGATTCAAGTATTTCCTATTCCTGTAAAAAATTAGTCCAAAAAATCTTTCACTGTCGCCCGGTCTAAGAGGTATTTCTCAAATTATGTGCTAACGTCAGCGGCAATAAGCTAGATCCGCTATTCTAAAATGGTTATGTTTTCTCTCCTATCTCTCCCCTTTTTATGACGTTGATCTCTACTGGTGCATTCTTCCAGCTGGAAGAGGGATCGCTACTATGATCATATTATAATTTGAAATTTCGAAATCATTCCGAACCAGTCTTCTATTTGTGCATCAAAGGTGAATTCGCTGAACTCTTACGAAATATGCGGCACTACTGTTTACTAATTTGAACGGTTTTGATTTGGTTTCGTTTGCCATGTTATTTGAAATGAATGATATATATTTCCGTTTCTTCAAAATCTCCATTTTCGAAACTATTATAGTGATCTTTACAAGGGTTTCCACAAATTATTTATTCTAATGGAATCTGGTTATGAACTTCGAAAAAAAAATGCGGAACTCACGTAATCCGGTCTCCTCTACATAAAAATTTTCGCGGTCACGACCTTTTTCGAAGATACCTACAAGTCCATTCTACTGTAAACTCCGCCATTTTTCACATTAACATTGAAAATGCATGTGTGTTTGCTTGTTTCAACATTTTCGAGCAGAAATTCATTTTTTCAAAAAATTCACCTTTCTTCAAAACTTTTGGGATATCATAGTTCCACACTGAATGTTTAGTATTTTTTATTTGCAATGGTGGCGGCCTGATTGTTATTGTTGACAAGTGAAACTACTTAACTGAGACCGATTTAGGCTGCCATCATTGCAAATAAAAAATACCAAATATTTAATGTTGAAGTATGATATCCGAACGAATTGTTTGCGTTTCGAAGAAGGGTGAATTTTTTGAAATAATATCATTTTTTCTGCTCAAAAATGTTGAAAACAAGTGAATGAGGGCGAGTGGATTTTATGGTCGAAAGAAGGACACATTTTATATTTTGAATAACAGAAATTTGATTTGAAAAATAGTGAATATTTACAACAAAATCGACCTGAATCTTCGAAAATAGTCGTGACCGTCGAAAATTTCATTTGGATTTTTTTCTAGAGGAAATTGAGTAAATTTACAATTTTTCTCGAAATTTCGATCCTCAGGGCAACAGAAGATTTACTCTAAATAAATAATAATCTTCAGAGTCTCCACCACTTTATCACGATTTTCGAAAACAATTCAGCTGAAAATTCATTCATTCAAATGTGGTTATGGAAAAAAGGTAATACTTCCGTCACTATGAGAATTTTAACTTTTATTTTTGTGGAATTTGAGTAATTCAGTCTGCTCTTCAAAAATCCTTATAAAATTCTCGGCGGTCTCCTCTATTTCCGGAGATACAGGTCTATTTTGTTGTAAAACTTCACAATTTTTCACATCAACTTTCTGTCGTTTGAACACACAAAACTTGTCCTTTTTATCAAAACATCACACAAGTCCTTATTTACTTACACAAGTCAAGTCAAGTATTCACTTGTTTGTAACATTCTAAAGCAGACAAAACCATTATTGTTTCAAATAATTTACCCTTCTTCGAAAGTCAACATGAATATATCCAGGTTTCAACAATAAGAATGACGGCGATAACGCCGGCAACATCGTAAATAAATCAGTATTGAGCTATGCATCCCAACAAAATCTTGACGTTTTGAAAAAAAAAGTTTTTTGAAACAATAACGGTTTTGTCTGCCTGAATATATTGAAAACGAGTAGATAAGGACTCGTATGATGTTTTGATAAAAAGAAGGATAAATTTTGTGATTTCAAAGAACAGAAAGTTGATCTGAGAAATTGTGAAGTTTTACAACAAGATGAACCTGGGTAATACTTCGGTCGCTATGAGCACCTTTTTTGAATTTTTTTTGTGGAACTTACGTAATTCGGTCTCCTCTACATAAAATTTGAATGAAATTATCGGCGGTCTCTTATATTTTTGGAGATACAGGGCCTCTTTGGTGTAAAACTTCACAATCTTCCACATCAAATTTCTTTTGTTTGAACACACAAAATTCGTCCTTCTTTTGATCAAACACCACACACTCTCTTATTTACTCATTTTCAACATTTTCAAGCAGAAAAAACCATTAGTTTTCCAAGAAATGCAATTATTTTTTATTTTTTTTATTTTGTTGTGATGTCATAGTGCAATGACAGTCGAAAGTGATGTATTTGCAGTGTTGCCGCTCTCATTGTTATTGTTGAGAACTGAATGCATTAATGTTGACTTTTGGAGAAAGTCGGATTTTTTGAAAACTAATGGTTTTTTCTGCTTGAAAATGTTAAAAACGAGTAAATAACAGAGTGTGTGGTGTTTGATCAGAAGAAGGACTAATTTTGTGTGTTCGAACACCATAAATTTGATGTGGAAAATTGTGAAGTTTTACACCAAGAAGGCCGTGTATCTCCGAAAATATAAGAGACCGCCGATAATTTCATTTAGATTTTCTGTAGAGGAGACTGAATTACGTAAGTTCCACGAAAAAAAAAACGGTGCTCATAGCGACCGAAGTATTACCTGAATTTTTTTCGTGAAACTTCCGTTATTCGGTCTCCTCTAAAAAAAATTCAAATGAAATTTTCGGCGGTCCCGTATAATTTCGGAGATACAGGCCCATTTTGTTGTAAAACTTCACAATTTTTCACATCAAATATCTTATTCACTCGTTTTCAACATTTTTAAGCAGACAAAAATTTTTTTTTTCAAAAAATCAAACTTTCTCCAAAAGTTAACATCAATACATTCAGTTCTCAACAAAACAAACAAGTAAATAGGAGAGTGTGTGGTTTTTGATCAGAATAAGGACGAATTTTGTGTGTTCAGACAACACAAATTTGATGTGAAGAATTGTGAAGTTTTACAACAAAATGGACCTGCTCCGAAAATATAAGGGACCGCCGAAAATTTCATTTAGATTTTTTGTAGAGGAGACCAAATTGCGTAAGTTCCACAAAAAAGTTTCGGTAATACTTCGGTCGCTATGAGCACCTTTTTTTCGAAAAAAATTTTTGTGGAACTTACGTAACTCGGTCTCCTCTACAATAAATGTAAATGAAATAATCGGCGGTCTCTTATATTTTCGGAGATACAGGGCCTTTTTGGTGTAAAACTTCACAATTTTCCACATCAAATTTCTGTTGTTTGAACACACAAAATTCCTCCTTCTTCTGATCAAACACCACACACTCTCTTATTTACTCTTTTTTAACATTTTCAAGCATAAAAAACCAATAGTTTTCCAAAAAATGCAATTAATTTCAAACCATAACCAATTTGTTGTGATGTCAAAGTGCAATGACAGTCGAAAGTGATGTATTTGCAGTGTTGCCGCTCTCATTGTTATTGTTGAGAACTGAATGCATTAATGTTGACCTTTGGAGATTTTTTGAAAAAATAAGGTTTTTTTCTGCTTAAAAATGTTGAAAACGAGTGTATAAGAGAGTGACTAACGTCTGATCAGAAGAAGGAGGAATTTTGTGTGTTCAAACAACAGAAATTTGATGTGGAAAATTGTGAAGTTTTACACCAAAAAGGCCCTGTATCTCCGAAAATATGAGAGACCGCCGATTATTTCATTTACATTTATTGTAGAGGAGACCGAGTTACGTAAGTTCCACAAAAAAAAAATTCAAAAAAAAGGTGATCATAGCGACCGAAGTATTACCAAAGTTTCAAAAAAGGTGCTCATAGTGACGGAAGTATCACCTGGACCTGCATCTCATAGAGAAGACCGCCGAAAGTGTTGTGAGGATTTTTTATAGAGAAGACCGAATTATATAAGTTCCATAAAACTTTTTTCGAAAAAAAAGGTGCTCATGGCGACCAAATTATTACCGGAAAAAAAAACAAAACGACACAAACCTGTACTCGTGTCTTTTTTCGGGCACTTCGGTATGGTTTTGAACGCCGTTCGCGGCTTTGTCGAAGACTCCAGCTTCGACCGAACGCGCTTCCGGAGATTTCTCGCCGTTCTGGAGACAGTACACTTCACCGTTGCAGACCATCGTCGTCAAACACATCACCCAACCGAAAATACTTGAATATCACAGGTAAAACTATCGACCGAATTAAAAACTAACTATCCGTCACAATAACAACAATTTACATACAAAACATCCATTCGAGCAACGAGTGATCCGCATTATCGTCGCCGGTCGATTTCGAAAAAAGCGGATCCGAATTGAAAACGCGTTCCCTTTGGGACGTAATGCATTGTTCGGAATCGATGTATTTGTATAAATTCACGGACGCGATCTATCTATCGTGACTCTGCCGTTTCCGAATGAGCAGTGAGTAATTCGACCTCCGGCTGAAACGTAGATATATACGAACTGATAAAAAAGTTCATTGGACAGATCCGTACCGCATCGGACGAATTTTATTATAGCGGTTGCGAATCGCAACGAATGCAGGATTATGGGTTTTCCGCTGGATTCATCTCACGAAGGGAATTCACAAGGATCGGTTGAGGGCGGCTGTGATAGAATCGAGTCGCAGATTTTCCTACGCGAATTTCCAGGTTGCTAGTCGGATTGTTTCACGAAGGGACTCCCCTGATTGCATTTCGCAACGGGAATAACGTTTTCCCTCGAATGTTTTTCTTCAAACATAATCATTAGTCATAAAATCAACGGTAATCGTTTTTATTTTCATCTCCAACAGATGTATTTGTTGGATGACGAATCAGTTTACTCGTAAGACACAATTTAGTTTCTTCCAACTCCGTAAAAGATATTATAACTTGGATACTCTATATATGAACATATTGCAAAAGGAAAATACGTGCCAATATGCATTCCAAGTTTTTTCATAATAATAGAATGGTATATCACGTTTTGATTCACCAAGACAGAAAGATAAGATACATTGCAAACAACATATATACGGAAACAGAACGAAAAAAGGGACAGGCATAGACAGAGTGAAGAAACTAATTAAATAAAATTGTTCTAGGAGCTAGCCCATGGCCTGGTTCACTGCATCCTTTTCAGATTTCTTGTGATGCTCCTTGGTTATTGTAGCTCATTGTCTAGCTCAATCTCTTTGATGAGACTCCACAGCCTTTATACTGACCCCTCAGCCTTTCTATCGCTTCGCATTCACACAGCACATGTAGTGGGGTTTCTTCCTCTTCCTAACAGAACTTGCATATTGACTTTCTTCTGCCAGATCCATGTTGCTCATATGTTCTTCGAGCTGGCTCTGCCCCCCCCCCCACCAGCAGACCCACCACACGACTAAAAAGTCATCATCAGTGCTTACTCGTCTTCATACTTGCTTTTGGTAGCCCGCAAAAAGGTTCTGGACCAATCATGGCTTGGATGCTCCTTCACGGTATAAAGCATCGGCCTCCTAGTTGCCCTCGTGATCCTCATGTCCGAATATCCAAGTCATAGTCCAGCAGCCACCGCCTGATTTTTCGAGTGATTAATAACAGGCTGAATCTCCGTGAGTAGGTTCGGTTCGACGAGACGCCCAAGTTTTCCCTCTGTGAAAATTCTCGTTAAGATGAGGATTGACGAATGACCGTTGGAAATAAATTTTCAGAGTTCCAAATATCGCCGCCCTCAGCGCAACCAGTCCGTTTGAAGAATTTTTCAAATGGCGAATAATTGTCGGAATCTATATTGGAAGGTAATTCCTCCGTTCACGAGAGGTCGCTGATAGCTGATGGTATACATACGAGCCAAACAAATAATAAACTATTTCAGAAGCAGTAAACAAACTGCAACGAATAATATAAGGAATACATTGGGTGAAACGTGAAACCCTTGCGTGAACGGTAGAAGGTAGAAGGCATGATAACAGTGGCTACAATATTAGCTGCTGTGCTGTTTGTCGTAGGTCAAAAATATTATTAGAGTTCTGAAAAATGTATTTTGTATAACTGATAAAAAAACATCATTTCGTTTCTTTTTTGTTTTCGGATAGGTATAACGTGAACAGTAGGTCGACTGTTAGTCTCTGAACCGTATAGAAGGGAACGATAACTCCCGGTCGGTGTCTACGACGTAACAGGAACAGGTACAAATTATATTTTTTGTTGGTGGTATTTAGGGTCTCGGTTGTCTGCTATCACTCCGCTCTCGCGGAGAGTGAATTTGTGTTCACGTTTTCTTTACGGTGGTGTAGGTAATATTCGTGCAGACGGAACAGGCTGATGATAGATGATAACATTGTACTTTTTCTTTGAAGGTATAATAAAATGTTTATTAATTAACTCGCTTATATTAATCAGCTTGACTTGAATTAATAATGTAATAAAATCTTTGACATCAAGTTTAACCCACTTGTAGACGTCCGAATAATTTGAAATTTGGCAGGTGTTCTTAATTAATTAATTAATGGCGGACGAGTTCAGTAATTATGAACCGATTCTAATCCAAATTGGTATTTGAGGATTTGCTGGGTCGAAGATCATGATTCTTCAGTTAAAATTGAAAAATTCGAATGGCGGTTTTGAGAATGTTGTAAACTTTCTAAAATACATTAAAATCGATTACGAGATATGTCAAGACTAAATTATAGAAAATGAATATTATAAAAAACTTTTTTAAAAACGCTTATATTCAAATGTCGTAAACAGGATAGAGCGCGATAACAAGGTTAGCATCTTCAGGAGAAGTAAATTGATACTCGAATCAATTTACCTCTACTGAAGATGCTAACCTTGTTAGCGAAACGCGCGTCGAGTGCAAACAAAATCAGTTTGGTGTGAGGGTAATTGATATCTAAAAATAATATTTTGATCCTGGTTATTAAAAAATGAAGAGCGTAGAGCGCTCATCAATCATTGCGAAAATGTATAGTTTCCTACGGCTTTTACTCATATTCTTCGTATTTGAATAACCAGGAATAACATTATTTTCCCTTTTTAGTGTTTTCAAATATGAGAGTGTTTTTTGAAAAGTTCTGTTTATGATATTTATTTTCTTATTATTTGCACAATATCTGATACATTTTTCCGTTGAAGATGGCGGGCAAGTTTTGTGATTTATGAACCGATGCTATTCAAAATGAGTATATTAATATTTTAGTGGTGAAAAATCCAATTTTTTTTGTCATAATTCAAGATATGGTGGCTCTAAGATGGCAAGCGTATTTTATGCGGTGTTTTTTGGGGTCGAGGCTCACAATTTCTCATCCAAAATGATATAATTAAACGAGATGTGTTAGATAGGATCCTATTTGAAGTATACAGTGTGTAACAACGAAAACTCAACAGAGCTGTTGTTGAATATAAAAAGTAAGATTTTGAAAAAAAACCTCGGACACGTCGATTTCTAATTGAAGAGGAACACCTTTAAGACTACTCAGATTTTTTCTAGTACGCACCCCCTCGGAGGGTGCGTCCGACGACTCTTATTTAGATAGGAAAAGTAGGTCGAGTGGCGCCTCGTGTTTTAAAAGTCTTTCGAATACCTTCACAACTCTGTTAACAGAAAATTTTTGTGACGATTTTTTGAAGGTATTTGTTTTGAGTTCAACGTTTTTTAAAATAAGTCAAATTGTTTTCAAGGTACAATTTACATTCAGAACTTCCATAGAAAAATAAATTTTGGCTTTTTATAACAACCTGCCAATACGTGTCCATGTGATTTCGTATTTTTTGTTTATTACAAGGAGATTTTTTCGGGGGATGGTGTTGGTTACCAATCGTTACAAAAAATTTCTTCTAACAGAATTTTGAAGGTATTCGAAAGACCTTTAAAACACGAAGTGCCACTCGACCTACTTTTCCTATCTAAATAAGGGTCGTCGGACGCACCCCTCTGAGGGGGTGCGTACTACAAAAAATCTGAGTAGTCTGAAAGGTGTCCCCCTTCAATTATGAATCGACGGGTCCGAGCTTTTTTCAAACGCCAATAGCTTCATTTCAATAATGAATTATTATATTCAATTTGCTTCTGGGGTCATTTGACCTTGCCAAGGTCATCTCACCGCGAATGGTATACAAGCAGTTTATCGAGTCACATTGGGTTTTTTCTTGATGTCTATACTCATTTTTTGTACCTATAGGTGTATTATACTTCATATCTGCTCTTTTCAATGAATTTAATGAATATTTGACAAGGCAAATTTCACTACCACTACCTTCAGCATCCACATAGAAAAGGAATCTCTCACACTATAAAATCCTTCCGCCACCAAGTACCGCTCAACCTCATTTTTGAAAGCTTCGTAAGTTTTCAGCATTTGTAATGATTTCGATAGTGAATAGAAAGGAGTAATTGCCGCATAGTGTGGTGATTTTTCTTATAATGATGTACCTATGACGGGTTGGTACAGTCAATTTATTTTTTCTTTTATCTAATTTTTTAATCAAATTTCTCCTGAACACTTTTGACACATTTAAAAATGTCGAAATTGTATTCACGGTGAAACAATTACTGCAACTTTGCCCATAATCTAAGTTGAAAATTAACGCTTTTGAGCACAAAAGACTCTGTTCCAGTCGCATGCTGCTCCCTAAGATGCCGAGAACCTAGATGGGTTCCAAGAAGCCTCACATATTTGGAAAACCGTACATTCGGTATAACTAGGTTCTGCGGCTTGGATGTAGAATAAATGTACCTATATGTACTCCGTTTTTCCAGTATTTTATTAAAGTCGATTTTTTGCACCAAATGTCCATCTCTTCCATGTGATGAGAACTTTTTCCTCAGTGGTCTTTCCCGATGTACTAACAGTGGTGTCATCAGCGAAAATGACAACTCTGCCACTACTAATATGACAGGGCAAGTCATTTACGTATAATACCCAAACAAAAAAGTGGACCTATTACTGATCCCTGATGATCTCCTAACGGAACATTGTATTTGCTAGACGAGTTACTGCACATCTTCACGAGATATTGTATCCAATCCACTTCCTGTCGGAAGCACAAAGACTATTTACTAACAGTGGCAATGCCGCAGTTGGCGATTAAAAATCTGAACCCTTAAATTCGCCAATGCCACAGACGCATCGGCATCATCGTTTTTGATCGGTTGCTAGGGCGACGCCTACCTGACTGATGGGGACAAGCGCGCTAGCGCGCTCCCAGACCTGTTTTTATGAACGAGCTCGTTCACTCGTTCCTTACATTTACAGTTAGATTTTCGAAAGAAGTATTTTTTCAAGAAAACACAATCCAGTTTAATTAAAATAAGAACACTTTCTCTAATGCTCATCAAGTAATAAAGTTTATCTTCCACAACAGCCAAATCTAGACTGTCGAATGCTTATGGCAGATCAAACATTGAGACGACAAATTTATTCTGATTAAGTTCAGAAGGAGATGATTTGTAGCTGTTTCCACAGATTTGTTCTTGCGAAAACCGTGTTGGGAAGAAGAAATCCGATACTTTTCTGAGAAGTATATTAATAGGTAATAGGTAGGTAAATCATAAAAGCTCTTTCGAGTATTTTTGAGACAATAAGGAAATTTGTGTGTAGTTATCCATTATGAGAGGATTGCCTTTTTTGAACAATGATGAGAATACATTAGCTTTCATTAAATTCGTAAACTTTCCTTACGGGCGGCAGTGAGAAATTGATTGTTGATACCTATGTGTAAGGGGAGATGAAACAAGTTCACAAATAGTTTTGCAAAGAACTGGAGAAATTTCATCTGTACTGCTAGAACTAGTTTTGTTTTTCATAGAGACAATTATTTTGATAATATCATTTTCGGATGATTATGGTACAAATACACTATTAATTTGTCTGATTACATAGGTAATCGTTTTCGATTTTATCATTACCGAACGCATTTGCAATCATAGCAGCGCCAGCTTTCGCGAAAATGTTTAGCAAAAGAAGTACCTACCTACCTAGGTAGGAAGGTATCTGCTATCAACATTTTATCAGTAATTACCGAGAGTTTCGACCTCTGAGTCGTTCGGAGGTCGAAACTCTAGACATCACCTAGAAGATGGCAAATGAGACTTTGCCGAAACGTCGTGACAATTATCCTTCAGAGAATCAAAACCACGGAACATATATATATATATATATATATATATATATATATATATATATATATATATATATAACTTATAGAAGTTTCGAGTGGATAGATGATACAGAGGTTTTTTTTATTGGGCTTTGCACTCAAATAAAAATAGCAACCGTATAGACACGTGTTTTATATGACTTAGTTCCCTCTGCTTGTAAGTCCACGAAATTTTATGGATAATTGTTCTAAAATTGTTCGTTTTCGTTAACCAGCTGACGAACGTCAACCCTCAGAAGTCGAAACTTGTGCGAGCAATGGATTAACGAGGCCTTACCTTTTAACGTGCGATTACCCAGCACGGTGGCCCGGCGAGGATTCGAACTCCGGCATTCCGCTTGATATGCAGATATGCTAACCACTACACTACCGAGACCACTAAATGAAAAATGAAAAGAAGTATTGTACCTATTTTGACAAAAAATTCATAATCTCCAGTCCCAAAAATTCCGCGGTACCAATAAGATTAGAATCCGACTGAATCACTGAATCACAAAACTCATCCGCCATCTTGAATTTTAGAATAACTGAAAACTCCACCTACGAAATCTACATACCAAAGAGTAGAATCGGACAATACTATAAATTACAAGTCATTTGCATTTATTTTTAGATACTTTCAATGTTAGACTATAAAAAACAAATAAGTTCCCAGTTGACATGGATATGGATGATTACTATTTATCACATTCACCAGTGAATAATAAATTTTTTTCACATTAAATGCCACTATATATTATAGTTTCTATTGAAAAAAAGGCCAAAGACAAAAAACTTGAAACACACAATCACGTTTTATATATTATTTGGCTCACCCTATACAATACAAACTACGACTTCCCTTGTTCGACGTGGTCCTCCCTATCGCCACCTATGAGAAAATAGCCACATCACGTATGGAGCGGTTTTCGGCTAAATTTCACGTGTTTATGGCTGCCATGTTGAATGTTTCTAATAATGCTTGAACGAAATAAAGTTAAGTACAGAAAACTCATTTATTATGGACTTTTTGAAGCCTAAATTTGGCAGGGTGATTCTTCATTAGGTGAATTAGGTGCTGAGAACTTTTGGTTCCATTCTGAAACAACAACTTGAAAAAATTACAAATGTTTGAAAATCAATATTTTCTTTTGTAGAAATAATTCGAGCCTCAAATTTTGTCATCACCTATTCCAATCCTTTATCTTTCGGTATACCAAATCCCGTTTCAGCCAGTTGTCATTTAAACGAATCGTCTTTTCGTAAAGTTGATGCTGCTCTGAGCATTATTGTCAATCCCCCTCTTAAGACAGATAAATTGAAAGTTTGGTATATGAACCAGGCATTAGATTGTAGTATTGATAGAACAGTTCAACATTTTTCACATTTTTCTACATTCCAGCATTCTTCCGTGAAAACATTCAATTCAGCAATCAATTATTTCTCCTCATAACGCGATTCAGTTAGAAGTGAATTTAAATCATAGGGTAGAATTTGGTTGTCAGTAGGCGCTTTCGTCTGAACATTCATCTTCGGACATTGGATCGTGACCATCGAATCATAATTCGTTTGTTCATTGATATTATTAGGAAATGTGTTGTTGAGGAACGATCCACAGAACTCGAATCCGTGAATTGTTAGGAGAGGTTTTCCTGAGAGTATACAACATTTCAAATTAACAACTATAGATGATGAACTATCACTTGGTTCCCACTGAGTTCTATGAATAATAGATGGTATTCCATTTTTCTGAAATTCATTGATGGAGAATCAAATGAAACTAAGACACAAATGCGACTATAACGGGCTCTGTTACATCGTTAGTGAATCATTTATTCGATTGTCATCAGCAACCAAGGAATATCGATCGAAATAATTAGCCACAGGCGAGGCCATAAGCTGGCAGTAGTGTATAGTAGTTTTCACAATGAATGGTATTGACTGAAAGATTATAATAAAACCAATTAGACCCTTAAGTTGTAAAATCCGAGATGCACATCATAAATGTAAAAGGAGCAGATTCAGGTAATTTTGTTTCTCAGAGAGGGATTGTAGAGGATTACAGCTTACACTTCTTGTTCATTTTAGTCTTTGTATTTCATTGGAAGTGTTCACTTGTGTTACGGCGTGCAATAATTTTATAACATTCATTTGTTATTACAGACATTAATAGCAAAGATTTTATACCCCAACGTACAGAATAGGCAGTATGTGGCGTCCGTGGATAAAAAGTAATAGTGCTTCTTCCAGTGGTTCGTTAAAGAAGAATCACTTATCTTGTGACGCGAAAATCATTATAAAAATGTGTATAGTTCCTTACTTCAGCAAGGATATAACGCGGGTGCTGCAGCAAAAGTAACCAGTAATTTGACGAAGGTGCCTCTTACTTCAGTTAGACGAATTGTTGAAAATTCCATGGAATCAAGAAAAAAGCGTAAAGATTCCGGTGTCACAAAGAGTCTAGACGACTGGGAAAAAGATTTGATAAGGCGAAAACTTTACACTATGTACGATGAGCAGCGTGTCCCTACAATCAAAAGTCTGAAACAGCGGCTCATCAATGACGAAACTCACATCAACTGTGGCCTCACTACTCTTTGGCGAGCTCTGTCTGCAATGGGCTTTAAATATCGCAAAATTGACCAGAGACAAGTAATAATGGAATCCACACGTTTAATAAACTGGTGTTCTGAATATATAACGTCAATAAGAAAATACCGGTCTGAAAATCGACGAGACGTGGTTTGACACGCATGACACCCCTTCCAAAGGATGGTCTGATTCCTCTGATAAGTGTAACACAAAAGCACCATCAAATGAAGGGAAGAGAATCACAATATTACACGCAGGATCAGAAAATGGTTGGATCCCAAACGCTATGTGGCTTTCTGCCAAAAATATTAAGGACTCTTGTGTTGATTATCACGAAGATACGACAGCAGAGCTTTTTGAAGATTGGTTTAAAAATTGTCTGTTACCCAACATTCCGCCAAACAGCGTTATAGTAATGGACAAGCAAGCTATCATAGTCGACAATTGCAAAAAATTGCTGGCCCAAAGAATACGAAATTGGAGATTCAAAACTTCATGGCTGCAAATGACATATATTTTGAGGAAAATTATACAAAAAAAAAAACTTTTACAAGTGCTGCAGTTATTTTCTTTAAAAAAAACGTATGTTTGTGATACAATTGCAGAAGAATTGGGACATACAGTGTTACGACTACCTCCCTACTACTGCGTGTTCAATCCCATAGAGCTTAAGTGGCACCAACTTAAATCGAGCGTGCGCGGAAAAATACTTCTCCGACTTTAAGAGGTAGTGTGGTAGAATTAATTAGGAACTGTATGAAGGACATTCCTACCGAGAGTTGGAAAAGGTCTGTTAGTCATGTTATAAATGTTGAAAACTCGTACATTTCTGTAAAATCAATTGCGCCAATTATAATTAATTTAGATGAGGATAGCGATAGCGACACTGAACTAAATATAGAATAGAATTGTAACATTTAAATTGATTACTTGTATATCTCCTACATTATGCAAAATTCAAATTTCTTAAGTTCGACCCTGTGGCACATTTGCATCTTTTACCAGATGATTTTCTACACAAAGGGATTAAATCGGGTAGTTTATTGCATTTTAATAAGCCAATACCATTTACTGTGAAAAATACTATACGTCATTCACAATGCATTGTTTGATGTTGACGTTTGTGTTATTGGGAATGTCTTATTGAAATACTTCAATAAAAAAACTGAGAAGGAAAAATGTACAACTTCATTTCGGGCCCTACCCATCGATGGATAATATTGACAGAACATTTAGGTTCAAAGAAAGTTGTTGAGAGTCTTTTACACATCGGATGTCAGCCCGAGCTGATGCACTTAAGCCACTTGCATAAGGTCATAAACAAATTGTAGAATCTTGGATATCCACCGCGAAAGGTGCAGCACAGACAGGAGAAACTAGTGACGAAACCTTCAGGTCGCCCAGAAAAATTGTAAACCTAAAAATTCATTATACTAACGGAAATTTGGAGCCCTATATTGAATATCATTATCACTGGCCGTTTGTTAACGTCATTGGATGAGTTTATATGAACCTTAGGAATACATTTGAATACTTCCATTCCAGAGAGAAAAAATCCGGAATCTGACTACGAGGATCTATCTCAAAGAACGAGACGTCAGAGTTTTTTTAATGGATCTGTGACCTCAGTCTCACTGAATGGAAAAAGAGATCCAAACTAGAAACCTTCCCTTCTATAACTGATAACTTCGTTAATTCAAAACAGCGATGGTTGATAGAGTTCGTATGAACACATTAGTCAAAGTTTTTGTTTATTTTCGTGCTGGTCAACTCTGAATTGCGAAAAGTTAAGTCAAAGTTGCAGAGAATTTACTGAAATCTACTATGAAAAGGTGAAACAATATCTTGGAAATTTATTATGCTTAGAAAGAAAACAAACTTGTAGACATATTTCCAAATTTAGAACTTCAATTGAGATTCTTTTCAAGCATGATGGTAACTAACTGCAGTGTAGAACGTTTCTCTTCAATTTGAATATAAAAAAATCAAGAAGTACTGCTTACTGTATTTACACATTCCTTGAACATTAAACATTATAATATTGATACATAAGTAGCTATTGCCCAATTCAGAAAATAATATACTACCTTCATGCTTTGCTGATTCTCGAAATTTAAAAAACTTGCAAAACGTTCACTTTTCCTGCATAAAAAGTAATTACTTCTACTAGCAACTTCTCGTATCACTTGAATTTGCTTATCGAAAAACACAAGAAATAATATTTTTTAAACTACTTATCATTACTAACTTTTTCAAAACCAAATCCTCTTATGTTTTCAAAACTCATTGACAAATACTTTCCTTCTATGCTCGTTTTCGAAAAAAAAAACTTCAAAAAGTTTTGAGAACGAGAGCAGGTTTGGTTTTCGAAACGTTAACACAGATCAGTATTTAGATAAATATTGGGTGTTCTATTTTTTTATAGATGAATTCGAGTTTCCTAGAAGTTGCTGACTAATAGAAAGTAGTTCAATTGAAAGGAACTGTTTTTCAATCAACGCAGCAATTTTTGAAGGTAGATAACTGCATTTGTGTAATCGTTTAGGATACTGGTTAAAATTTATCTAGTACGGCCCTGCTTCCCAAAATTCTGAATAGCATTCGGGTGTTTTGTATTTAATTGTGAACTAGACATAATGAGGTGAAATCTGAAATCATACCTCACTGAATTCGAAGGCGTAGTAAAAATGTTAGTTTCACATTATGACTAATTACCTTCAGCGGTTGGTAATGAGACACAATTAGACAATCTTCATTCGAGTTTGGCCCATTATACGATAAGTGATACGAAATACTGTACGCATATGTAAAGTGATAAAGTAAAAATAAGGAGCGAAGTTCGCAAAGGAATCAAAAAGATACTCACATGACCATAGACGAATTTTTCATAATCCGACCACATGGCCCAAATTGTTGAACTGGCGAAGGGGCATTCAATGATCTTGTCCTCCTGAAAAAAAACAATTTGAAAATTCTTTTTTCAGAATCGAATACTAAATTATTACAAATTATTACTCATCATGTATCATGTCAACATTAAGTTCAAAAAAAAAATATATACAATATCAATTGGTGTTGAATATTTTTTTTTCAAATCTTATTATCGTCACATTATAATTAAAAGGTATATTTTGTTTAATTTTAACCCATAAATATTATATCAAAAGTAAAGAATTGGGGAGTGAAATTCTAACATAGAACGCGTCATCATGAGTTGAGACGAAATATTACATCAAACGACACAATTTATCGGCATCGATATTCAAAGTGTGTTGTGGTTCATGTGAAAAATATATTTCAAACCTGTGGTGATTTATAGTGAACCTTGATTTGTAGTGAATTTGGGACGATGAATGAAACTGATTTTATTCAAGCATCATCGAACATTTCACCGAAAACAGCTACATTGATGATGACAGCATGTTTGGCATCAAATCTCGATTTTACGTACGCAGAGATCAAAGTAGTGACAGTTGCGAGGTAATCATTATAGTATATGATGTATTTGAGTCCATAACAAAGATTGGTATTCATAAATACCTAAAACAGAGATGTATACTATATAACGTTCGTACATTTCGGAAAACGTCCAGGTAGGAATTTCCTCGTCGTAAAGTGAAAATCTGCGAAAGTTTGCGAGCCGCCAAAAAAATCAAGTGTCTAATTTAGAACATCTATTTCTTCCTTACTTAATATGGATATCAAATACGTGGAAACAACTAACTGGAAATCAATAATGTTAGCTCATTAAATATTGAAATTGCTACACGTCATCTGTCGGGAAATAAAATCAACATGGCGAGTCATATGAGAAGGTTCATATTGAATTTAAACTGTTGACTGTTGGCAATATAGTGGATATTGCCGCGATTCATTCGACATTTGATATTCATTCATCAATTGGCAACTATATTTTGAAAGGGACAGCTTTTAGTTTTGGTGGATATTTCAAATATAATCTCACGATCCACTATCCACAATTAAGCTTCTCAAATCAATCACTTTATCATCAGAACATCATACTCGAAAAATTTCCTAAAAATGGCCAAATAGTTAATCGAGCGCTCTCAAGAGTTGGGAAAGAAGTTAAAAAGTCAGTCAACCATTCGATAGGATAAAAATTGTTCACCCTGTGTAATCACATTTTTCCACGTTTCTGTTACATTACTAATTAAACATTTCTTGCAGACTTAATGGACCTCAGTGTATATTTCCACTCGAAGTTTAATCTCGAGTCATTTCAACTGTAAATTAAAGAGAATCGTGAATAATCTTCCAGAGTTTTCAATTACAATTTGTCAATTAGGAAATACGTTTTGAGAAAAAGTACTATATTTGCAGGCCTTTTTAGGCATGTCGATTTGAAAATTAAAAAAAACGTTGCACTGCCCGGGAATCGAACCCGGGTCGCAAGAATGGGAATCTTGCATGATACCACTACACCAGCAGTGCTCGATAAAATGTGCGCATTACTGGCTATTTGATGTGTGAAGGTGAATTCGTGCAAGCTAACTTGTAGGTATTTAATATAACTTAGGGCCAGTTTTTCAATACAAGGATAAATGAGTTATCTGTCAGATAGATGGAAGGAGAGAGGAGGTGCGCGTGGATAATATTTGGCAGTGACAAGGAAAAAACTGATGGTTATTTTAATCTGACAGATAGGTATCTTGCATTGAAAAACCGGCCCTAGTAACTCAAATAGTTGAAATGGAAGCATTCATGCATTATACTTAGTAATCTACTCAGTAATCTACTTCAATCTCTATCAACTTTTTTCCGCTAACACTTCAAAAATTTGTTAACGGTGAAAATCAGTCGAGCATATCTTTCCTGTTCAAGTTTAGTTGAATACAAGTTTAGATGGCTTGAATAAATTCCCCTCAAGATTGCACTGAATACCCATTATACCCACCAAGTGTTGTATGTTTTCTATGAGTTTGGTAATTCAAAATAATTTACAATACAATTCTGATTTCTAATGCATGGAAGCATGGAATAATGAAATTGTCCCGGAAAAAATGACAGTGTCGCAATCAGTGTTGCCACAATGACCATATTCGTCCGATTCTCCAATAGTTTCCCTGCAAATAATTCTGCGAATGATTCCGAACATGTGGATGATACTGGATATAATTTCAAAATATCGATTCATACTTTAGATCGTTAGAAAATATATTAGATTAAGTATCCTTTGGTAAGCCATTCAATCATATGAATTTTCAGCTGAATGCAGATTACAGATGATTTTAATATTTATCACTCACCGATGAAGTTGAAAACTAGTCCTTTTTTTGGTCACAGTTAATTAGTCTTTTGTTAATGTTTCAGTCTGAAATGTGTATCGTTCATTCTTATGTACCTATCTCTATTAGAATTTTGTCAACTCTCGAAGTATGATAGCACCGGGGATAAACCAATTAAGATTTCCCATCATAATTATTGCATTAGATTACTTTGAGCTAATGAAATTTTGTTATTTGTGACGATTCTATGAAAACATAAATGTCTGAACACACGAAACTTTCCACTCAGAAATACCTTGTAAACAATTCCTGTTCGTCAATGAGGCTGACACACCGGGCGTAATTACTTTTCGTTTCCATTGGAGTATATTTTAAATTCAACGAGGAATCGTGTTGAGCGGAACGGGATTATAACGGACTGTTCGAAACCTAGCGACTACAGCTTACGATAAAATTAGATCAACAATAAAAACGCCGACGATAAGTAATTTCTGGTCCTTTGATTTTTCTGAGAACTCGAGATATTTTTTTGAATGCTACGTTGTAATGCTACAAATATAGAAATCTATTGAGAGAGGGGAAACATCGGAAAACACAGTCGCAATCATCTTTGTTTGGCCCCAGGGTCTATACTGTGAAAAATTGATTCCGTGAAAAAAATCTGTGAAATAATTTCAAAGGACCATAGCAAAACAATGAATAGGTCTCAAAATAGGCACTTGTAGGAATTTGACTCTCAATCTTCAAAGGCCGTGTTCCGTTTCCAGGTATTGCTACCAGACCAGTAGCCGTTCCGTTGTACTGGTAACCACGGTTACCGCCTGAAATGTGGTTGGTAAGGGAACAAGGTTGGTTTGTTATTTATCTATCACCAGCGTAACCGATAATGAATCGTTTGTGGTAAGATGCCTAGAAGTCCTGGTGATTCAACTGATTAGATTTTGTTTAGATTTTTGTGTCGAAAAAAACAATCGACGCTTTTGAAGGTTTCCCCTATTTTTTCGGTAGAGGGCGCTATGTCCCCATTTTTCAAATTTGATGACAAGTGTCAAGTTAATTGTCATATTGTCATGTCAGTTTGAAATTTTGATGTTTACGATGTTTTTATCGGGTTTATTTGTTGATTTCATTGCCTTTAAATATCGAAACGTTGTTACTGGTATCTCATTGTCCACCCATTATCCTTTAGGTTGCGATCTCTTCTCGCTAGCCAATCAAATAAAAGTGGAAAAACCCGACTGCACATTTTCACTTAGTGCAAATTTAGCTTCAGACAAGACTGACAAGAGCGTGTTGGCGACATCTGTACATATCGTACGGAAACCTCCAAAAGCTCAATTATCCACCAAAAATCAAGCAATCCAGATTTCGCCACTTTTATCCCAAACTTCTACAGGTATAAGTAAACACACCAGGGTTTCCAGGCATCTTAGTTTGTGGGTTGAGTAACCATGACGGGTGACAGTTTTCTTTTTTGGTGATTCACGCCCACGTCTATTTTTGTTCATTCGCTATGGAATGAGAGTACATGACAAGACAAAAATGACTACTACTCATGGTAGAGCTTTTCCGTCTACTTTGTGATGAAATTTCTCTGCTAATATTTGTGAAAATTAATTTGCCAAGACGGACTACTCCTTTCATTTTGAATTTGAATGATTTTTTTGCGAGTAACCGGGTTACAAATGGTAAGGATTTTCAGTAACCGGCTGCATTTTAGCGATATGCGGTAATAGAGGGGAAGTTGATGTGACGTCATTAATGATGTCACTATTTATTACCGTGTTATTAAAAACGTAACCTTGCTCCACAGCAGGGTTATAGGCGGTTATATAAAAACGACAGAGACAGAGGAAGAGAAACACACAATTGTAGACAGTTCACAGTGCATTTAGCATGCAACTGGCTGAAAGTGTATTTTTTTATTCGAAATAGTTGGAAAAACGAAAAACGTATTTTCATGATACTGGTTCAACTTGATATTATGATCTATTGGCATCCTTAAATGAATTTCACATGTTTTTACCTATTGGTAATCGTGAATCTCAATCAATGATCAAGTTCAAAATGTGGAAATATAAATTATTGTCACTTTGCGAAGAAATCTTCGAAAACAACTTGATATTTCAATATTTCCATATCTATAAAACTTTCAAAATAAATAGTAAACAATAACAACATAACGTCACTGTTTTTCATTCAAAATTAAAATATAACCAGATCTTTAACGCACGTTTTTGCGAAATCAAGTTTGTGTTACCAGTTTTGAAATTTCGTGAAGTGGGGGTTATACCTTGATGGTTACCGACTTTTGTAAACGGGTTACTCGCAAAAAAGACATTTTGTACTCTAGAGTGACAGTGTTACCACAACACAGAAAATTGACATCCGTTCCGTATATCACCGAATTTTCAAAGTACCGCTCAACCGACCAATTACCACTACGCTATCTTGAGTTACCAGCCTGGTTAACCAGACAAAGAAACGAAACACGGCCCATATGTGTTATCACTTTTGTTGATTTTTATGTACGAAAATGTTGAGAAATTCCAATAAAAAAATTCGATCCCTTTGGGGGGTTTAGAACGTAGATTCACACCCAGAGTCACCTATACTCGAGTCAATACTATCTGTCATAGACAAATTCTATCCCGTTTCCTTTCTGTCTAAATTATAGAGATTAGAAAGCAGAAAAGAGGCACAAGTTGAAATAACTATCAGAGTATGAACCCCCTCCTTGAATATAACAGAACCTTGTTCAAAAATATGGACAAGAAAGTATATGAGCCTTGTACAATTGCACGAAAGAATATAAATATTCAATAGCTACAGATCTCGTTACCAACCCATGAAAATTAGTTCGAAATCACAGAGACTACTGAATAATAAATCATACATTGGTGGCGTGAACTTTAGTTTACATAGGTGAGTAGAAATAATTCAAAGTTTGGCTGTGATGTAAAAACGTATTTTGGCCTCGATTTTGCGTTATGTGCATTTTCCGTGTGAAAGATCTACGCCACCACTAAGAGAAACTAGTTTCATTTAGTGATTGTCGATTTCAATGTAATTTGTTAAACTTTCATATACTTTTTTCAATAATGATTGTTGGTTTCAATTAGGATATACCATAATATGTACTGTGAAAAAAAGTAAGCACGGCTCCAGCGACTGTTGCATGAGATTGAAACCAACGAACTTTATCAATATAATAATATCGTATCAGATCGGAAAAACGGGAATTTGGTGAGCAACAATACTGAACAAATATTTGTGATGCAGAACATACACAGTCCAAGTACATCTCCAAAGATGTACATATTGTGGTGAATTACCGAGTAGTATGGAAGTATAGAAAGAGGTAGAATTAGGTGAAGGAATATATAAAAACGATTGCCTGGTAAAACTTTCGAAGTTTCAAGAGATTTCGAATAATTGTTTCGGCTCACGAATTAAGGATACTTATATGAAAATAAAAACGAATAATATAAAAAAAATTATAGTTATCTGAAAGTATGAAATTTTTTTTTTATTGACTTAACAAGACTTAACTGAATAATAAATGTTACCGTTTTTCGAAGAAAATTTCACCTGATATCTCACCCATACTATACTTACTCCTTTCCTAATCGGTCTATGAGACCGGCTCCGTCACTAAGACAACACTTTTCGACGCCACCCGTGAAAGGATTCAAATGAAAGTATCAAAGAAATGCCAATAAAATGATGGTACAGTGGGCTAGAATCTCTTGATTCAGATCTCTGATCAATCGAAATTTGAGATAGAGAACCCAAGAACACTCTATTGAAATACTGAAGGCATCGATTTGTCAACATGCGAAGGGTTAGTTCTAGTTAATCCACTACTGAATTTTATACTTTTGGTCTAAAAGAGCTATCACCATGGTAATATCGAAGGCGTGCATTTACATTATGAAAGAGTGGGCTAGAATCTCTTGATTCAGAACCGAAATCGAAAATAGTGAAAACAATCTTTTTGGTTTTCTGATCAATCAAAATTTGAGATAGAGAACCCAAGAACACTCTATTGAAATACTGAAGGCATCGATTTGTCAACATGCGAAGGGTTAGTTCTAGTTAATCCACTACTGAATTTTATACTTTTGGTCTAAAAGAGCTATCACCATGGTAATATCGAAGGCGTGCATTTACATTATGAAAGAGTGGGCTAGAATCTCTTGATTCAGAACCGAAATCGAAAATAGTGAAAACAATCTTTTTGGTTTTCTGATCAATCAAAATTTGAGATAGAGAACCCAAGAACACTCTATTGAAATACTGAAGGCATCGATTTGTCAACATGCGAAGGGTTAGTTCTAGTTAATCCACTACTGAATTTTATACTTTTGGTCTAAAAGAGCTATCACCATGGTAATATCGAAGGCGTGCAATTTACATTATGAAAGAGTGGGCTAGAATCTCTTGATTCAGAACCGAAATCGAAAATAGTGAAAACAATCTTTTTGGTTTTCTGATCAATCGAAATTTGAGATAGAGAACCCAAGAACACTCTATTGAAATACTGGAGGCATCGATTTGTCAACATGCGAAGGGTTAGTTCTAGTTAATCCACTACTGAATTTTATACTTTTGGTCTAAAAGAGCTATCACCATTATCACCATGGTAATATCGAAGGCGTGCAATTTACATTATGAAAGAGTGGGCTAGAATCTCTTGATTCAGAACCGAAATCGAAAATAGTGAAAACAATCTTTTTGGTTTTCTGATCAATCAAAATTTGAGATAGAGAACCCAAGAACACTCTATTGAAATACTGGAGGCATCGATTTGTCAACACGCGAAGGGTTAGTTCTAGTTAATCCACTACTGAATTTTATACTTTTGGTCTAAAAGAGCTATCACCATGGTAATATCGAAGGCGTGCAATTTACATTATGAAAGAGTGGGCTAGAATCTCTTGATTCAGAACCGAAATCGAAAATAGTGAAAACAATCTTTTTGGTTTTCTGATCAATCGAAATTTGAGATAGAGAACCCAAGAACACTCTATTGAAATACTGGAGGCATCGATTTGTCAACATGCGAAGGGTTAGTTCTAGTTAATCCACTACTGAATTTTATACTTTTGGTCTAAAAGAGCTATCACCATTATCACCATGGTAATATCGAAGGCGTGCAATTTACATTATGAAAGAGTGGGCTAGAATCTCTTGATTCAGAACCGAAATCGAAAATAGTGAAAACAATCTTTTTGGTTTTCTGATCAATCAAAATTTGAGATAGAGAACCCAAGAACACTCTATTGAAATACTGGAGGCATCGATTTGTCAACACGCGAAGGGTTAGTTCTAGTTAATCCACTACTGAATTTTATACTTTTGGTCTAAAAGAGCTATCACCATGGTAATATCGAAGGCGTGCAATTTACATTATGAAAGAGTGGGCTAGAATCTCTTGATTCAGAACCGAAATCGAAAATAGTGAAAACAATCTTTTTGGTTTTCTGATCAATCGAAATTTGAGATAGAGAACCCAAGAACACTCTATTGAAATACTGGAGGCATCGATTTGTCAACATGCGAAGGGTTAGTTCTAGTTAATCCACTACTGAATTTTATACTTTTGGTCTAAAAGAGCTATCACCATTATCACCATGGTAATATCGAAGGCGTGCAATTTACATTATGAAAGAGTGGGCTAGAATCTCTTGATTCAGAACCGAAATCAAAAATAGTGAAAACAATCTTTTTGGTTTTCTGATCAATCAAAATTTGAGATAGAGAACCCAAGAACACTCTATTGAAATACTGGAGGCATCGATTTGTCAACACGCGAAGGGTTAGTTCTAGTTAATCCACTACTGAATTTTATACTTTTGGTCTAAAAGAGCTATCACCATGGTAATATCGAAGGCGTGCATTTACATGATGAAAGAGTGTACAGCTTATCCAATCCATCTCGGCATAGAACTAATAACGTATATGCCCAGCAATCTCCGTGAAGTATACTAAGATTAAAAAATACCGGATATATGTGTTCGCTGTGTTGGTATTTATTCCTAGAAGATGTTTTTTTCCTCGTCGTGGCCTACACTACCAGTGAGCAACTCGAAATGTATCTGAGTTTGTACCAAGATGGATTGGATGGGAGCATCTCGTTCTACCCACATTTCGTTCTGCCCACAGTCTACGAACATACCCGAATGATTCAACTTTTGCAAAATTCATCCTATTTGTCGATAGGCCCCCAATGAATGTGTTAGGCTGGGTCAGGTTAGTTAGGTTTGGTTAGATTGGGTTAATAAAAAATTGCAGAATATTCGGTGAATTTCACGAAAGGCATCATTCGGGTATGTTCGGAGACTGTGGGCAGAACGAAATGTGGGTAGAACGCATAAAGCCTTGAATTGATCCTTTCCTGAAATGAAAGGAAGTAAAAAATAAAATTTGGTCTGTATTCTCGCTGTATATAAACCTACTTATAGTAGGCAATAATCAAAGCAACACAAAACCTTGATGTTTGGTATTGGTTCGGACTTCCATTGTCCATATGATCAACTCTATTGAATCCTTGAGATGGAAAGAAATAATTAAAACAGTAAAATTAGTAAAATGGAATTGAATCACACGGTGAAATAATCAAATATAATCGAAAATGATTGAACAGAGGTTGATTTGAGAGTAATGAAGAGGATAAAAAATCCTGTCGACTCGCCTGTCGAATAATTGGGTCAAAAAAAGTTAATCAAATGGGCACTGAAATCCAAATAAAAATATTGAAATGGGATGCTTTGACCAACGTTGATCAAACAATAAACATTGAAAGTACAGTTGATCAAATTATCAATATTAGAACATAAGAATCACTGTCAATAATTTCCACTCATTATGACTTTGGAATTATATGTGATTAAATGGCTTCTGACTCGATCTCCCTTAATGACTCAATTTATCAAAACAATATTCTGTACCTACAAAACAAAGTACTTTTGATTTACTACACTGACCTCCAGACTGGAGTTTTTCATAAGCCAAGTGGAGGAACTTTTGCTTATTTTCCAATACTTATTTCAAATAAGATCAGATTTTCAACAACTGAAATAAGGTAGGCGGAATATATGAAAAGCGATACAACTCTGGATGTGTCTCATTGTAAAGAGATAAAACAAACGAAGCTTGATTATTCATAGATTTGGGTCGAGTAATAAAAGTGGCACCAACAAAAAAAGAATTCCGGTACCGGGAATCGAACCCGAGCCTCCTGGGTGAAAGCCAGGTATCCTAGCCACTAGACCATACCGGATTAATATTAAAATTTCTTATGATTACGATTTATAAATTACAATTGAACTCACCATCTACTAAACATTTGTTTTCAAAATGCAATTATACAAATATAATATATACAATGAACACTCCAAACACATACAGATAATGAAGAATTATAAACAGATATAATACCCCTTTCAGAAAAGTAGGTTAACATCTGAAAGAAATGAAAACTTACGGCCAAGTTCCTGACCTCCTCCTTCTCTGGTAATAATCGCTTTCCTCCAAAGATTTACTTTCTATAAATTCACTACACTTTCCGTTGACATGTTCTTGCTTTGGAGTCTTTTTATTATGTAAACAGGTCAACCTGAATTCTAACCTATCAGCCATTCTGCACTGTCGCAAAGTTGACAAATCCACCTCTGAACCGACCCATAACGAGGTCATTTCACTCGAATGATTGGTTTCTAACAGATTTTTATAAATTAATGAGCTATTCAATAACCAGTATCATTACTTCTCTGGCAATAACATAATTAAATTACTGTACCTATATAGGTTAAGAACAAATGAAAACAGAAATGGTACACAACACGAAACCACGATTTGTTCACAATCTTGACACATGCGTAATTGCGATTGGTATAGACTAGGCATGGCATTCCGCATCGAAACGTTCGAGAAGATAGACGTACTCCAGATCATCCTTTACTTCCTTATATAATTTGAATATCCCTTCAAGTGAGTGGATGTTTTATCTTTTTCTTCTTAAGGAAGATTCATAGTTGAACTGAGTGAGTTTTTATATTTAGGCTTTGTTTTTTGGTTACTGTTTTTTTGTTTTTTTTTTTCTCTCCTCATATTCTTGTTGATCATAATTAGATTCCAAATTAATTTAGTGGTTTAAAAAGTTAGTTATAATGGGGGATCAATCCCCGGGTGATCCCGGGGGAGGTTCTCAGGATAAAGACATTTTAGAGGTATATAAAGACTTGATAAATAGATCCCCTTCTACTAGGGAAGCTGTCGACAATTTGATTCTTTTTGCTGAAAAGGTAGATTACAATGATTCCAAATGCGTTCAACTGTTATCCCATGTCAATATTGATGAAGAATTTGCTTCAGAATTTAAAGACGTAGTTGAGGAAGGTTTTTTACTGAATAAAGAAAATGATTTGAAGGTCAAAATCTCACAAAAAAAAGTTAACATTCTTTCCGACCTAGTTATACAAAAAGCCGGGTTACTGAAAGAAAAAAAGTCAAAGAAATCACATTCCTCATCCAATAATTTAGATACTAATAATATTCCTCCTATAAATTCTTCTCAGCCTCTTATGATGGATATTGGTGATATCCAGGAAAACTTAACTTCAGAAAATAGATATATTATTACTGATTTTGGTCCCTACAATATTTATATTGAATCCTTAGACAAAAACTTGGGGTATTTGTCCAGCTTATCCGTTGGAAAAATATTCCATCAACACTCTCAACATAATCCAATCAATATTGAAAGGAGAGGGAGAAATAGACTCATGATTTCATTTAAGAAAATGCACGAAGCGAATAATCTCCTTGACGATAGTAACTTCTTATCAAGTAATAAATTTAGGGCATCTATTCCTAATAGTTTTATTACGTCCAAAGCTATCATTAAAGATTTTGATACTTCTCTCTCGGAAGATGAAATTTTGAATAATATGAAAACTATTGATAATAAAAAAATTCTTCATGTTAGACGATTAAAAAAGAAAATCTTCAAATCAAACGATGGGACTTTTCAGTATAAGGACATCCCGGTGATTCTTGTCACCTTCCGTGGTAAAAATCCGCCAGCTACCGTTTACTTATATTCATGTTCCTTTAAAACTTTACATTATTATTCTCCTGTAATTCAGTGCCATAATTGCCTTCGATATGGCCACTCAAAAAACCTCTGTAAAGGTAAAATCAGATGCCCAAAATGTGCTGGGGAGCACGATATAGAAGTATGTACTTCGCCCAACATTTCATGTCTTTTCTGCAAAAAAGGTCATCTTTCTAATGAGCCCAATGTTTCATTTTCAAGTAGGGTTTGTCCTGAATTCCAAAGGCAAAAGTCAATCAAACAGTTGATGGGTGAAAGGAATATTTCCTTTTTTGAAGCTTCAAAACTGATTCCATCTATATCTACTCCGAATCCAATAGAAACATCTCATAATAACTATAATTACAATATTTCGAACTTCCCGGAAATTCCGGTTTTGAATACTTCTATTGCACAAATCCATAATGAACGAACTCCTCCTCCTCGATCACATACTCTTCAAGGATATAATAAAATGGCAAGAATTACTAAGGAATCTCCTCCCCAAATCAGGAGGGAAAATAAGCCAGTTAAAAGAGGTTATGATGATGACCATAAGAAGTGTCTTATCAATCCGGAAGGTCAAGTAAAAGTCACCCCAGCTATCCAATCCCTTAATAATTACTCTTTAGGTAATTCTCCCTCAGATGATTACCTGAAACAAAGAATGAGGGAAGATATAAAAAAACTTTCCTTAAAATTCCCTGAAATTTTTCTTGAATTAATCAAGGAATTTATTCCTCGCACTAATTATAATAGGAACAATATTGTTTATTCAGACGAAGAAGCTTCCTCATGGGCTCAATAAAAATATTAACATGGAACATACGAAGTTTAAATTCTAATAAAGATCATTTATATTCTCTTATTAATGATACTAAGCCAGACATTTTGTGTCTTACCGAAACTTGGTTAAAACCAAATTCTTATTCTTATATCAAAGGTTATAATTTCTTCTCGCATGAGAGGAATGATGGTAGGGGAGGCTCCGGGATTCTTGTTAAAAACAATATTACATGTTCTAGAATCAATATTATTTTTCCTATCCCAGATAGAGTGAATATAGTGGGCATCCAGATCAAAAACTTAATCATATATTCTATTTACATCCCACCAGACATTTCAGTTACCTCCAATTTTTGGAAAAATTTCACTAACCATTCTGAATATATATTATGTGGCGACTTCAATTGTCACCACAAAAATTGGGGCAACTCTATTAACAATAGAGGAGGAATAGAATTAAATTCTGTGGTGGATGAGGGCTATTTCGTGGTGAATAACGACTTACATCCCACTGTAATTTCGTTACTCTCCAAAAGTGTTATTGATTTAATTTTATCTTCACCAAATATTTTGAATGACTTTGTTTCTTGTACTACCCTAAATGATACTTATGGTTCCGACCACTTCCCGATTATAGCAGAAATTACATTCAGGAATTTGAACCTGTTCTATCAATCTCATGATGACCATATAGTTCTTAATAAATACAATCATAAAAAAACAGATTGGAAAAAATATCATTTTCTTATAGAAAATTTTGAAATTTCCTCATATGATGATCTAGTTCATTCAATGAAAACGAGCTTTCATCAAAGTACTCCTATTATAACTAGAGATAATATATGTAAATATTCATCAACTCCCCCATGGTGGGATGATGAATGTTTGGAAATTATCAAAAAACGAAAGGAAACCTTCAGAAAATTCAAAGCAAATCCAAATGAAAGTAATTTTATTGCGATTAAAAAAGAAATAGCTAGATCTAGGAGAATTTTCAAAAGAAAGAAAAAATACTCCTTCCGTAATTTTACTGAAACTCTTTCCAGGGATTCCAATATTTCTCAAGTGTGGAAGAAAATCAAAAGATTTTCTGGTTCATTTAATTCCCATAACAATAGTTCTCATGTTCTTGATAATGAATCCTTTTGTGAATCTCTTCTAGACAACTTCTGCCCTAATGATGTTCAGAGATCTCCCTTGATCCTTGAACATATTGACGTTAATAAAGATATTAATTATTCTTTCACCGTGAATGAGGTTAGAAGTGTCATTAAAAATAAAAAAAACTCCCTTCCGGGAAAAGACGAAATATCATATAAAATGATTGAATATTTACCTCCTCATGCTTTTAAATGGCTGGTTGATTTTTATAATGATTTATGGTTGAATAACGTAAGCATTCCTAAGACCTGGAATGAAACTATATTACTTCCTATTCTAAAACCAGGAAAAGATCCAAATATTATTAGTAACTATCGTCCTATTGCATTAACTTCATGCTTAAAGAAAACTTTTGAATTGTTGATCAAATATCGGCTGGAGTGGTGGGTCGAGCATAATAATATATTACCGCATCATCAGTATGGTTTTAGAAGAGGAAGAGGCACTACGGAAGCTCTCTTCGACTTTTATATGGACTTACAAATAAGCAAACTAAAAAAGAATCAAACTGTTGCCGTTTTTCTTGATATTCAGTCTGCCTATGATAATGTCATGCCAGATATACTTATATCAAATCTTTTGGCCTTACGTATTAATAAAAACGTTGTTAGGATAATTTATAACTTAATCAAAGAAAAAGATATTTTTATAAGAGACAAGCAAGGGAAATTATGGGGTCACAGGAAAAGCTTTAAAGGACTTTTACAGGGGTCTGTTCTCAGTCCGTTATTGTTCAATTTATATACAGTTACTATTTGGGATGCCCTCTCCCCTCATTGCAAATATATTCAATATGCTGATGACATTACTTTATACAAATCTCATGATCTTCCCTCAGTCGCTATTCACTCAATCAATCGGGCTATATTTTCCCTTGAAAGCTGGCTGGATTCTCATGGGTTGACATTATCCATAGACAAATCCAGAAGTATGATTTTCTCTAATTCCCATCATCAGATACCCTTAAATATTGAAATCTCAAACCAGGTCATTACTCAAGTCGAGCACCATAAGCTTCTAGGCTTGTTTTTTGATAGGAAACTTAATTGGAAACTTCATGTTCATGAAATATTCCATACTTGTCTGAAGATCTTGAACATATTCAAATACCTGGCAAAAGTCCGCTGGGGTGCAGATCCTAAAATAATGTTAAATATGCACAATGCTATGATTGCTTCAAGAATAGATTATTGCCTAATCATTTATGGGAATACTTGTAACTCTAACATTAGGAAATTGTCCAGTATCCAATTCAAATCTCTTAGACTCTGTCTTGGATTGATGAATTCTACTCCCACCAATGCTATTTTAGTTGAGGCGAATCAACTTCCAATTGAGCTTCAACAAAACAAGTTGACTCTCAAATTCATTGTTAAAAATTTAGGTATACTATCGAACCCTACTGTCAACAAGATGCGAAAGTTTTCAGCACTCATTAATAACTCTAATTCTAATCAGATGAGATCATCTGTCCTATTCAAATCTATTCAAGACTCTCTGGATCCTCCCTTCAACCAAATTATAGCTTTTCCTTACAATCCTATATTTACTTTCCCAATAGACACTTTTTATGGTTCATTTGACACATTTCTTAACATCGGTCTTAGTAAAACGGATAAAGACTGATAGATAGATAGATAGATTTATTAGTCCTTTGTGCTACATTGTGTAGATGGGACAGGTCAAATATCTTAGGAATAATACAGAAGTATTAACTTATAAAACGAGTCATTTTGAATAAAAAAAGAAAATTACATGACACACATTGTGAAACGAACGCATACATATTAAAATATAAGTAAAAATAGAATAAATAAATAACATACAACGATATATACGTCACAAAGAAACTCGCAAAGAAGGTGATCTGGAATTACCAACTTCGAGTATAAATTCATCTACTGTGTAGAAACATTTTTCTGATAGGAACAATTTTAACTGCTTCTTGAAAACTTGAGGTGAAAGTGTCTTCATATCGCAAGGCAGTATATTGAAGAGGCGGATACCAGCAAACATAGGAGACTTTTCATATTTTGTGTGATGGTGTTTTTGGGTGATGAGCATATGGTTATTCCTAGTATAATGATTATGGACTTCCGATCTCGACTCCAGTTTCCTTTTATTTTCATGGATATATGTCAATGCTTTCACAATGAACATACAGGCAACAGTTAGTATTTTATATTTACGGAAAACCTCTTTACATGACGTTTTGTAGTCGAGATTGAAAATTAGCCTCAATATTGATTTCTGTTTTATGAAAATCCTGTCCACTTCAGTCGACAAACCCCAGACAGCAATGTTGTTGTAAATGATGGAGTGGAACTTGGCATAATAAACTGATATCAGTGCCTTAGTATCTAATTTATTCTTAAGGGATTTTATGAGATAATACGATTGATTCAATTTCCTGGATGTGAACTCTATATGTTCTCGCCAAGTGAAATGTGAATCAATCATTGTTCCTAAGAATTTTGTTGAGCTTGTTGATGTCAGGGATTCATTCCGAAAAGCAAAATTGAAATCATGTAGGCTTCGGGATGAATTTGCAAATTCCATACAGACAGTCTTCCTTGGGTTAACTATAAGTCTATTCCTGTAACACCACTCATCAAATTCGTGTAGGACTGCGTTAACAAGGTTATGCATTTCTTCCGCTGTTTTACTCGAAAGAATAATGGAAGTGTCGTCTGCGTAAAGGTATACCGCACCATTACTTATATTATTAGGTAGATCATTGACATACAATAGAAAAATCAGTGGACCGAGAACACTGCCTTGAGGTGTCCCAGTTGTTACAAGGAATTTATCTGACATTATTTCGTTCTGTTTCACCTGGAAACATCTATCTGTTAGAAATGACACTATCAGCTGATTTATGTTTCCTCGAATACCAATCTTAAATAACTTATCTGATACGAATTTTATATTCAAGGTGTCGAAGGCTCTACTCAGATCGAAAAATAAACCTACCACAATGTTTTTTTTATCCATCAGATCATGTACTTCTTGTACAAAGTTGAAGGTTGCAGTTTCTGTTGAGCGATTTTTTCTGAAACCGTGTTGGCACTTTGTCATAAGATCGAATGTTTCCATGTATTCATTTATTCTACCAGATATAATTTTTTCGAAAATTTTCGAGAATATACTAATTATTGATATAGGACGATAATTCTCAATATTTTTACTGTCACCATTTTTAAGTATAGGGACAATTACCGCAATTTTAAGCAGGTCAGGATATATTCCAGAGGAAATACATACGTTTATAATATGTCCTATAGCTTCAGATAATATATCCACGCATTCCTTGATAACTCTTGTGGAAACTTCATCATGTCCCGTGCTTTTTTTATTGTCTAATGAGACTATAACTTTTTTCACTTCATCCGTAGTGACTGGTACGAAAAACATGGTTGCATTAACATTGGGCATTGTGGTACAACTTTTTGTATCTTTTCCTGGAAAATGTGTCCTGATTTTCTCGTCAATTATTGTTGAGAAATACTCTCCGAATGTTTCTACGACTTCTTCTTCGACACTGATTATTTTATCATTATGACTAAGTACTATACATTTGTTTTCATTATTTTTTTGTGGTTGTTTTATGATGTTCCAGAGAGTTTTGGTTTTGTTTGTGGAATCCTGAACTTTTTTCATGCAATGATTTATTTTTTCCTGACGTATTTCATTTTCAACCCTCTTCTTGGCTGTTTTATAGGCGATATTACTATATTCAGAGTTTTCGTGTTTTCTCAGGTGATTCAGATGTTTGAGATCATCAATTTTTTTCTTTAATGAAGTGGAAAGGGGGATTTTGTTATTTTGCTCTTGGAATTTTTTATTTTTTGTAGATTTAGGAAATGCTGCCTCAAAACACCAATGAAAGTGTTCCCAAAAAACACCAAAAGCTTCATTGGAATCATTAAAGGTGGTGGTAGTGAAGTTTTTTAAGAACCCCTTGTCACCAGTTAGGAGTTTCTTGAATTCAGCTATGGAGAATTCGTTAATTTTCCTAAATTTATAAGTTTCTTCATTATTCTTTATGTTTGTAGGAGTACTGTTTATTTTATTTTTCCAACAAACAATTTGAGAGTGATGGTCCGATAAGGCAAGATCAATGTTACTTAGGGTCAAGCTGTCACTGTTGACGTTAGTTAGTACATAATCTATGCTACTAATTGTTTCCCGATCACCCCAATGTCCAATTCTTGTTGGTTCATTGAAAAGAGATATAAAACCGTATGATTCAATTATATCATACAAAACTATTGCATCCATGTTTCTTGTCAGACTGTCAATGTTGAAGTCCCCACATATAAACACATTTTTGAATGTTTCGGTAACCTTTGCCAGTAGAGAGGAAAGTTGCAAAAGGAACGAGTTCACATTGCTGTTTGGTGACCTGTACAGACAGATTAGGGCCGTTTCTTTATCGAATGAAATGGCAGAACATTCAAATGACAGCTCAATGGATAAGTTACAAATGAATTCTAAATTTTTACATTTATTAAAGACACTATTCTTCACAAGAATAATTGATCCTCCGTGTTTATGGGAGAGTCTACTATATCTACTGATCTCCTTATAGCCTTCTATATCTATGATTTGATCTTTATTTGCCCAATGTTCACTAAGACAGATGAATGTTGAATTTATATCAATCATCAGTTGTTCAATTAAGTTGATTTTATTTGACAAACACTGTATATTCGCGTTGAAAATCTTTATATTCGAGAAACATGGTGAGTCATTTAATATCACAGTAGGTGGATTTTTACCCGTAACAATTGATTCTATTGGTTTTCCATTGCTGGAGCTTGGGTTAATCGTGGGCATAAAAAATTGATGTTTTCATTATTATCATTACTATTGGTTACATTATTTCTATCATTGTTAGTGGTACAGATTTTTATTTCAGATGAAGAACTGTTGGGATGCTTATCGTTAGTTACATAATATTTTTTACAGTAATGATGACGTATATAAGTTGCTAATCCCTTGCTCAAAAATGATTTTCCTTTGCTACTGAGACAGACCCCATCCCTTTCATAGCAGTTTCTATTGACAGTGTTGTTACATTCGAAAATAGGACATGTATTCAGTCCCAAAGAATATATTTCTTGGAATAAATCTAGGTTTCTTTCATAAATACTGTAGTAATAATACTGCTTCACTTTTAGACATAGTCTATACTACTTGGCCAAACTACAATATGATTTTCACTGATGGCTCAAAATCTGACTCCAAAGTTTCATTTGGAGTTTACATTCCCCACCTCAACATATCAAAAGGAGGCGTCATTCATCCGAAATCATGCATTTTAACAGCAGAACTAACTGCTATCTACATAGCTCTTATTCTCATTCAGGATTTTCCGGATAATTACATAATTTTAACGGATTCTAAAAGCTCTGTTCTAGGTTTACAAAATAATAAGCCCAAATCTTCCTCAAATATATGGTTTCTTAAAATTAAACAGTTATGGATGGAATACCAAAATCATAATTATAACATCAAAATATGTTGGATTCCTGGTCACAGCAATATTGCAGGCAATGATAAAGCTGATCTTTTGGCAAAGCATGCCTCTATTCCATATCACATGGGTAAAATTCATTATTATGATTTAATCCCACATATTCAGAATATGTCAGTACGTAAATTTCAACATTTCTGGGATCAATCCTCGATAGCAAGAGGTTCACGTTTAAAAGATATTCAACCTTCCATTCAACGTAGGCCTTGGTTTTATACATGCCAATCTGTTTCCCGAAGGACTCTGACTTCTATTATTCGTTTACGAATGGGACATTGCTGTACTCCTTCTCATTTGCATCGAATCAAGTTGGTCGATAGTAATTTATGTGAGTGTGGGAAGGTGGGGGATATTAATCACCTTCTATTTGAATGTGAAAATAATAAAGCAAACATTGACATTTTATACCTCAACTTAATCAATATTGGCCTGTCCCCTCCACTCTCAGATAAAGTCTTACTTAGTGACATCAATTTTAAGAAAGTTGAAATCCTTAATAAATTTTTTGAACACAGTAACCTTAAATTATAATGCACAGTAAATTGATCTATGAATCTTCTTCTTATTATCAAGGGCTTTCTACTATGTATTTGTTTCAGTGTTACTAACGGTCTTTGGACAATAATCACCTCTTGTCCTTATATGTTATAACTCCTTCTTCCAACTACTATCAATCTATCTTAATCACTTACTCACCCTATTCCCTATTCTTACATCAATCTCATAACCTGTAACCACCTGATCTGGTGAAATTGACCCAACACGGAGTCAGAAAACCAAGAAAACAAACGAAGAAGAAGAAGAAGAAGACTAGGCATGGACAAAGCAATGTAATTTGTTTGAACAATCAAATTCCTCCAGAGATAAATATTCTTTCAATGGAAAACCCATTAGGTACTGTGTTTGTGTGTTTGTTTACTATTCCAAACTGTCGTAAGACGTTAACTGCTGACAGTACTCACCATGTACTCACTGACTTGCTGACAATGCTGACCTGTCAGTTTAGTTCAGTGGCCAGAATTAAGAAATTATTGCGAATGGTCAGGGCCGGCCTCCGTTAATGTAGGTGAACTAAACGACTGCCTAGGGCGCTCAAATTTTGTGTGCGCCGTTCCGACGCTAACAGCCGATTGCACCGACTTTTTATTACGAGAGCATCGAGCCAATGGGTCAATGAAGATCAATTAACTCACTGCAGCAATTGCACCATACTTTAAGAGATTATTAATCACCCATTTATAAACCTTCACCGAATTGAAAAGTCTCTTTGTTAATAGTATCATAACAAAAATTCGGTACAATCGGCTGTAGAGCTTCTGAACCTGCCAGATCGGTCGAATTAAAATTATTGAAAACTATCTTTCGAATTCAATATTGAAAAGAGTTAAATCGTTTTTCATCTGTGAGAAATTGTTCTTGAAATTAGAAAAAAATCACTATACTTTGTCAGCAGAAAAAAAATATTGCTCTCAGCATCAGAGGTTAGAAAGAAAAACTAGAAATAAACCCAGACCCAGCAAATAAGGTTCATCGCAGGGACCTCGCTGAGATATCATGACCTGACAGGGGATGTCCCAACACTTGTCACAGAGAACTTGCGCACTTAGGTAGCTCATATGTTGCAGGGACGTCGCTGCGATATCACGACATGACATGTGATGTCCCGCTCAGGTGACATTCCTTCTGATTCAAGGGCGTAGTTTTTTCGACGTAAAAGGCAACACGTTTCGAAATATAATTGCGACGTAACTTCTGAATTTTTTTTTGCAATATTACGATAAATTTACAATAATGAGTGAGGAATTTGAAAACAGAGGTCGATCGCAAAAGTACTACGAAGTTTGGCTCATTAGAAAAAATTTCAAACGAAAGGCAATTGTGCATTATCATATATATTGTTCTATTTCACAAAAATGGAAAAAAAATCGAAATAAAATATATTTTAGCATGTGGGTTATGAGATACTGCTTCCACAATGCATTCAAAACATTTAAATATATGTATACCTATGTTATACGAATTAATTCGACTGAATGAATACCAAATTTCATTCAAATACAACTGATTTTCACCTACTATCTTCATTAATGCAATGGTTCTCGATTATCTTGATAAGTCCAAAGTCATTTCACTTAACACGAGTTCAAACAGAGTCCAAAATTGCTCTATTGTCGAATACCAGAGATGTTTTCTGGTACACAAGTTGTTTGCAGAGGTGTAGCAGTCACCTACTTCGGTGCGTAATTCATAGAACGTAAAATTTAATTCTGTGTTGCTACCGGAATTATCACAAATTATTAAGTTCAAGATATCTAATTTAATACATTCAAACGAGCAATTTTTGTATAGGTATATAAAGTTTTTTGTGAATAGGTAGGTATGTAAATTCATGAGAGCTTGTGAAGCATGAAATATTTTCATAAAATAAGGCACAAAACAAGCGTTATTTACCCCATACGCCATCTACATCTACAGAGGTATGACGTAAATTGCTATGATTGGTGTTCGGTATGGTGTTTGTACGACGGCATATATTAGTGCCATTGCAAAAATAAAAAATCTCGCAATTGCGACTTCTAATCTGTCAATTGATAGATTGAAAAATCTTGCAATCGCGACTTTTAATCTGTCAATTGACATATATAATCTGGTACTAGCAACTTTTATAATCTCTCAATTGACAGATTTAATCTGTCAAATGCCAGATTAAATCTGGCACTTGCATCAATTGACAGATTTTTTTTTAGTCGTTTATTCTCCATAAAGACAAATTACAACGTATAGGAGTCGTCGAAAACAGAAAAACCTAATCTAAGCCATATCCTAATATCACGAGGTATGTTCAATAAAACAACATCCCACATAGCAAAATTATATACCAAGTATGTGCTAAACATATTCCTAAACGCATAAGAATATTGAGATTATATCCTTAGCATATACACAGAATATGGTTACTATATGCTGAGAATATGCTAGGTATATTTTTTTGGCCACAAGTAGTACATGCTACGTATATGATCGAAATATATACCCTGAATATATTCAAATATCCTCAGAATATACCTATATCACCAACATAGCATATGCTATATATATGCTCAATATACCCTATATGTGCAAACTGGATATGTCCAAGATGAATATATATTTTGGTGAGGGACTTTAGGAGATGCAACATCATTATCCTTAAAGGTTCTAGTAGTTAGTTTCTTGGCATTTTCTGAAGCACGAATGCCATCCTTGATTATCTTCAAACAAAAGACATCAAATACTTTTAAAACATTTATGAAAAACTAAGTAATTCTTATTCACATGTTATTGTTTTTTATCCTATTCCAGTGTCCTGGGAACGCTGCTGATTTTGGGACCTAAAAATATAATGGATTAGAACAATATACCGGGTGTCCCGGTATACATGTTACAATGGAATATTTCATTTATTTGAAAAAATAAAAATTTTGAATTCTGAATAATCAATATAGATAATTATACATATTGCTTTGAGCAATGTAAATATCGGAAATCACTTCTGGTTTATGAGATATTCCATTGGAACATGTAGGTATAGGTACTGGGACAGTGGTAGGGTCCAAAATTCAAAACTCACCTCATCTCAGTTTTCTTTAATTCATTTTTAACCCGTTCTCTACCTTTAGCTAGCCATCTCTTTATTTCTTGGATAATTTCATCTTCACAGGCATTTTGTGTTAGTTCTCTTATTACATTGAACAGCATCTAAAATAGATATACAAGATATTATTCTATGAATAAAAAAAGCCGTGAAGAAAGCATACCCTAACCTTACTTTTTTTTCGATAACTTCCCCACACAGCCCACACTTCACTATCGGTATCGAATATGCACAATCCACAATAGAGAACACTGAACATACACTGATAAAATGTCTTCTTTGAAAATAAACAATTTAACTGGTAAACTGATTGTAGATAACATTCAATTTCAACAAGAACAAAGAACAAGAAGCTTGGAAAATGGAAGCTTAGCTTGCGACTTGCCACGCACACATGCATGCAGTGCTGCCAGGAAGATTTTAACGAAGTACCCACAGTTGGGATTTCAACCTAGCCAGTTTGTAATACATGTCAAGTTGAAAATGTATTAGAATGTAATATAATAGATTCTAAAAAGTAAGGTTACGGGGTTGATTTGAGTGGTTAGTTCACAAAAATGTAAATGTTGAATTGTTATGTACGTATTTTTTAAAACAAATATTCTTTGAAGTATTTACGGGAATGTGTCCCAAGATCCCTAGAATATGCTACAATATTCCTAGACAGATATGATGAAAAGAACATTCATAGCAGTAAAGTACTTATGCTGGGAATATACTAGGGATATTATTTGGGGAATATGAGTTGAAACATATCCTCAGCATGTGCTCGAGTTATGAATATGCTTTTGATTGCTATGTGGGATATCACATGAATTCTTTTAGTGTATAATAACATTGACGGGCCAGAAAATCTTTCAAACGTGTTTTGAAAACTGTCACAGAAGAACATGACTTTATATCCCGGGGTATCTCGTTGAAAATTTTGACACCTATGTAATTAGGTGACTTATGAGTCACCGAATATTTTGCAAGAGGAACATGTAAGTTGTGTTTGCCCCTTGTATTTAAATTATGCACCTCCGAATTTTTTTTTGAAATGGTTACTATCGATAAATATATAGATACATATCTCAAGTATGTACAATCCAGTCAAAGTCAGGATGTTCAGTTCCATGAATAGGTTCCTACAGCTGTGACTGCTGGGTACATTGAAAATTGTTCTGAGCAACAAAGACTTCTGTCGCGTTAGAAGATAAACCCCAAAAACAAACCCCGTACCTCACCCGAGATTCAATTTGTCCATAATAAACCATAAGCATCTGTTTTCTATTCAAAACAGTTCTCAAATTTTCCATCATAAAATTCAATGAGTGAAGTTTGGATACCAACGAATCACAATGAGCTTTCCAGTTCAAACTGCTGTCTATTGTGAGACCAAGAAATCTGACATGGGCTTTCGGAATCAAGTGACAATTATCCGCAATGCTAATTTTCAAATTATCGATAATTCTGTGAGGTGTTTGGAATCTCATGTATTGAATTTTCAATTCATTCAAAAATAAAGAATTATTTGAAAACCAAGACGAGATTTCTCCGAGGGCTTTATTTGCTTTCTCTTCAGATTGAATCTGACAATTGTCAGATTTAATCTGGCGACTTTTAATCGGTCAATTGAAACTTTTTTTTATATGAAACCATGAAAAGTTGGAATTTACATCGTGGGTAACTTGACGTGATTCCTTGTTTGATAATGTGACATTGTTTCTTCATAATATGTTTCCTGAAACGAAACCCACTCCATTTCCTGATCTTGTGAATTGTATAATTCTTCAATGGCATCTCGAACATTTTCAAACTCTTTATAAGTTTCTCTACATTTTTCGAATCTTGAAGGTTTTTGTTTGATTTTATTGTCATCCAATGGATCTGAAAAATATTTGAATCGTGTCAAACTACACCTGATTACTCCGCTTTTTCTGATCAATTCATTTGAATCTGTCATCATCATCAAATATCAATGGGATACCATGAACAACACAACTATGATGACACAAGCAAACTCTTGTTGGAACTTCTGATTGAGATTTCCACTAACACCCTCGAGTCCTTCAACGAAAGAATGAAAGATCATGATCCGGGTTCAAATTGTTCGGTTGAAACAATCACATTTTATCATCACGCAAGCAATAACGTCAAGTTACCTACGACGGATCATATTGTTCTGAAATTGTTCCGGGTTCAAATTGTTCGGTTGAAACAATCACATTTTATCATCACGCAAGCAATAACGTCAAGTTACCTACGACGGATCATATGAGCAGTATGATTGGAATTTCATAACACATCTAATAATCTCATTCATTATAATTCGAGGTTTTCCGACATTGAACGTTTTCATTATTTGAAATAATCAATTCAAGGTAATGTAGCCAAAGCTATAACCGTATAAGAAATTTCAGAAAAAAATAACAGTGAGGTTTGGAAAGAGTCAAGGAAGGTTATGAAAACAAAAGGCTCATTGCATTGAGTCACAGTGATTCATTTTTCAATTTTCCCCTAATAAATAATAATGAAAGAGTCTGCTTCCAAACTCAAATGATTATTGGAGACAGTCAAAAAGGACTTAACAGCTTTAAAGAATTCAGGACAACTACCTAGTAGATTGGCAAAATAAGTGTTCAAGCAATAGTTTTCCAGGAATGAAAAACTTGAATTTTTTGGAATCAGAGTTGGACACAATTGTGAATTCAATTAATTTCAATTCATTTTGAAACAAGTGTCGATTGACAGATCAAAGGTCGTAATTGCGAGTTTTTTTTGCAATGGCACTAATACGCCGTCTTACTTATTCAATCCAACTTGGGACAGAAATTCTGGTAATACTTCGGTCGCTATGAGCACCTTTTTTTGATTTTTTTTTTGTGGAACGTTTCGGTCTCCTCTACAAAAAACCTAAATGAAATTATTGGCGGTCTCTTATATTTTCGAAGATACAGGCCCTTTTTGGTGTAAAACTTCACAACTTTTCACATCAACTTTCTGTTGTTCCAACACAAAATTTGTCGTTTTTAACAAAACATCACACAAGTCCTTATTTACTTGTTTGTAATATTCTCAAGCAGACAAAACCATTATCGACTCGAATAATTTCCCATTCTACAAAAGGTAACATAAATAGGTATGTTCAGTTTTCAACAATAATCAAATTTCTGTTGTGTGATCACACGAAATTCCTCCTTCTTCTGATCAAACACCACATACTCTCTTATTTACTCGTTTTTAACATTTTCAAGCAGAAGAAAACATTAGTTTTCCAAACAATGCAATTATTTTCAAACCATAACCAAGTTGTGATGTCATAGTGCAATGACAGTCGAAGGTGATGTATTTGCAGTGTTGCCGCTCTCATCGTTATTGTTGAGAACTGAATGCATTAACTATTTCGCTCATAGTGTCCACAATTGTGGACATCAATTTGTATCGACTCGTGTTGATATTTATGTCCTATTCACCCGTTGATTCATGCAGCCCACATTTGTGAAATGATTTGAAATAACCCCTGATCGAGAGCGGCTCCCTCTATTTGATAATAGAATAACTTCAAATTGCATTTCAACTTACCGACTCTTCGAAGATCAAGGCACGTGTTGTACACTTTGATGTTGAAATTCAAATTGAATAACAATCGTTCAAATTTCAAATATCAAACAACTGGCTTATTTTCAGAGACATATAAAGGTGTGTTTTTCACAGTAAAGCAATTGGAGACCCATTTCTTTTGCTATTTTCGACGAGAGATTTTTCGAAATAGTTGCGTACTCAATCGTGGACACTGTGAGTGAGAGGTAGGTAGTGATTATTTATTGAATTCTGAATTCGAATCACAATATTTGAGGGTTGAGAACTGAGTTCCTCGTGAAGATATTGATATGAGTAGGCGACCCCTTAGTGATGACGAACTTCTTCGTTTGATTGAAGGACGTTTATCTAATATTGAGTGTATGGTATGGTATGGTGGGCATGAAAATGGCTGGGGTGGGAGTTATTCTGAAGAAAATCGAGATGAGTTTATTTAGTTATGTGACGATAATGAATATTTTTTGAAAATATGTGTATCTATAGATGCTCCCAAAATCGAAGCAAATGACACTGAAGAGCTTGCTGGAGATGAAAATTTGGAAATGAATGATACGCTACCAGACCACAAATCAAAACAAGCTGTCCTCTCGGAAAGAACGTATGATACAAATAGAGAATTATATTTCAGCAAATGATCTGACTCCAAAAGAGAATATCAAATAGCGAAAAGATGTTACATACCTCACTCCAAATATTATATGGCATACACCGATCACTCCCCAAGATTTTGAATTACATAGTTGCTGCTGTTTTTTTTTTGAAATACTTCTCAAATTTATTGTTTGAGAAAATGGTGTATTCTATGCTGTTCAAAAAAATGTTAAATTTGACTCTACAAACGTTGAAGAAATGCAAACCTTTGTTGGAATCCATATCCTCATGGGTAATCTTCATTATCCACGCATAAGTTTTTATTGGGAACCAAAATTACCAATTCCGCAAATATGCCAGCATAAATAGATGTTATAAACTGCCACAAAATCTACATTTCGTAAATGTGGAAAAAGATCAAGATCCCAGTGACCGTTTTTGGAAAATCAGGCCTCTTTATAACACAATACGGGATAGATTGCTTTCGCAGCCTCTGGAAACACATTTGTCAGTGGATGAGCAAATGGTTCCATTAACTCACCATGTCCACATATGTGGACAGTCCATAGCCCCAAAAGGGGCTAATATCTAATCATGGAGCTAATTTGAAAAATCTTTAAAAAAAACATCCTAGCGGCATCAAATTTCAAATTTTTATTCCCACAAACAAAAAGTCGTGAGTGAAAGGGTTAATGTTGACTTTTGCAAAAAGTTGGATTTTTAGAAAAAAAAATTGTTTTTTTCTGCTTAAAAATGTTAAAAACGAGTGAATAAGCGAGTGACTAACGTTTGATCAGAAGAAGGAATTTTGTGAAATCAAACAACAGAAATTTGATGTGGAAAATTGTGAAGTTTTACACCGAAAAGGCCCTGTATCTCGAAAAATATAAGAGACCGCCGATAATTTCATTTAGGTTTTTTGGAGGGGAGACCGATTTAGTAAAGTTCCAAAAAAAAAAAAAAAAAAGAAGGTTCTCATCGCGCCCGATTTTCCCCACTCTCTCCCCCCCCCCCTTATTTGGTGTGGTTTCGTTTTGGTCCCTTCTTTCTTTCCCCCCGCCGGGGAAAACTGAATACAAAACTGCTTATTTTATTCGGTCTCTTTTACAAAAATCCTGATGGAATTTTTGGTCTAGCCTCAGATACTCATTCAATTTGTTGTTCTGTAAAAATTCAACATTTTCACATCAAATTTCTGTTTATAAGACACAAATTTTTTCCTTCTTTTGATCATAACACTACACACGCCCATATATTGACTTGCTTTAAACATTTTTTGGTAATGTTGAGTTTATCGGGCACCAAGCGATAAAAAAAAATTTTGCGTGAACTTACGTATTTCGACCTCCTGAACAAAAAACTTAGATAAAAATTTTGGCGCTCTCCAATAGTTTTCAAGATACAGGGCATTTTTTTGGGTCAAAAATGGGATTTTTGAATACACGTTCCCGCATCAAAATTACACTTGAAATTCATCCTTCTTTTTTATCAGCACAATGTACACATCCCTAATTATCCGTTCCACACTTTTTTTCATTCGGAAACACTAGTTTTATAACAAAAAAATGCACTTTTCCTCAGCAACAACAAAAACATTGAAAATTCGGCATTGCACTGCTAAATGTTTAGCGTATTTTTTTCAAAATATCGCGAATTAATTTTCCTTCATTTCACCATCGACAATTAGCAATTGTTCTATTATTCTTGATTGTTGAAATTGGAATGGATTTTAATTATTCACGTAAAAACTTCAAAATGGGGGAAAATTAATTCGCGATATTTTAAATTTGAATAGTGTGCTCTGGTTTTCCAAGGTACCAACCCCTCATAAAAAAAATACACTAAACATTTAGCAGTGACATGCCGAATTTTCAATGTTTTTGTTGTTCTTCAGGAAAAGTGCATTTTTTTTGTTATAAAACTAGTGTTTCCGATTGAAAAAAAGTGTGGAACGGATAATTAGGGATGTGTACATTGTGCTGATAAAAAGAAGATAATTCAAATTTAGCAGGAACGTGTACAAAAATCCCATTTTTGACCCAAAAAATGCCCTGTATCTTAAAAACTATTGGAGAGCGCCAAAATGTTTATCTAAGTTTTTTTTTCAGGAGGTCGAAATACGTAAGTTCCCGCAAAAAAAATTTTTTATCGCTTGGTGCCCGATAAACTTAACATTACCCATTTTTTAGTAGAAAAAAACATTGTTTCGAAAACTGAATCCTTAAAAACTAAAAATATGTTCAGTCAACAATAACAATGAGGACGGCAACATTGCGAATAAGTGTTGAACAATGACATCCCAACGAATTGTTTACGTTTTGAATTTTTCGAAACACTATTGGGAAGTTCATAATTTTATGCGACGTCTGGCGGAAATATAACGCACTGCTAGAATTTCACAAACAAACGGCTTCCATTTTATGTGTGTGAATTTATTGAGTTCTTTGATGTTGATTTAGGAAATCTCATCTGAAGTTGTAATTTTTTTCGAACAATAATAACAAACAATCATGGATGCAGATCGCTCAGTGAGCCGTATAAAGTGTTTGGTGCCAAGTTGCCGCAACACTCTAGGAACCGAAATCCAAAGTTGCCTTTCCACACGTTTCCAAAGATAAACATTACGGAAAGTGGAAGTGGATTGAAAGATAAAATAGACAGGTACAAGGCTTGGAATATTAAACTGAAACTGCATAAATCACCATCTAGAGCGGCTTCAGTGTGTTCCTTGCATTTCAAAAGAGATATGATTTCTTGTTACCTGGTGAGTCTGTTTGTCTATTTTTAGGCGAAGTTATGGCGCAATTCCTCATCCATGTAATAAAAGCCTCTTTGGTTCACTAACACTACACTAAAACTAAAAAATGTCCTGGAACAAATATCATTAGATTTTAAAACACAATGCATCTATGTTCACCTCCAATGGATGGTATTGTGCGGATATTCAAAGCATCATGAACACAGTTATATCAACCTTCACGAGAAAAATTTCGTACAATGAAAATATAGCAAAAAAACACCAAAATCTTGTCTAGCGGGGGCAACTGGTGTCTGGATTTCAGTTTGGCGCGTTATTTCACAAATGTAAACAAGGTAACTATTTCAAAAAGGTGGATAAAGTTTAACCACCACCAGCGCCCTCATCGGTCGATATTCTTCCCTATAGTTTAATAGTTTGTTGAAAACAAGTAAATAACGACCTTAGACATTACAACTAATGGACTGGCTTTGTCCCAAAGAGAGACAAGACTGTGGAATGGAATGCGCATTCCTTTCTCATTGTAGCAGAGAAAGAGGGGTTGATTATGGTAATTTGAGTATAACATTGGCATTATGTCCTGTACAGCTTATCCAATCCATCTTGGCACAAACTCGCTGTAAAATATCTGTTCCAAGTCTGTTCAATGTGCATATCTTTTCTCTCTCTCCCTCTCTCTAATGTATTCCGCATCATGCTATGTGGAAAACTATCGTGGTGGCCAGTCCATTGTCCATTAGTTATATAATGTCTATAATAATAAGGACTTATATAAGTATTTTGACGAAAAGAAGGCTTACTTTTATGTGCTGTTTCCAATGCCAAAAATTTGTTGTGAAAAATGGTGAAGTTATACAGCAAAATGGACCTGTATCTCCGATAATAGACGTGACCGTTGAGAATTTTATTCGGAGGTTCTGTAGAGGAGGCCGAATCATGTAAGTTCCACATTTTTTGTTGAAGTTTAGATGCTCAGTCTAACCGAAGTTTTACCATTGTAACGTTGGAACATAGGTACTGCCTGTTTCGACGATGCAAGTTGTCCCTGCAACTCCAGAAAATTGCATATGTTCATGCAAGTTTTTCGAGTTGCATGAATCTTTCTTGGTGCGATAAATTGCAGCGGCTTAGTTATTTCTATGGTGATTTTGTTGCCGCAAACTACAGATAGGTATGTGGTGGCATCATTGTAAAGGATGTTGATTTCAAACATTTCAAATATTCTTCGAAAAGAATCAAGTTGAGTAATAAGATTAAAGCACAATATCAATTATTAGAAATTAATGAAATTATATATCAATTTTGACAATGTAGACTTTCATCTTGGTAACATTCAGTGCTATTTTTCAATATTGGCAATGCAAACTGACGGCTAACATATCTCGCAGCGACAAGTCGCCGCTACAAATTGCATCGTCGAAACGGGGTGTAGGTAGTTGGAATATGGTTGGAACCAACAGATGGGTTGTTACTTGTTACTACACGATCTCCCAAGCTTACACTCCGTTTAGACGATGCAATTTGTCACTGCAACTGAGGAAAGTTGCATGCACTCATCCGTTCATGCAAGTTTCTCAAGTTGCAGAACCTTTTTTGGTGCGATTAGCAGCAGCGAGCGCTTTATGCTGGACTCATGCGGCTTCAATTATCAACAAATTACAATTATGGCAAATCTGAAGGCTGATTGGTGCATGGAATATTAGTCAGTATTAATAATTGCGGCTGCATAAATCCACTTTTAGTAATTTCTATGGTAACTTTGTTGTTGCAAACCACAAATAGTATGTGGTGGCATTACATGGTAGAATGGTAATTATGGAGATTTCAATTATTTTATCTACACCCGTACTCTAATAATACACTTATATGCCCACAACCCGTTTTATAATGAAATCCATTACGATACAGATTTTCATTACGATACAGATTTTCAACCAATAGAAACCCATTATTTTTCAATCAAGCATGATGTGCAAGCTTTGCATTTTGACGTTTGTCAAGTCAAAATCAGTAGGTATTGAATTCTTGAGGAATTTAGTCAATTTTCGATAATAGTATGAAAATGTCTTATAGCAGGGATATAGAAGAATTACCAGCGACCCTCCACAGATGTCTTAGACAAAAAAAAATACAATCGAAAGGATCATATTTTTCATTTGACAAATGCAATACATATGTGTTTATTTTCAACATAATTATATGAGCTCTCATGTCCAAATGGTCAAAGGCGCCGGTACTGAATAATTACGTCCGGGTTCAATTCCTGACGTCGGCAGAATTTTTTTTTCCTTTTTTTTTCTTCTTTTCATTTCTCATTGTTGTATTTCCCGTGGTTATAGCATTAATTATAATTTTGTAGAATTTTTCAAAGAAATACGATTGATTACCCACTATTATTGTGTTCAATATAAATACGTAATAATATAATAATTTTAGTTCTTCATTATTTAATGGGTGTAGATAAAATAGCGTATGCAACTCTCATGTAATGGTTATTAATACACTCGCATAAACCATACGAAACTCACCTTCGGCTCGTTTCGTATCCCGGTTTATGCTCATGTATTAATAACCATCATTACACGATCGTTGCATAATATACTATTTCGAAACTGAAAGAATCAAGAAAAGTAGGTACCTAGTAAGATAATTTATATTACAATCACAAAAATTAAAGATGAATGAAATCATATATTAGCCGTGATAATGTAGGCGTTTACCTTGGTAACATCTCACGTAGTGACAAGTTTACGCGAAAAATTGCAGTAATAATTTGCATCGAGGAAGTAGATTACAGTTCGCTATGTACAAAAAATTTCGATCTGCTCTGGAACACATGCTATTCCTACACACTTATTAATATCCGGTATGGTCTAGTGGCTAGGATACCTGGCTCTCACCCAGGAGGCTCGGGTTCGATTCCCGGTACCGGAATTCTTTTTACATTTTTTAGTCCTAAAATGATACGAATATTTGGTAAAGTGGTAAAGAAAAACTGTGAGAGTTTTATCATTTGAAAATGGTACTTTCTGGAGACTCTTTTTGACCTTTCATCACTTTTAACTCGGGGCGCTCTTCGAAACCAAAGCTTTAACTAACATCCGCCTTGAACTCGCACAAGTCTAATTGAAGAGAATTTGATTTAACTGGCAAATGTAATGAACAATTTCGACACGTTTTCCAATACCTACCTATAACGTCTAAAAATATCTTATCACCTCGAATATTATACAGATAAAATCACAATCATGGGAATGCAACACTTTATACATGTCTGCATCCAGCCACCCAATCAATCATTGTGCACATAACATCAGTTTCTAAGCAATTTGTCATCAGCACTGCTGGTGTAGTGGTATCATGCAAGATTCCCATTCTTGCGACCCGGGTTCGATTCCCGGGCAGTGCAAGTTTTTTTTCTAAAAAATAATTATGTCAGTGTGTTCTATGAAAAACAAATTTTGGGTTTACCATGAAGTACCACGCAGCACGTAATTTTTCTTGCAGTTTATGATTCGTTTCAGATTCAAGCAGTGGTGGATCCAGGATCAGGTCAAGGGGGGTCTATAACTCAAAATTCATATATATATATATATATATATATATATATATATTTAACAGAAAAATTATGAGCTACCGTATAGCAACAACTAGTCAAGATCCAAGAAAAAGGTGAAAGAGATTGACATGAGCAAAATTTGAAGGTGTAGCCAGGAGGTAAAGTAGGTTCGAAACTTTACTTTTTTTTAAATCGAATCGAGTTGGTTTAACCTTATCAACAGCATATTCTACTCATACATAGTATATTCAAATCGTTACCGGCATACACAATACTCATCACAAATGTAACAAGTCTAATTTTTCAAATACTGCGCCAAAAAGGATCCAATGGCAGCACTGTCATAAATTTCTCGAACTTTTTCTCGATAAGCCTGACAAGTGTCAATTTTCTTTAAAGTGTCATCGAGAAAAATTGCAATTTGATAGTTAAAAAAAAAGCATTTTATTTTGAACCTACAACATGAAGAGGACTCTATTTTCATATTTAACTCGGCTTGATCCAGCGTCTACACTGACTGAACCAGAAAAAAAAGGAAAGAACCATCGGTGAGTCCAAAAATTTCAAGCGAAATTTGTTTGTTTGTTTGGGTAACATTCAATCCAGATCTCGTTTGTACTATTTTTAATTCTTGACTATTATTTTTTTTGGAAATGGAGGATTATTGAAGTGAATAAATTGATGAAATTGGTTTTTGAAAATTGAAGTTCAGATTAGCTCAATATATTCTGTTAACAAGAACAGGAACAGGAACGACTGAATGGTCTTGCTAGTTCTAGTAGCATTTTTCAAGAAAGCCTCGAAAATTTACTAATGTTCGAATGTAGCCTGCTCTTTAGTTTTCAATGGAATGTAATAATAATTACTTATTGGAGTTCTTCAATTTCAAAGCAAAAAAAAATATTCTATTTTATTATTTTTTTCTTGCTCATGTGACATTTTTTCGTTCCCTAACAAAATTTGGAAATTGGGAGCCGATAAAAATGGAAAAAAATCTCTTATTTTCCCAATGGGGGGGAGGGGTCCGGACCCGAAACATCCCCCCCCGTGGATCCGCCACTGGATTCAAGTATTTCCTATTCTAAAGGTAGACTCTAAAAAATTGGTCGAAAAAATATGTCACTTCCGCCCGGTCTTTTAGTATTATACAGTAGTTGGTTGAGATTATGGACAGCTGAACTTTGGAGTCAATACAATAGTTATTTGTATAATGAGGCCACAAAATCCTATTTTGCGTTACGAGAGAGATTATTGCCTAGGCCGATCCGGCAACGGCCGTAAAAAAAATTGACCGCTGTCACCCTGGGTAACGGCCGCAAAATATAATTTTGCAGCCTCTATTGCAGCTGCGAAATGCTTGTTTCGCGGCCGGTTCAACGAAAACATTTACGAATCACAGCTAACTTGTGTCCAAAAATATCTTTCATAAACGATATCTCTTTTATTGGAACCGTTAGAAAACATGTACAAACGTAGCTAGAACTAGGTGAAATATATCTATCGACTATAAAAAATTCGAAATAGTTGGTCCTAGGAACCACATTTTTTTTTCAAATGGCAGACTCAAAACTTTGTTATGAATCTTGTGCAGAGTATACAATACTAGCTGCTCTAAAATATCCCGCATATATAGTGTGGTCCACTAAGTCTGCAACAAATGGGAAACTTTTTTATTATCGATTTCCCAGAAAATGTTATTCTTGACAAAAGTTGGTGCATGTTCCAAAACTATACCAAGTGTACCTGAAATGGCTTTATGACAATCACCATACAGGATAGGCCAAAAAATATAAATTTCGGTCAAGAGTAAAGTAAGTACCCTTATTTCAGAAAATATAGAAATATGTTGAGGAGAAAACTTGCTTAGAATTAAAAGTTATGTTCAGATACGAAGTCATGGCCTGCTATTCGAATTTTTTTTTTGGAAAATTTTGAATTACCCCCGTATGATACATATTTTTACTATTTTGATTCAATATGTATTTGAAGTAGCTACAATCAAATCGGTTTGGAGTATTTCTTATCAAATTAAAGTGAATTTGTATAATTTACATGGATTTGTATTTTTTTAGGTGACCGTCAACTTCTTGTTTGTCGCAACGATATTTAACAGAACTCTAAAATAACACAAATACTTTTTTTAACGAGGCAAATACTTTACTAACTACATATAAATGTTCATATGAATGAACTGTCAATAAAAGTATAAAATTTCTTTTTATATTCTCACAAAAATGCCTCAACTAGAACATATATTAAAAAACAATTCAGAATTCATCGCAGATAGCCATGAACAAAAAACACACACGCCTTAAAACAATACTGTACTGTATGGTGATTGTCATAAAGCCATTTCAGGTACACTTGGTATAGTTTTGGAACATGCACCAACTTTTGTCAAGAATAAAATTCTCTGAGAAATCGATAATAAAAAAGTTTCCCATTTGTTGCAGACTTAGTGGACCACACTGAATTCAGCTTCCTACCAACATCCATTGTTTCAATGTGTTACTTTTTTATTTATGACGATATCCAACTTTACTGCGATGACGAACCTGGGGCTAAGCAGCATTTGCCGCATGTTATAGAGACAAATCGTAATCATATTGTTACTAATATATGAAAACAATTGCCGCATGTTATAGTGACAATTCGTTATCATATTGTTGCTAATATATGAAAACAATGAATAATTTTGGTGTTCTGATGAATCCATTAGAAGCATTTGGCATGAATTTCGAATTATTTCGGAATTTATAGGAGGAACGGGTTTTGTGGAAATGAGTCAAAGAGAATAATACTCTATGGGACCTTTCGAACGATGCGTCACATTAGGTATATAACCTTCTGAAAAAATGGAGGGAAATGGGGTAGACTCAGAGATGTTCAATATTTTCATTACTTCCAAAAATCTTTGAATTTTCCTTTGAAACTAATCCATCGCCGTCATTTCAGTTCGACAATTCCATGCCAGTACTTTTGAACCAATCAAAACGGATTTTTTTCACTGTTGCCATGGTAACGAGCGTATTTATTCAGGAAATTGCACACCTCTATTTTTCAACCAATAAGATGTCTCCATTTTGACTAGTTACCATGGCAACTAAAAAAAAATTCCAGAAAATTTTTTCGAGGCGCCACGATATTTAAGTGGAAATTTGTTGACTGTTCAGAAATGAACATATTATGATCTACAACTCCTACATAATGTGGATATATACCTGTGAATAATGCAAAATACATTTCTACTACCTTCAGCTAACCAAAACTACCAAAGGGGAAAATAGATAGGTTGGTACCCATCTGAGTTTCAGCACTTGGTGTAAGTTGTTATTTTTTTATTTAACGAAATATGGTAGATATACGAAGGAATCTCTTCGAAATTGCGTCATGTTGCTTGTAAAAATATATTTCTACCACCTTTAGTTGAGTAAAATTATCAAAGCGCGATAGACTATGCTGATACCCATCTGAGTATTAGCATTTGGTTTAACTAAAGTTCGTATTTTCTTTTCATTTACCGAAATATGGTGGAACCTATATGATTTTTTTAAATAGTAATTATTAGGCTTTCTGACAGAACCGATTGAACAAAAATGACAAATAGACCTATTTCAAAAACAGCAATAACCTGACCAACTTGACAATCAGAAAAATTAATTCAAAATGTTAGGTTGGATAAATAATTTTTTTCCAAATTATGGTGTGAAATTTTACGCAAGCTCAAATTATTCCTGGAAATTTTTTTTCGGGAACGAATATATTTATTTATATTTTATTTTATCCCGAGTCGAGAAGCCATGGGGGATTAATTTTCAAAATATTCGTATCCTCTAGAAAATTTCCGGAAATAATCCAAGCTCTTGTGATATTATAAGTGAAAATTTTTCTGTTAATGTTGTAGGCAAGTACTCACTGAATAAATCCAAAATTCAAAAAATTTTGGTCCTTTTTTTTATAGAAAAAAATTGAAACTTGTCTTTTTCTCTTGATGGCGAAAAGGCTGGAATGGAACTCGAACATATCCTCTCGTGTCTGATAAAATATCTAAAGTATTCGAATAGCATTCTATTTAGCTTCTTCCCATTAACTGCTTTCAAATTCAGAAAATCGAAAAATTACACACAGCAGAATTATTCTCCTGGACCTTTGGCCAAAAATAATTATTCGCATATAAAACTCATATAAAGTATTTATGCCATTTACAGAAATTTCTCATCAACTCCTAGTCTAGAGAATGAATGTAGTAAGAAATAGAATTGAAGAACAATTGACAAAACGGCGACGATTCCGTACTTAATTTTTGTCACAATAAGAAGTTGAATATGAAGGATACGACCGTATTATATCTGGAATTTTTCAAAAGTTTTATTTTCTTTCAAAATAAATATTGAAATTTATTTCTTCATTTCGAAACTTCCTGTGCAAAGTAACGGACAGAATTCAGCATCTGTTACGAGGACAAATCGATAATAGTACATGATCGAGTAGATTCAGTGCTGAAAAGCAAATATCAGGTTGATACTGGGTGTTTGAAAGTTCGAATATTTGAACATACGGTTCACACCGAAGAATCTCTTTTTGAATAAAAACTAAACTCTCAATCAGATTTCACCATCGGCAACGTTATACAGGGTTCCTCAAATGTCCGGAATAAAACTAATAAAAATAAATAAAATAAATAAATAAATATATATATTTTCCTTTCTGTTTAACCAGTAACTCAGGAAAAAATCGCTGAAACACATCGATTGATTTCAAAGTGTTTTTGGCAATAATATGAAATATTATTTTTCAACCCCTTAGCTGCAACCCTCCCCAACTTTTTTTTCAAATGCAAACCTAAGTCGTGTATGGGCTCATTGAAAAGCTCGTAAAAAATGGAATCTGACCATACCCTTTTTTTACCAATGTGGTTACCACGAAATGAGAAGAAACTCTTAAAAGTTAGAAATACCTACTTAGTGCTATCTACGGGTGAATTAACGTAGCAAAAAACAAATAAGTGGCATTCAGCATATGATGATGTGCACTGCTCTACAATAATTGCTAAGGATCACCAGTACCTATTTTCTAAAAGTTTACAAATTTTAAGAACAGACCATCTTGGACAGGCACCACAACAAATTTTATTGATTTATGTGTAAAACTGATAACGTAATCATCAGCATTCTTTTGAATTTTTTTTTTCACAAAAAAATTACACATAAAATTAGTTCCATCCCAAGCAATGATGACCAGTGTACTTCAAAAAGAGAAAAAAGTTGTTGCATTTTTTGTACCAAATTTAAGCCCTGATAAGAAATATAGTAGAGGGTGGCGGCCAATTTCAGCATCTGTTACGTTAATTAACCCGTAGATAGCACTAGGTAGGTATTTCTAACTTTTAAGAGTTTTTTTTCATTTCGTGGTAACCACATGGGTGAAAAAAAAGAAAGGGTATGGTCAGAGCTTTTCAATGAGCCCATAGACGACATAGGTTTGCATTTGAAAATGTGGGTTGCAGCTAAGGAGTCCGAGGAAAAAAAAATCATTTTATTGCCAAAAAATGCGTACACTTTGAAATCAATTGACAATTCAGCGATTTTGTCCTGAGTTACTGGTTAAACAGATATTATTTTATTCCGGACTTTTGCGCACCCCTGTATATATTCAGTCGAGTATTCAGTTTTCAGATTCCACGTAAACGATATCTCTGATTTGGAAAGAGCAGAATCAATGGAAACATTTTTAGGTTTTATAATCAAAATGGTATAAGGTCTTCAAGCTGTAGAAAAAAGCGATATGCATATACATTGATTTGAATGCTTGCTATTCCTGAAGAAACGCTTTTATATATTTAAAAATGTCCAGAACAATATTCATGTGCCATTTGGAAAACCTATATAGGCTTTCATCATGACTCTCATATTCATTTTCAACTGACCTGATACCTAATTTACTTTCAAGGGCAACATCATAAATTTTCTCGTAGAAAATGTTTTCACAGTTTTGGGGAATATACCTATATATGGTCGTGTGTCTGGTTGGAATCTTGGTAGTTGTAGTAGTTGTGTTTTCTCTTCCTTGATGATTCATGTGCAAAACATGTAGGTATGTCAAAAAAAAAAATAAAGCTTCTCAATAATTTTCTAAAATAATCCGTGACCACACTTGAAGACTCGCTATGGTAAAATCATCCAAAGGAACAATTCGTTCATGCAAATCTCAACAACTAATCTCCTGGTTAATACCAGGGATTCCTCACAGAATAAATTCCCGAATATGCTTATAGCACTAGAACTGCCAGAATTAACTTATAGGTTGGGACTGAACGAATTGCTACTTTGGTTAATTTTATTATAAATATTATTATTGAAACATTATATCAACCGATATTGTCGGTGTACTCAGTTCATCTCATTTGATTGGATCAATGACCAAGAACTGTTTCCAGGATGGGGTTTTCCTGTCGTAGATAAAAATAAAATTTTCCAAGTCACTGGCGCATAATTCAACTTCTATACTGACAGTATTTTCATAATGAAGTAAAAATTTCACAAAATATAAAATGAATCTCCATTCTTATTCATAACTTCAGCACGAAAATTTGAAAATTCGAAACGAATATATTTACTTACATACGAAGTTTATTGCATGTACCTCCAAGAAAAAATGAACATTGAAGATAATTCACGATTCATTATTTTGCGAATCTCACATTGGATGAAGCATTGAATTTAGATGAATGCTTGAGGAATCACAGTAAAAACATGTTCACTTGTTTCCACCTTTTCCGGTGAAAATAAACTGTATTAATATTTCCTAATATATATCATTCAAGAACGAGTTAGTTTCATCACATTTCTCAACAACCAGATGCTAATTACTCTTCAGTCAATGCACGATGTTATTCAATAATTCATTTGAATTTAACTTCGTTAGATATCATAACATTTTCGTCAGCTGATATCAAATTTTTTTTATAGCAATAGTGCTGTCCAGTGAACCTACAATAATTTTATTATATACACCTTAGATCGCAATGTATACATCGTAGCGATGTAACAGAAGTAATGTCGCAGTGTAACTAAATTGTAACATGTTGGAGACGTGTTGGCTTGATATATAATATATCTCATAAACAAACTACGGAAAAAATATTTTGTTACTGTTCATTTTTATACCTACTATTTTTTATTTATTTTAATTTTTTTTATTTATTTCATTTTTTTATTTCATTTTTATATTATTATACTGCCTTGATTTACTTTTATTCAGCCCCACACAAGCTTGCTTAAGGGGTTCTTCGCATTTTATTTCTACTTCACATGAAACGAATTGTATACATCAATTACTGTCAAAAATCAGGATCTGTTTGTAGAAATAAATTTACTTTACTCTCATTTTCACTTCTAACCCCTGATGTATGCGGTAGTTTCAAGTAATAAGCTTTAAGTAATACGTGATGGAAATTATTCTACTTTCTTATGACAAGTGCATAAACGTTCTTATTGAAAAGTGAGAGTTGAACTTCTTTTAGCTTATAACTTACTTGAAACTGCTGCATAAATACGGTGTAAATAATACCTGAATGTATGAATTCCTCGATATTCAAATTTTATGAGTTGAACATTTTTTTTAAGAAAGGTGTGTTACGAAGCATTTTCAGCACTATTTTCACCTATGAATATAACTTATGAATATATTGGTGGTCGAGTTCTGTTGGTTGTTGGTTGGGACTTTTTTCTCAATAATTATATAATCTGTATATATAGAAAAAAGTCGTGTTGCACTATTTATAAATCAAGGACGACTAAACCTATTTGGCTGAAAAATTGGTGGGAAGTTAGCTCAGAACCAGGAGACGGACACATAATACTTTTTATCCCGTTTTACCGTTTTTTCGGAAATTCCACCCCTGGGGGGTGAAAAACGGGCGCCAAATTAGTAAGGGGCAACGTGATGCCTTGGTCAAATATACTTCATAAAATGTTTGCATGAAATTTCTTTTATAGAATTGATGTGAGATGTGTTTGGTATTTTATTGAAATTAATCGCCTAACGGAGTTGAAAAGGGGTAGAGATTTATTTCAGGGGTTAATCAACGCACAGCCTAAGCCACTGATCATAGATATCTGAAACATGGAAGGTGTGTTCTTTATATGACGGCGTAGGCATCCGATAAGATTTTTCCAAAATTCCACCACTAATGGGGTGGAAAACGGGGTCAAAGTTTGTATGGGACAACGTATCCTACAGAAATATTCTTCAACAGAATTCATGAAAGACTTTTTTTGTATTTTATTGAAATTCATTGTCTAATAGACTAAAAAAGGGGTTTATAACATTTTCGATTTCTTTCAAAAGCTCTCTCGAGTGCGCCCAGACGTCAGAGCCTGATAAAACTTGGGACTAAGAACAACACAATATAATTGCATCGCAAAAATAACTAGGGCCTAACGAAGTGGGCACTAGTCACCTAGTTATATTTCTGATATTCGTATACTTACCGAGATCTCTGCAAGAATTTAAACCCGTTTTTTACTAAGTCGAACTCCTGAATTTTTTTTGTTCGCAGCTTCTCATTTTCAGAAAAGTTCAGTTAACTTATTATGATTGTTTGATTTGTGAATCAATTCAAACGAATAGTATCGCCACTGGGAATGGTCTGAACCGGTTGATTGACAATTTACTTGAATTTATCGAATTTTTCCGATGCTAGTTATATTTCTGATATTCGTATACTTATCGAGATCTTTGCAAGAAATTAAAAATTAAACCCGTTTTTTACTAACTCGAACTTCTGAATTTTTTTGCTCGCAGCTTCTCATTTTTAGAAAAGTGTTCAGATAACTCATTATGATTGTTCGATTTGTGAATCAATTTAAAAGAATAGTATCGCCACTGGGAATGGCGTTCAAAACTGGTTGATTGACAATTTACCTGAATTTATCGAATTTTTCCGATGCTTTCGAAACGCCGAGTTTTTTCAAATCCGTTGGGGAATCCTGCATTTCCTTCCTGCGCTGATCTTCTGCGGCGATAGCCTGAGCCAACTGCAAATCGTGCTCGTTCATTTTTCTCACAATCAGCACCACTTGTCACCGACGACACTCCGAACACATGAACGAGGTTTCATTCACGAGTTTTTTCTCGAAAGTTTTATGTTGATCCTCGCACCCGACAATCCCACAAATAGAACTGTTCTAAATAACAATCACTTCCAGCAAAAGGCTGCATAATTACTTACTCGCTTCGAAGGTTATACAGGGTGTGAAGATACTCCTTTGAGGTAGGTGAGTTATCTCCAGTGGCGTACCCTTTTATCCCAGACAGACCATATAACATTATGGTTATGTTCAAATATACTGATTTCAGAATTTACTGAAAGATTTCGAGAAAGAATTCTCTAGACTTTTCTCCAGAGAAAAACAAAATTTATATTGAAGAATATTCCAGGCGAATGTTATCCAGAAATATTTCTCATTTCTTCATCATATGTCTTGGGTATGTTGCACCGCTCATATAATCTAGATTGGGAATATTCATGTGATATTTTGGAAACATCAGTTGGAAAATAGAATGTTTTGTTAAACTTCAACTGTCAGTTCTCGGAACATTTGAATAAGAATATATACAGGGTGTAACTGAATAAGTGTAAAACATTTAAGGAGGTGATTCCTCATCGAAAAAAAAATTGGATCTTTCATACAAAGAAACTTCATTGAAACATCCCTTGTTAAGATACAGCCCCTTAAACGGGGTACATAAAATTTGTATAACAATTTTTTCACAAGCACTGAATATTAATTCAATTTCGAAAATTCACAAACTGACAGCGTCATACCATTTTAATTGTCACTATCGCTAATAGCGACCTACTAGATAGATTAGTTTCGTATTTTCGCTTATATGACGATGTATCTCTGTAGTTGTTCGTAAAATAATTTTTTGCTGCGAACTGGTTTATTTTGGGCAAAAAACCCAAGAAACATTTTTTGTTTAGAATGAAACAGGCTATCGGAAATAAATTTTCAAATGGTAAACAAATAATAAGAAAAAAGTTATATTGGAAATAAATTTTAGGGGTTGCGTTCTCCACCCCTCACAACCATGGGGTAAACCAAATAAATTACTGGCTAAGTGTCTTTTTGGTAGTACAAACCGTCAGGTTAATTTCAATATTGTAACTTTTTCAGTGCTTGTGAAAAAAATTGTTATACAAATTTTATGTACCCCCTTACTGAAGTAAGCAAAGACCGAAAAAACGAAAAGAAACATAGCTATTCAAATTCGAGTCTGTGCATAGAAATCTTCAAAACAGTAAATGATAGAATGCTGATTAGATAGGGGTGAAGTTGTCCATTTTGGTGTTATATTGAACGACTCTAGCTCTTTCGGTTCCGAAAATATACAGGAAAAACCGAAAACTTCGGAATTACTTTTTTTTTATACCCTCGGTGTTCGAAACTACCATTTCAAGAATGTCTTTTTGAATCACTTTAAGAGCTAGTTGTAGATACTCCAGTGAACTAGGTTCAGTTTCTCAGCGCTATAAAATCGTTTATTCCTTGACAACTGATCTGGGTTCACTTGTACCACAGTCCACTGAAGTATCTACAACTGAACTCAGTTCAGTTTCTAAGCATTATGAAATCGTTTGTTCCTTTACAACTGAACTGGGTTCACCACAGTTCATTGAAGTATATACGACTGTTTCACTTTTTCAATAAACAATTACCTTCATTCATATCAAGAAATTGTAATCTAAGATAATTATAATGGGAACAGTTTAGTATCCAAATTATTTGAGCTGAATAATGAAATCAATGCCGAATTAGCTATATATGAGTTTTGTTACAAATAATGACACTTCTCTAATAAGTGGAAAAGACGACATTTTTTCTTGAAATGTTCTTTAGACTCTCTAAGAATGTGTTATGAATTTTCTCAGAATATTAACAAAAAAAAATCTGAGGAAGTTCTGGGAATATAAATTCTACTCAACCTTATAAGTTCCCACTATATACTGAGAATATTCGAGGCAGAATATGGTTATATTCTGAGAAGATTCTCGGAATATTCTTCAGATATTCTAGGAACTGGAATTGGGATTGTGATTGCTATCTGGAAGTATACAAAATGTTTGTGGATCATTTCTAACAGAAACGGTAATGGGTGAACTAAACTTTGCTTTCCCTGTATGTACATTCAAGCAGGAATAGTCAAGACTTATCGAAATACGCCATAGGTTTGCGGAAATCACAATTATTTTCATTAATGTTCGCTTCATTATTAAACCAATTATATATTATTATGCAATATTAATTGGCTTCTATAGAAAATATTTCAATTTCAATGCTCTGCCATTTGAGAATGTAGTTTAACAGTTTTTTTAGATTTTTTAATACAAAGGACCCTAAAAATTTCCATAGGCATCAGAATTCCTGAGATTTCTTCGGATAATGCAAATATATATTGCAATAAGATTCAGTCAGTAGATACAGTAAAATGAACGTATTATAATAAAATACTGCTTATGAATTGAGTATTGGTGTCATGGTCGTATATTGAACGTATATTGATTCAATAGACGATCGTGATCTTACCTTGATCTTAAACGGACCATTCTTGAAACGGTACCATTGAATGATTGTATAGTTGATGAAGGATTAAAATTGAAATATACGAGGTGACCATTAAAATATGCTGAATTACTGAGGTCTTATTATGAATCATTTATTCATTTCTATAGAGAGTATTGCGTGATGTCGGTTTCAACCGTATTTATCGGCAAGTGGGTTGATCTAAAAAATCAGAAATCATTTGATAAAATAAAATATTCATCATTTCGTCCATATTTGCAATATTGATTTGTCTGATTCATCTCCAGTTCATATCGGGCTAAATTATCGTGCAATGATCATTTGTGTGTACAAATTGCACCAATCGATCATAGTTCGTTTGATGAACAAATAAGCAGGGCCGGCGCTAAGGCTGAGGCAAGTGAGCCGGTCACCTCTGGCGGCAGTTTCTCGAGGGCGGCATTTTTTTTGAATAAAGTAATATTATTTTTCAATTTATATCTATTTTATAATATTACTATTTTAATATTTACTCCTACTACGGTACTACCATTAAAAGAATAATATATAAATAAGTTAATTATCTTTATTACATAAAGACATGAAATACATAAATAACATTCATCACATATCACTTAAGGATTTTCCCTATCTCTTTTACGATAAAAGGTAACATTAGTACCTGGATAGAGTAAATTCTTTTCATTTAATTTAGAGGCAAGTAATTTAGCAGACTCCTTGAAGAGGTTCAGGCCTCTAATAAAAACATTCAATTCTTGTTGAGTGAAGCGCTTTATCCTGGTCTTCCAAGTAGACGCCAAAATAGGCTGGATAAGTTCTCTTCACAAAGTGGGAAACAGGTTTCAAACTTTCTTGAAAGTGTATTCACTACATATATAACAAAACACGTCAAGTTGATTTGAACAACTTCTACTTGTGGATGCCATGCCTTTAATTTGATATTCAAAGGAAACACAAAATAATAAAGCAACTTTACCTACATAGGCTCAAGAGTAAACCTTTGAGGGTAGAAATATAAAAAGGTCGATTTTTACAATCATGGACAATAACAAATATATAAAATGGGATTAATACATGCCACTTTCAGTTTAGAAATTTCGTTTTTGACCTGCGAATTACACAGCGAGCCGCCTCTATATTAGAACAGTGTTTCTTCCATTATCGGTCAGGTGCTGAACCTATTGCACCTGCGTCACCGCTGATTTTTGTTATCATTACACATTATTTTCGCGTACCGTGCATGATGCGCTGTAGTATTTTGAAATAAAGAAACGAGTCATAGATTACATGGCGTTCGCAGCTTACAAACAAAGAGAGTTTGGATCAATCCAAATGCTGTACTCAACCACCTATACAATGCAATTATGGCAACTATTCGATAGAAAACAACTACTTCCCGAGCTAATACCCCATCGGCTATGGAATTATAACTGAGGACTCTGCTTTTTTTTAATTGTACCTTCCCAGTTCCACTTCCCTCTTGGGTAATTAATGAAAAAGTCAATTTTACTATAGTCGGGCTGTTCAAAAGATAGAATTCAAGGACGCGTGATCAGTGAATGCCTGCATCTATATATAGCCTGCCCGGCGTAACCACGCCTTCTAAACTGAAATAAATGGAGAACGGTTTACACTGTACTGTACTCATTTGTGCTTTGTGTTACGTTAATAAAATAATATGGATGGAAACACTCTTTCACCTACAAGGAAAAGATGAAAAAAAAGACGTTTAATTGTAGAGGAAAAAAGTGTAATAATGAACACTTATAAAAAGCATCCCAAGAGTTTATGGGAGAACAGGGAACTGCTGTTGAATTCACTGCTGAGGCGACGTTTTTGTTGAGTGGTGTAAATCGGACTTGTAACATTGGGGAGGAGAACATTCAAAGAGTGCGTGCCGTTCACGTGATCTTTCTATCTTTTGAACAGCCCGACTATAGTTCATAATATTGCGGTTACGACAAATGTTTTCTTCGGGTTGTTATCCTACCACAATCTTAAAAAATTTATATTGAAAACTATGAAAGTTTAGAAGGGCAGATTTTCAATCTACACCGAAATGTTGCTGCGTGAATTAAAAACAGTTCCTTCTAAATGAAACACTTTCTACCAGTCGACAATTTCTTGTATAACGCGAACAAGTCTATCATAAGAATTCAACACCTTATTTTTATAAAAATACGTATATTTGTTAAAGTTTTGGTTATGTGTGGGTTTTTGACAGATTTCCCAAAATCCTACACAGAAGTATTCCTGAAGAAAAATATTAAAAAACGGAAACATATTTGGTTTCTGAAACGTTTATATAGATGAGTACTTTTATATGTTAGTTTTTGTATTATTTTTCAATTTCTTTGGATTGTGGTAGGTTGCGATAACTCAAAAAATTGCGGTTACGTATTTGGGCAAATATACCAATTTGCCCCAAGTACCAACATATTTCTTGAAAATTTTGTTTTTCAATGTTGGCGCCAATAGTCAGTGATTTTGTTGTTATGTTTGAGGTTTGAGATTTTATGATTTATCTACAGTCGTTTTAATTTTTTTTTGAATTGTGGGCATTGAAACCGCGATACCAGTAATTGTAATTTCATCATCATGAACGTTAATGTATGCTTCTTACTATTCTGCGTTACTTTACCTCACGTATGAACTAGGCTTAAAAAGTTTTATTTTTTCTCAAAACACCGCACAAGTCCTAATTTACGTGTTTTCATCATTTTCGAGCAGAAAAATTCACCTTTCTTCAAAACGTAAACAATTCGTTGGGATATCATAGTAACACTCATTCATTTGCAATGTTGCCGCCCTCATTGTTATTGCTGACAACTGATTTCAACGTTTTGAACAAGGGTGAAATTTTTCAACCAGTAATGGTTTTTTCTGCTTGAAAAAGGTGAAAACAAGTGAATTAGAGGGTGTGTGGTGGTATGATGAAAGAAAAGAACAAATTTTGTGTTGTAATAATTAGATGTGAAAAATGATGAAGTTTTACAAAAAATGGACCTGTATCTCCGAAAATAGACGATACCGCCAAGAATTCCAATTGAATTGTTTGTAGAGGAGACAGCGAATTATGTGATGGTTTTTTTGAAATTCAGATACTCAGTGTAACCAAAGTTTTACCTGCAGTGTTGCCATATGGTGAAATATTCAGTTGTCTGTATAATTTATATTACCATATGTGTACCGAAAAAAAAAGGAATGTGGAATTGCGAGAGCTGCCAAGGTCTGTGATTCGACAGCAATAGGAAGAACTGACCTAGTCAAACACAGAATCGATACCGGCCAAGCCCAAGAAGGGTCCCATTTGCCAAGCAATAAGAGTTGGAACAGCTCACTGACAGGGTGATGAACCAAGACACATTAACAACAATATCGGATACTGGCGGCAGTTGAACATACATGAAGACGATAAGGAGAAGTCCGCATTTTCGACTGGATGCGGACTCTACACCAGTTCACTGTTATGCCTTTTGGATTGTGCAGTGCTCCAACAATATTTGAAATTGAAAGACTCATAGAGCTGGTTCTGCGTGAGCTCACTTGGAAGACTTGTTTTGAACGACGACGTTGACGTCTTTCAACGACCCAGGAATACCAACTTCAAACTGAATCACCAGAAATGCTCATTGTTCCAGAAATACGTGAATTTTCTGGATCACACAGAGTGATCAGACGGGATCCAAACAGACAGAAAGGAAGATGCAGGTGGTCCGAGATTGGTAAAGACCAAAAGACAAACATGAAGTGAGGAGTTTACTAGGTCTCTGCTCCTACTACCGTCGGCGTCGCTTCGCGGAATGATTTGCTCATATTGCGGAACCCCTACATAAGATGACAGAGTCAAACTCGTCTGGTCCAATGACAATGATTGCGCGAACATTTGGAAAACTAACCTGTGGTAGAAGTCCATTGTATCTCAAAGTGGAGTGTAGTAGATTTACGATGCAGAAAAACTCAAAGTCGTCTCCACAATTTAATATTCGAAAGATGTCAGTACGGTGATTCAGTACATGTTTCTAACCTACATAGGTTCATCATCAGCTGAATTTACATTGAATTCTACAATAAAGGAAGAGTAATATAATATTAGTTGAAAAATGAAGTATAAAATTTACTTACATGGAGATGAAAAAATTGAAAAAATTGCAAAATCACATGGTGAAATTCAAAAGGACATAAACATTTTTTTTTTTTAATTTTATACATTTTTCACATAATTTTAATTAAAAAAATTTTTATGTCCTTTTGAATTTCACCATGTGATTTTGCAATTTTTTCAATTTTTTCATCTCCATGTAAGTAAATTTTATACTTCATTTTTCAACTAATATTATATTACTCTTCCTTTATTGTAGAATTCAATGTAAATTCAGCTGATGATGAACCTATGTAGGTTCGAAACATGTACTGAATCACCGTACTGACATCTTTCGAATATTAAATTGTGGAGACGACTTTGAGTTTTTCTGCATCGTAAAGGACCCCGCACTAATCTTATGGAAAACCGGTTTCGGTGAAAATCGCTGAAATTTCAATATGATGTCGCCCATGCCATCCTGAATAAAAGTTATCATTGCGCCAACTCTCTGAATGCCCGCGTTTGGATTCTACAGGGGGTCAAAGTTCGATATTTTGACGATTTTTTAAAAAATCCGGAATTTCATTTTCATTGTATCGATCTGAATTTTTATAATGGAATAGTCCACAATATGTGCATCAAAAAGTTCAAATGACAAAAGTTTCTAGAATCAAAACTGGCGGGTATACAGAGGGTTGAACTTTGTTTTTGGTAATTTTTATCGAACTTTTTTTGAGAAAATATTCGTTTTCCTGCAGATCCATGTGCAATTGATGTTACTTACAGTACATAAGAGGGCGATCATATTTTGCATTTGAACTAACCATCCAACTTTAAATATTTGAAAGGTACGGGGCGATCAAAAATATATTTTCAATTTCGGAAAAATGTATCCCTTTGTATAGTCAGCTTTCACCAATATATTCAGCTGATTTTTTTGAAACTATGTAGCTAACATACATACAAATGTGTCAACGTCTGTGCTCATTAATCTGAATCCAAATAAAGTTGCGGCGATGGTCCAAAAAATATGGAGAAGGGATGTTTCGGAATAATTTAGAAATGATTTCTAAAATCGTCCGTGAATTTCTTTTATTTTCTGATATAATGTAGATGAGTTATTATTGATCAAAAAGTTCTACAGTGCCTACCACGCGAATGCCACGGTTTGAATTATACAGGGTTTTGAAGTATAGTATTTCCTTGATTTCTGGAATAATCAATAATTTCTTTGTAACGGAAAATAATATTGTTTACTAGACAAACTTCGAAACATTTCAATGACCAAATTATCTGAAATGAGAATTTATGAATATACAAAGGTTGGTCCAAAAAAAATTTTTTTTTTCAAAAATATAAGTATCCGTTTACTATTCATATTTTTTATATATTCAGAAACTCTATTAGGACCAGGACCACCTTGTCTCCACCCGATGTTTTAGGAAAATCCAGTATGAAAACAATATATTCTCGAGAAAGATCGTGTGCGGAAGAACAAGTAGAGAGAAATGAGATGATTTGGTTTATATTCAGGTCTTCGCAACTGCCATTGTCTTCAAAAAATTGTGACCGCAACTGACAGATATATGAAATATGAATTAAAGTAAGTACATAACATGAATTCAGCACGATTCCAAGCATATGGGCTGATTCAGAGAAAACAGAAATGATGATAGTACTACAACAGCTACTGAACTGAGTCGAATCAATTCAGCAAGTACATTTTTTCCATGAAGACAGCCTTTCGGACGATTCATATTTCGTTTTCCGAAACGAGTTATACCGGTTTCGGGGTTTTGCCCCTCATCAGTGTAGGGTAGGTCTTATATAGATATCACTGAATAGAGCATGCGACATTCTGAAATAATTGGAAAAATCTTCCATTACAATGATTGAATCTGCAGTTAATTCAATTGCAATGAAGAATGAGGATGCAAGTGATTTCTATCGCAATAAAGAATTAGACTTCAGACGAAATGTCATGCATCCAAATTGACCACCTACATACCGGTCTTGGGTTTTTTGAGATGTTATTCAAATAAATTGTGAGGAGTTTATTCACCGGCATGACTGTCATCGTTTCACTACCCAACTATTTCAAGCGCACCATCAGGAACCATTTGTTGTGGTCTATTTGCCGCGTCCATTACTGAGTTTAGTAGGGAACTTGAGGGGTATCGACTGTTGGGGTCATGTCGAGCATGACCAAGATACCATAGAACACTGGCAACATGCGCACATGTTCCTAAAGTTCTGGCGCCGGTTTTACAAGTACAAAAATATCCTAATATGGGCTCGTTTGGTTCATCAGGTTCTTCTCCATCATTATATTTGATCCACAGTTGATATTTTGTGGCATTTCTGAACCTCGAAAAAACCCTGACTCTCATGAATCCAGGTTCCTCTTCGAAAATATCGACCTGAAACTCTTCATTTTCTTCCCTTTGCAATTTATCCTGTATATACGAAGGTGAAAGTTTAACTTGGTATATACCTACGGTCAAATCTCTTAGATATTCTATCGTAAGGCGAGGAAAGTTTGGAATCAGGTTTCCATTCATACGGACCCATTGACCATTTCTCAGATGAAGATTGTCCACTTCCACTCGAGCCTAGACGACATTTACCTCCTGTGATTTTCGTAACAATTCTTGTGCCAGCTGAGCATTGGCACCTCTCATTGAGACTGGGGGGTGGAAGCTGTTGATGAGTGCACCAGCGATTTGATATAGATCGCTAAGATTGTGTACGTGTGGCATTTCGATCGTTTTATCAAAAAACTTAAACATGCTTTTCAAATGTCCATTTCTTGCTTCAACTATCCATCTAGTTTTCGTCACTAATCGAGATTTATTTGCTTCCTCGGTGGAAAGCTGTTGTTGCCCTCGTGGAACAATCGCGGGCATTTCATATTGTATTTCTCGAGAATATTGTCACGGAAATGGAAAGGAAGTGTAGCGTTTGTTTGAAAATGGTTGAGTGAATCAAGTGCAATTATACTAGTTCATTAGTTTACTGAAAAAATAAGTCAAAAACATGATGAAAATCTTCCATCCGAATGGACGTGACTTTTAAAGGGGTTTTTGAAGAAAACCGCCCTTCCAAGTGAGGACAATCAAACAACGAGAAACATGGAACTTTTAGCTTGGCTGCGAGAGGTGATTTTAATTATGTATTTGAAGTGTACCCTGGTGAAGTGAATAAAATGAGAGGTGATAAAACTTAACTTAGTTTATTGATAACAAAAGAAATAGACAAAAAAACATGATCACAGTGAATGAATGAAAAACTACTTGAAATAATTACCCATTAATAAAATAAATCAGGTTGAAATAATGCAGTTGGAATTAAATAGAAATGTAAGTACTCACATTATCATTCCAAGGCAGGAGAGATGTGCTTTCTTCATTCTTCAAAAAATGACGCCGACTACTTTTAAAAATTAGTTTGGTTCGTCAAAGTGATCACTAAAGATGCAAAAAGCAAAAAGCCCGATTCGGAAGGCAGTCTTCCAATTTATATAAAAAATAATCCTGTCGTCATGAACTATTCCGCTGACAATTGCTAGATTCGCAATTCTCAGCGTTCATTTATGATTATCGACGACCAGAGATGTAACTTGAAACCTGTTGTCTGAAACGACGTTGAACTTGGAAATTCGCCGGATATAAATACTACTATTACAGCTGAATAATATAACATGGGTGAATGATTTATTTCGGAATGGAATATTGAATTGAAAAATTATGAATTATATTAATAATGACTCGATTTCCAAATTAATTTTCAGGTTGATAATTTTGAAAATGTGAAGATAAAATTTTATATGAGACCTTTTATTTTCAATATATGACACATCTCCCCTCCTTAGTAAAGCTGGACCCCAGCTTCGAATTGAAAATTGATTAAAAAATATATGAAATTGAAAATTTCCACAACTAAAAAACATAAATACTTATTTTTATTCCTAGAGAAAAAACATAGATGTCCCGACATTATATTTCGAATCAATTATTCGGGTATGAGTTCTCACGTGGCACAAAAAAACTGAGTCCGGCACTGGCACTGTACGTCAGTTCGTGGAAGTTGTTCCCGTGTCGTACGCTCTTGGCTCCCTGTGGCAGGTCTCCGCATGCAGTGTTGCCAACGGCGAAAACACTGTACCCCATGTACAGCCTGGGACTCTGGGACCTCGTAGTATACTAGAATGACTGATGATGTCGTGCTCCTCTCATGGACTTTGCATCTGGTGCCTGATTTTAAATCGGTAAAATTCTCCCATTAGATGTCTTTTTCTATCGTGTAACGGCTGTCGGCTGCCTAGCTACTCGTTGATGGATTTACTGGCATCGAATGCGCCCATCGGTTGATGGTGTTCCGTGCAGCTTATGTCACACCAGTGACGAAGTCGTGAACTGTGAACTACTCCTTTCCCGCCAAATTTCAAGACAGCGGCAGATATGGTTAGTTGACGTTGGAATTGTTGAAATGGCAAAATTGTCGATCAAGCAAATTGCATATTGCATTGCAAATTGCTACCTAGATGCTGATTCGGCACGCTTCGGGCTCCATTTTGGTCTTTTCGTCTGTGGATTGTGAGTGAAGTGGAACAAAATTGGCATATTTTCCAACTTTTAACGGATAGCTGCATGCAGAGTATGGTCAGGACTCCTGGACACTTTACTGGTAGTTTTCGCAGGTGAGTTCGACTTGGTACAGGTACCATGCTTGTTGCTGGGTCAATCCTGGGCAGGTGTCTCGACATCATTTGTAGTGGAGCATTTTTCAGGCTCGAGGAACATCTGGCATGTAGTATACTGTGGTCTGGCCTTCCTTCTGGGGTTGAAGAATGGGATGCGGGGTGCTGCCGTTCTGGACTCCGTCTATGGGTGGACCGTTTCTTGCCTTCGTATCAGTGCCTGTTCCTGGAGTGTGCCTCCGTGATGTCCCGTGATACATGAAAAAGATTATTTGCAGTAAGTATTCTTTAATTTCAATAGAAAGTATTAATATTTTTTTCTTTTCTACAAATTCCTTAAATTTTATATTACTAGGTATATAACTGACTATACTCTTATGGATACTTCTTAGTGCAGAATCCAAACCTAAAATGATTGGGACCTCAAATCAAATCATTTGAGATCATTACATTCCTTTTCGTCCCACTTTCTAACTCTATTGTGTTAAGTTTCTCTGTCTAATTCTACTCTTCCTTTTATTCACAGGTGACATTACCCTTGCAATCAACAAATATATCTAACCCCCTTATATAATCAAAGCAAAAAAAAATGATAGCGTTTCTCCCCCATCTCTTTCAATTGGTCTCAATAAAAATACAACATTAAAAATATTGTGTTACTATTTATCTTGTTTCATAAGTCGATGTATTGATGTTGGATATTGAGTGGGAATTGATAACTAAGTATCACTGACATGGAACGTTTTTCAAATTGCATGGCTCTCATTGTCTCAACAAAATATATTCTTTCTAAAAAAAATATGTGCAACTGTATAGAATTAATCCTTTGACTTCTTTCATTAATATCATCATATCTACTCATCATATATCTCATATTTTTCACCTCATTAATTAATTTATTTCATCTCATAAACTCATTATTCATTTCATAAAGTATCTGCATAGGAAAACTTTCAACCCAGGCTTAGGGTAATTCTGCCAAGTTTCCCACGCATACCTTACTTATAAAACACAATACTCTCATAGTTCATAGCTCATAATTCCTATATGACACGGTAACATTCTTGTTACCAACTGGACAATAACTTCTTCTATATTGTCCTACATATATTCTCTTTATCTTCATATAATAATCCTTATTTCATCATCACTCATCATAATTCTTAGGAAGTCAAACTTTACATTACTCATTATTACTTCATACTCTCAGGTTGCACACATAAATACATATTTTACTTCTCAAAAGTAAAGAAAAAGGTTTTAATTGCCATGCATGAATATTTTTATTTACCACTTCAAGATCATTTCCCACCAGTTGTTGAGATGCACTGATAAATCGTCAAATTTAGATTTGAGACTGTTAGATATCCCTTCACGCCTCCTGTTCACTTTCCTGATTGACAAAACATAAGGGTGAGTCTTTGTCTTGACAATCTCAGAGAGTTAGGACAGTCATACGAATGATCAATCTCCTTCTCAAATCTCCAAATTTCAATTTATAGCGTTTTTCAACAACAAATGACTTCAAATACTTCTTGCATTAAATTTGCGCCCCAATATCGTATAGTAATCATTCAGTGATAGTTATGAAAGATATAAGAATGTTTGGTTACTCATGAACAAGGGAAATTTTCTCTAATTGTGTTTTTACTATATTTAGGATTCTTGACTCGAAGGGTCGTTATCTGATTCACTATCATACTTTTGTAGGGTACAATTGACTCTTTTACCCTGAGCAAGTTGGCAAGGGCTCCCTTCCTCTATTTCCAATATGTATTTCGATTCCTTTTTCTTTCCTAGCTCAAAACTTTCTGACTTTGATTTTTGTTTAGGCTTGTTACGAGACTGTTTCCACTGGATGAATAACTTTGCAAGCAAAAATATAATGAAGAATATGAATGCTAAACACACCGAAGAAAAGAAGATGTCATAGTAGACTGGGCTGTTTTTTGTTTCTGCTCGCACTGCTGGAAACCCAGGAATAATTGCTAGGTTACGATGGGATTTGAAAAGGATATAGCCAATGCAAATTGACAGGATGGAATTCCATATCATGAATATGGTGTCTCCATGAAATCCGTAAGTATCTGAGTAAGAAAAAAGTGTCTTGTCTTCTATTATATCTAACATATCTTGTAAATTTTCTTTTGTTGACGTCAAGTTGATGTGTGGTATTTCCAATGTCCAGTTAGTGTTAAGACATTCTGATAAGTTTTTGAAGGTAGGAGAGTTTATTTTAATTTTCGGGTTCAGGATAAAAGATTTTAAATTAGACCAGGCTGCTGGAATTATGTGTGATATATGTAAAATTTGTGGATTGTCTTCAGGACATGGGTATTTTGTGGGTATAATCACTTCTCCAGTCATTACCAATTTGCAATTGCATGGGACTCTTAATTTCAGAGCACCTGGAATATTATGTGCATCTTCGCGTATATTTGTAGTATTGTTTGGGCATACGATTTGGGTATCTTGTTTGGGATGGGTTACTATGTAAACTTCATCCTCAATTTCTGAAATTATTGTCATTGATGATTTATGGCAGTTCATGGGGCAATGATGATTGATGTCATCCACGGAAGCACCACTAAATAGATGCTTGGCACATGCTGGCCCATGGTGAGCATCAGCCGAAAATCTAGGTAAATAGCATAATTTGTCATCGTGTGGTTTACAATTTCTGAGGCCTGGGCCTGATATTTGCCTAATTTTGTTAGATTCATAGTTTTTATTAGTTGATACTGCCAAATAAATGTCATTATGTTCAATTTTGCAAGTTTGATTATGCCATGCAAAGGGAGTTGTGATCAATTCATAAAGTTCCCAAGAATTTGATTCTTGATTTATTGGAATTCTGATTTGAATAATTATTTTTTCACTCAAAAAGGAGCAATCACATAAGGGTAATTGGTAATATCTGGCAATGTCAGTTGTTGGTATTGTTAATTGTTGAGCGTGTCTTCTTAATTCTGTTCTGAGTTTTGTCAAGTCGTTCACTAGGATGGAGGGATTAAGGATTGATATTGGAATTTGGTGTTGTCGGCAAGATGTTAATATGCCTTGTCTTTTCAAAGCTCTTGTGAGTTCTATGATGTGTTTGATATTTTGGAACTCATTGGTGACTAAGCTTGCAAGTAAACGAGTTTGCCCAATCTCATGGTTATCAATATCATTTTTCATTTTGTTCAAAGTTGTTTCCAATATTTTTGTGTGCTGTTCTATTTTCTCAAATGATTCTGCAGTGGTTTTCTCATATTTTTTAAATTCAAAAGAGTTTTCACTTATTGATCTGATTGAGCTACTTAAGCCATTTTTGAGTCTTGAGATAGTTTCTTTTAAATTATTTTCATTCATTACTAATGACTCAAGTTTTCTATCGGTTGCCACACTGCAACACCAATTGAGCGCATCACCTAGAAAATCCAAGCCTCTTTTTCTTCTAAGATGTTCGTGAGAGATTGACCAATTTCGTAAATACGTTGCACTCCAGCTTTGTGCGAGAGAAGTAAATTCTAGTTTGAAAGCATTTTGTAACGAATTTAAATTGTTTATAATGCTACATTCAGGGGAGTTCCGAATGCTCATATTGATACAGCTGTCTGTATTTACTTCTTCATTATTCAGATTATTTTCATACCAGGTACTTTCATAAATTAGTGGTATTATAGCCTCGTAACTCACCGTTTGGGGTAGAGCCCTCCAAACAGCTCCGGCCATAACTTCAATATTGGTTGTTCCGTTGACATTCATTATTGCCGCGAGGGACCTAGCAGATAGAGAAATTAATTATTCAAGTGAGGGACTTAGTTCAACAACGAAAAGGGGCTGAATAAGTTTTTTTTTTTTTTTATTCATACATAAACATAAAACGACATTTATTATTATTTATGCAGACCTATATACACATTAACCTATGGAAACTTCTTTTTGATACATTGTCATTAATACATAGTTATACCATGTATTCGTATTTTTTTTTTTTTCACTAATAACGCACTAATAATGCACTAATAATTAAGGTTTCATTGTTAATGAGGTATTTAAAAATTTCATGGACTGTATTTACACGGGGGCTGATTTCTTTAGTCCTCATTTTCTGGAATGGGCTTCGGGGTCCATGGATCGTGGTAAGGTAGGATCCTACTGACATGTACAATTTCTTTTTTAGCGTTGGCCGCACTACCCTTCTTCACCTCGTAGTCGACCTCCCCTTTCCGACTGGAAATGTAGTATGGTCCATGCCATCTCAGGAGTAGTTTCTCACTTCTTCCGACTTTTCTAGTTGGGGTGAATACTTTCACTTGGTCCCCTACATTAAATTCAAGATGACGATGCTTTCCATCATATCGAACTTTGTCTTTGGACTGTCTTTTCTGTATGTTAACTATTGCATTATTGCGAGCTAGAAGAGCACGTTCACGGATTTGATTTGCATCAAATGATTCCGTATTACTCATTAAGTTGGCCTCTGTAGGAATAATCGGTTCTCTTCCATAGACCAACATGAAGGGGGAATATTGAGTAGTGTCTTGTCGGGAGGTATTATATGCAAATGTGACGTGGGGTAAAAATTCGTCCCAGTCTGTCTGATTGGTATTTGTGTACATAGAAAGCATTTTTGCTAGGCTCCCATTGAATCTTTCCACTAGACCATTGCAATTCGGATGATAGGCTGTAGTGTATTGATTCACTGTGCCCATGACATGAAGTAGCTCCTGAACAAGTTGCGACCTGAATGTTTGGCCCCGATCACTCAGTATGTGTCTAGGTGCACCGTGTCGAGTTATTATTTTTTCCAGGAGGAATTTTGCAACAGGACCTGCTTTACCACTAGACAGTGCTTCTGTTTCTGCCCATCTAGTAGCATAATCCGTTGCTACTACAATTACTGTTTTTCCATTCCTGCTCCTGTGAAATGGCCCCAAAATATCTATTCCTATTTTCTCAAAAGGGGTGCCCACTGGTATTGGTTGTAGTTCTCCGGCTGGCTTCTTGTTTTCACATCCCTTTCGAGCCTGGCAATCCTTGCAACCTTTAACAAATTTTTCTACATCCCTTTGAAGGTTAGTCCAGTAAAATCTGTCCTTGATTTTGTGTAGGGTTTTTGTTATACCTAGGTGGCCAGAGAGGGGCTCTGAGTGGTGTTGAAATAATATTTCCCCTATTAAATGCTTTGGTATAACTAGGAGATTTTCTAGGCCATTGGGGGAGGGGTTCACCTTGTACAAGACGTCATCTATTATCCTGAAGTTTTTTGCTCTTTTGGTTAGTCCGATTGGTGCTGATGGGCTGCTGGGATATTTTACCAGATTGAAAAGTGTTCTCAACTCCGAATCTTTCTTTTGTTCTTCAGCTAGGTCACTTGGCATTAATAGGAATGTTGGAATGTCATCTACATCTGGTATATTGGCTTCGTCTGGTGGTATCACAGGATTTCTTGATAGACAATCTGCATCTGCGTGTTTCTTCCCATTTTTGTGGACTATTTCATAGTCGTATTCTGATAGTTTCAGCGACCATCTTGCCAATCTTCCTGTAGGGTCTTTCAGGGACCGAATCCAACATAACGCATGATGGTCTGTCACAATCCTCACTGGCCTTCCATATATGAGGTTCCTCAAGTAACCCAGTGACCATATAGCAGCTAGTCCTTCCAGTTCTGTTATGGTGTAATTTTGTTCACATTTAGAGAGACTTCTACTGATGTAGGCGATTGGATGTTGTTGGTTGTCAGGTCCCAGTTGTAGAAGAATTCCGCCAATTCCAGTTGTACTTGCATCGACCCGAAGTTCACAGCCGATGTCTGGATTGAAGTGTTGTAGTACTGGTGCCGTTATCAACTTTTCTTTGAGTGTTTCGAAAGCTTGGTTTTGTTCTGTGCCCCAGAAGAATCCTGTGTCCTTTTTTGTTGCCTGGTGTAATGGACGAGCTATTTTGGCAAAGTCTCTGATGAATTTTCTATAGAAATTGCAGAGTCCTACAAAGCTTTGTATTTGTTTAATGGATTTCGGGGTAGGGAATTGTTTTATTGATCTGAGGATGTCATTGTCTGCCCCTATTCCCGTTTCACTAATGATATGACCTAAGATTTTCACTTTCTCTTTTATGTACACACATTTACTTGGCTTCAGTGTAAGTCCAGCATCACGGAGTCTGTCAAAAACTTTTTTCAATTTTTCCAGATGTTCTTCAAGTGTTTTCGAGAAGACTATTATGTCATCGAGGTATATGAGGACATCCCGCCATTTCATTCCTTCGAAGACTTTATCACATAGAGACTGGAAGGTTGCTGGAGCGTTACATAGGCCGAAGCTAAGAACGTTGAACTCGTAAGAACCATGCCCCTGCGCAGTGAATGCTGTATATGGTTTTGAGTTCTCCTCGATCTTCACCTGCCAGTACCCGCTGAACATATCCAACGTTGAAAAATATTTTGCGCCTCCCATGTAAGTTAAAATATCATCTATATTAGGTATGGGGTAACAGGATTTCCTTGTCACATTATTCAGTTTCCGATAATCCACACAGAAGCGAATAGTTTTGTCCTTTTTTCTCACTAAGACCACAGGGCTTGCCCATGGAGAATGGCATGGGCGAATAATATTATTCTCAATCATTTCATTGATTTGTTGGTCAATAATTTCTCTCTCTTTCTGAGAAACTTTATAAGGGCGGTTTTTAATTGGTAGGGCATCTCCCACGTCAATTTTATGTTCCACCAGGTCAGTAAGTCCCATATGTCTTGTTGATTTTGAAAATACATCCCTATATTCTTCAAGGAGATTAGTGAGGGTTTGTTTGAAAACCTTATCCTCGATATGGTCTATCTGGTGATCTTCAATTGTAACCTCGTCTTCTTCATCATCCATCCCAAAAAGAATTACCGCCTCTTCTATCGGAGGATCTACTGTATCTATCAGCCATCCAATTTTCATTCCCTGCAATATTTTCATTCTGTCAGGCTTAACATTTGTCAATTTGACGAAGGGACGATCTGGATAATGGGGTTCTTCTTCACAAAGGAGACCATGTGTCACCAGAAAATTTTCATCTATGGTGAAGTGTAAATTCTCTTCATTATTGGTTGTTGAGGTTATTGGTATCGTGTATTCCGTGTTAGGGTCTAAAATGTGGTCACCCTGTACAGTCACCTTATATACTGTAGCCTTGCTATTGGGATTAGTTTCTGCAGCGTCCTTATTTCCCTCAATACTTTCATCAGCTTTTTGTGATAATATGGCATCCATTTGTTTTTCTCCCTGACTTGGAAGTGAGCAAATTAGTATTTCAATTTCAATGTCTTTGAAAATGCTGTAGATCATGTTTTTCACTTGTTTCCAGTCTAGCTTGTCCAGGCCACATCCCACTTTCGGCATTGCTAATTTTTTGATATTTTTTCTTTGGGTATAGTTTCTCAATTTCAATAAAGACTTCCATAATGCCTCAGGTTTGGGTAGTTCATAATAAGACATTTTAGTAACCATGTAACATATATGACGGCCATCTATCTCTAATGTTGCTAGTCCTCCGCTGTCTTGGTTTTTTCCCAAAAGTTCTTCTATTCTTCCATATTTTTGTTTGAAAGTTTTGGCAATTCCTCTGGACATTTCCATGTCTGCCGAGACACAATGTGCTAAGGCATAGTCCGAAGGTGTTTCAAACAAATCAATACATTTTTCTTCAATCCACGCTCTGGATATTTCTTCTTCGAAATCAACCCTGGTTCTGAGAAATTTGCAGAAGGTTTCGTTGTTTTCAGCTTCTAGGTCCCCATATTTGTCCACAATGGTATAGTCTGTTTGCTTCTCATTTCTTTCCCTTTCCTCATTGGCAACTCCATATTGTATATTTTCACTTATGATGAATGATTTTACTTCTTTTCTGAAACCCGAGAGCCATTCTTCTCTGTATAACTGTTTATAAAAATCATGCCTGTATCCTTCTTGGTAATCTATAGTCTTGAAGCTGAAGTTTACCTTTGATTCTTGTGTGGCAGGGTTTAATATCTTATTTACAGGGAGATTTAGTTTTGAGCTGTAGCATCTGTCCATATCTTTAAATGTTACACACCCATTTTGCAAATCTATCACTGTATTGAATTTTCGTAGAAATTCCATTCCTAAAATCAAGGGACAGGGTAACTTTTCTACTACTATTGCGTGGCATTCTGTTTGAAGTTGGTCTATTTGTAGTGAAACTGTTGTATTACCCAGAGTTTGTATTTTCCGATTCCCAATTGTTATTAAAAAGCTTGTTTTGGTGTTTAATCGGTACGAATTTATTGTTTCTGCTGATATGATATTTTGCTCAGCTCCTGTGTCTAGTATGGCTTTGGTGTGTTTTCCATTGATAGTTGCATCTATTGTGAGTATGTTCATAATTCGCTCCCTTCCACTAGTGGTCCCATTTGTGGACAGGACGACACCTGGGACTAGTGATGGCGTCCGCTGGCGTTTGGGTTGTTTGCTTGTCTGTCTCTGCATGCCGATGCGAAGTGACCGATCCTTCCGCAGTTGTAACATCTTGGCCTTCCATCTGATGTTCTTGTGTTCGGAATATATTGTTGTCCATTGCGTGAGTTGTTTTGTCGTTCATTTGTCTGATATCCCATATTGTGATTGAATCTTGGAGCGGTATTTCTATTTCGATTTACATTTTGAGTTCCCCTGTATGTGTTGTAGCGGTTTTGCTGAAACCGACCCTGTTGTTGCTGAAAGTTATTGTATGTATGTTGGTGACTGGGTTGCTGAGATCTTTCGAGATTGTAGGTGTTTCTTCTTGGGTTGAAATAGTTGTGTCTTGAGCTAAAATGATTGAGAGCTGGTTGTGTTACTGGAGGTGGAACGCCAGTTGCTGGTGGTGGAAGACCTGGTGCATTTTCCAAAACATCTAATCTTGAAACAATATTTTTAAACTTCTCCATAGTCATATTATCTTCTTTGATAAGTCTGTAGGCCCAGTATAGGTTTGGTCGTAGGCCATTTTCGAAAAATTTTCTGAATTTTTCAGGGTCCAGGGCTGGGTCGTAGCTGTAGAAAAGAGTTTTGAGATCGTAGAAGTAAGCTTTCACTGTTTCATTTTCACCTTGTTTTCTCTGAAGTAATTGCATTTCGATATTCTTTTCTGTGTCCTCATCCCCAAATTCCTTAATAAAGTCTGCTGAAATGTTTTGCCATGTTTTGTTGATATTTGCTGCTTCATTGGTGTACATTTTGTACCATATATTTGCCGCTCCCTCCAGAAAACTTCCAAAATAACAAATTTTCAGCTTCTCATCCCATCCATTGGCAATAGCTGTCCGGTCGTAACCAGTAATGAAAGTATTGGCATTTCCTCTGCTGGGGTTGAATGTGGCTGGTGATATGAAATTAGGAATTGATGGAGTTTTTGTTGCCTGAAAGGCATCACTGATTGTTGTATTAGCCATTACTACTGAATTGCTGATTGTTGGTGGTGGCTGTACAATTGTCGTTTTTGGCTGTACAATTGTCGTTTCTGGATCCTCAAGATCCTTTTTACTTCGAGTTGTATATATGTTGTCTTCAGTTGGAATTTCGTTTTGGGATTCTTCTTTGTTTTGCTGTTCTGATGCAGATGTAATTTCCTCCGGGAGTTTATCTGTATCAAGTGCCGAGAAAGGATCGTAACCGAATATCCCTGTTAGTTGTGGTGAGCGTTCAATTCTTGCTGATCTCTTGAATGGATCGGAGGATTCTTCTGTCACTGTACTACTCTGGTGAGACGGTTGGAAATGGGAAGGTATTTTTTCTGTCACTTTGAGTTGAAGTTTGGAGCTTCTTGTTATGGGTTTAGGGGGCATTATATGATATTCCACACATTGTTCACTACACTTCACACTAAATCACTTGGTCTAGACACTTTTTCTATATATATAATTGTCGATAACGTTATATCATAGATACCACTTCATGTGAGTATAATCAGGGGGAATCTTAATAGTTTATTGTTAATCAGTAAAATATTATCATAGTCGTGAGGATGATCATTAAATTCAACGCCCAATCAATGGAACCCATGAAGTTATGGCAGGAAAAAAAAACGAAACACTGTCAAATTCTCATAGAACATAATCGACGAGATTGATAAAACAATGCAGAAATAAAAAGGAATAGTCACTTGGCAGGGTAATTTCATAAAATAATCGTATGATCAGGGATATCGTATAGTGAATGATTTGTTTCATAAAAATACTTCCAAAACCTTCTATTCATTTGAAAAAAAAAAATATGTATATTGGTAATGAAAGATAAGTCAGTTGTTTCAAATGAATAATGGATAAAGTTTCACCATAATTTAGTTGAAATTCAGCTAATAAAAGTTTAGAAGGAAAAAAAAATATTCAGAAAAATCATTATCTATTGTGAAATACTTCATTTAAAAAAAAAAAAAAAAATTAAAGAGGCAAGACCAAAAAACTACTAGATGTAAGAAATAGAATTCAAATTACTGTTTGCTGCGAAGTATGTTTCAACAAATTAGGCTTTATATGTATTGAAATCATTCAAATTGAACAACAATCACAAAAAAATGCAATAATTGAAGGAAAAAAAAAGAAAAAAACAAAAAACGAAAACATGTATCAACACAACATCGTTTCAACCAGAATTAATTTTGTAGAAAAAAATTACTGCAGAAAAAAAACTTCAATCCGTAACAGATACCTACTCTGATCATTCTAAAAAACAAGAAAAATCCACCAAGGTTGTTCACTTTTCAGCCAAATACAACAAATTATCATTAAGACTCTAACAATTCAACTTCTTATATGGAAAAATTTGTTTTACAGGCTCATTATGGAGAATGAAGCCTCCAAGAACGAGCAAGGCGCCTCCACCAAATGTCACGGAAATGGAAAGGAAGTGTAGCGTTTGTTTGAAAATGGTTGAGTGAATCAAGTGCAATTATACTAGTTCATTAGTTTACTGAAAAAATAAGTCAAAAACATGATGAAAATCTTCCATCCGAATGGACGTGACTTTTAAAGGGGTTTTTGAAGAAAACCGCCCTTCCAAGTGAGGACAATCAAACAACGAGAAACATGGAACTTTTAGCTTGGCTGCGAGAGGTGATTTTAATTATGTATTTGAAGTGTACCCTGGTGAAGTGAATAAAATGAGAGGTGATAAAACTTAACTTAGTTTATTGATAACAAAAGAAATAGACAAAAAAACATGATCACAGTGAATGAATGAAAAACTACTTGAAATAATTACCCATTAATAAAATAAATCAGGTTGAAATAATGCAGTTGGAATTAAATAGAAATGTAAGTACTCACATTATCATTCCAAGGCAGGAGAGATGTGCTTTCTTCATTCTTCAAAAAATGACGCCGACTACTTTTAAAAATTAGTTTGGTTCGTCAAAGTGATCACTAAAGATGCAAAAAGCAAAAAGCCTCATTCGGAAGGCAGTCTTCCAATTTATATAAAAAATAATCCTGTCGTCATGAACTATTCCGCTGACAATTGCTAGATTCGCAATTCTCAGCGTTCATTTATGATTATCGACGACCAGAGATGTAACTTGAAACCTGTTGTCTGAAACGACGTTGAACTTGGAAATTCGCCGGATATAAATACTACTATTACAGCTGAATAATATAACATGGGTGAATGATTTATTTCGGAATGGAATATTGAATTGAAAAATTATGAATTATATTAATAATGACTCGATTTCCAAATTAATTTTCAGGTTGATAATTTTGAAAATGTGAAGATAAAATTTTATATGAGACCTTTTATTTTCAATATATGACAATATATTGTTTTCATACTGGATTTTCCTAAAACATCGGGTGGAGACAAGGTGGTCCTGGTCCTAATAGAGTTTCTGAATATATAAAAAATATGAATAGTAAACGGATACTTATATTTAAAAAAAAAAAATTTTTTTTGGGCCAACCTTTGTATATTCATAAATTCTCATTTCAGATAATTTGGTCATAGAAATGTTTCGAAGTTTGTCTAGTAAACAATATTATTTTCCGTTACAAAGAAATTATTGATTATTCCAGAAATCAAGGAAATACTATACTTCAAAACCCTGTATAATTCAAACCGTGGCATTCGCGTGGTAGGCACTGTAGAACTTTTTGATCAATAATAACTCATCTACATTATATCAGAAAATAAAAGAAATTCACGGACGATTTTAGAAATCATTTCTAAATTATTCCGAAACATCCCTTCTCCATATTTTTTGGACCATCGCCGCAACTTTATTTGGATTCAGATTAATGAGCACAGACGTTGACACATTTGTATGTATGTTAGCTACATAGTTTCAAAAAATCAGCTGAATATATTGGTGAAAGCTGACTATACAAAGGGATACATTTTTCCGAAATTGAAAATATATTTTTGATCGCCCCGTACCTTTCAAATATTTAAAGTTGGATGGTTAGTTCAAATGCAAAATATGATCGCCCTCTTATGTACTGTAAGTAACATCAATTGCACATGGATCTGCAGGAAAACGAATATTTTCTCAAAAAAAGTTCGATAAAAATTACCAAAAACAAAGTTCAACCCTCTGTATACCCGCCAGTTTTGATTCTAGAAACTTTTGTCATTTGAACTTTTTGATGCACATATTGTGGACTATTCCATTATAAAAATTCAGATCGATACAATGAAAATGAAATTCCGGATTTTTTGAAAAATCGTCAAAATATCGAACTTTGACCCCCTGTAGAATCCAAACGCGGGCATTCAGAGAGTTGGCGCAATGATAACTTTTATTCAGGATGGCATGGGCGACATCATATTGAAATTTCAGCGATTTTCACCGAAACCGGTTTTCCATAAGATTAGTGCGGGGTCCTTTGGAAAAGTGATAGTTGCTCAATGCTTCAGTCCTATTTTAGGATTTCCACGTCAAAGAGGCCTGTTCGTCTTGAGCACACATGCCAGTAGTAATGGTATTGTATTGTCTTTTTTTTTATTTCTTTATTTAACGTCGGCATATTTCTGCTACCAAGGCCAATCACCGACGCCGGGTGAGCACACTTTCCCCCACCGGAAATTTTGCCGAACCCTCTGGTATTCCAACCAGTGGTAGGGAGGGATCTCTAACGAGCCCAACATCCATGGACTCGGGACCGACGGCTTTACGTCCCCTCCGAAGGACGGCGGCATATCCTCAATATATCTTGTGCTCATTGATATTATTGTCTGCGAGCTATGATATGCTATTCTGCTGCAGCTGTACGGGATTTCGACACGGTATTGCCCTGCAATGTTACCCATCCCAGTACTAACCTCGCTCGGCGTTGCTCAACTTCGGATATCGAATGGCTGTCAGTCAACCTGAACAGCTGGGCCATGCCCTTGGTATCGGAGTCGTTCTATCATAAGAAGAAGATGGGAAGAAAAAAGTAATTCTACAGCAAAGTATTGACCAAACCGGAAAGGAATTATTGCGTAACAAGTAAGGCACTACTGGAAATAATCAAGGCTGTAGACCACTTTCACAAATATCTGTATTGAAGAGAGAGACCATATGATCATGCAGCTCTGAAGTGGTTACTCGAGATAACCCCAAAAGGTTTCTGATGACGAAGGATGTCAATAAATACCTCGTTGGCATGGATTACTTCAGTGAATGCCTCGCCTAATCAAGAATCATCCACAGTTGCAAGACCTCTCGTGGACGTTTTCTAGGTTTTTAGCGCCTATGAAGCTGAATTTCGATCGCAGTCTGATGGCATGGTTGAGAACTTCCACCGGACTATGGAAGAAACATTTATTCGAAGTAGTAGAAGAACATTAGAAAGACTGGGATCGACATCTTCCCCTATCCTTATTGGCCTACAGAGCAGATGTGCACGATTCCACAACGCTCACTCCAGCCAGCATCATCTTCGGTGAAGAACTTCGTTTGCCCTGTGGTGATCTGAACACCAAGTACTGAGGGAAGAGAGGTGCAGCAAGGCCGCCCAAACACCTAGGCCTAAACCTTTTATTTTTCTCAAGATAACATATTTTATTGAGGAATTTAAAAAATTGCAAAGTATTATACTCAGGTATCTTTTCAGGATTATGCAAACGAACTGCGAGATATGTTGATAGAGATCCACCAAATTGCTAGGAAAAATTAAAGATAACTTGTGACAGGATGAAGTCTCGACACGATCTTAACGGTGAAGAGAATAAACGACGTGGTCCATAAAGTCCAACGCAGCCCTAATGCAAAAATGGTGCAAAATGGTACAAAATGCCCTAACGCCGCCACTGAGTCGCGCTCATAAATAGAACGCTGCTTATTTGAATAAGAATAGAGGCGGTCCGATTCAGTGAGAGAACCCCTCTCTGAACGATTCTCGAGGCGTTCGAACGTTCTGGACTTTCAAATCCAGAGCAGACGAGTTCCAGGGAGCTCCTCTGTTGGAACGGTGTATATAATAATGGCGCATTTCATCGAAAGTGAGATTTTAGTACAGAGCGTTTGGCAGAAAGTGTTAGAAGCCTTAGAAGTCAGTTGAGCAGTCAAGAGAATTATCATTAGTATAGAAGTTGTATTTGTATAGTAAAAAAACAGTTCAGTTTTGTTCGGAGTATTATTTAGAGAACGATCCCTAAAATAAAGTAACAATAATAACAGAGTGAGACAGTGTTCAGCTGTTTTGAAAACTAAAATATAACTCAAACAAAACAAGCGTAAAATTAAATTGATGAAGCGTTAATAGATTTGAGCGCACATCGCGATGCGTTATGCGTCTTGTCAATTTTGTTCGAATTGTATAGTGAAGAATACGATAAAATGATGAATCAGATGAGATGCTGTGTGTCGGACATAAAAAAAATTAATCATTTTACCAATCGCAATAATGTGCCAAGAACACGGAATATGATTTTTTCTTTGATGAACCATAACTTTTGAACGAATCAAAATTAATAAGTATGTACAAAAAAATTTTTTTTCAAAAGGCTCGGATGTGTGTACTAAAATCTTAGTACAACTTGATATGCTTATAGCATCGTCCATAGATATTCTAATAAGTCTGGTAACTCCTTTGATGTGGGTAAAATATGCCGCTTTTTTTGCGAGCGGTCGTAAATCATGCGGGCTACTAGCAGAAATACGTTATACGAGGGTCAGTCAGCAGCGCGAACAATATGTTTACTAGAGAGTGTGTCTACGAGGGTCAGGCGTCAAGTGTTGATCATATCTTAATATATATAAATCTCGTGTCACAATGTTTGACCTCAATGGACTCCTAAACCACTTAACCGATTATAATAAAATTCGCACACCATGTGCAGTTCGATCCAACTTGAGAGATAGGATGGTTTTAATCTCAAATTATAGTCGCAATTTTAATTTATTGCTAATTATTTGTCTGTTATTATTCCAACAGATGTCGATACCTTCCGACTGGGTTGAGTAAGTAATCAATAGATGGCGCTGCTGAGCCCATCAGTTGGCAGAACAAATTGAATCAAGAAATCCAGCTCAAAGAATCAGGACAGCAGAAGGTCATGCACAACTACAAATGGTTTAGATTTGGAAAATCCATGTTTTTCTCATGGGCAACTATATGTTGCGTGTTCACGTGTTGGGAAACCGTCGAATCTATTTGTGTTAGCTAAAGACAGGTTAACCAAAAACATTGTGCACCGATTGGTGTCAAATTAAATTGAAATTGATAGTATTTATAATTCAAAAAAATAGATATTGATGTTTGAAAGTTTGAGACTGTCTGCCTTGCCTACCTCATTCATGAGTTTAAGCGTCACATGTTATTTACTGTATTATACTGTAATATACTTATATTTGTTATAAAATTAAATAGAAATAATAAATCTGATAAATTTTTATTTTGTACCTATTGATTTCTGCTTAATATCAAGTGTAAGAACATTTTTATTAATTGTGTTCAACGTACTTCCCCTTCAAATCTCAATCCAGTGAATTTGTATACCAACATCAACATTTTCGTCTTTGTTGTACTAAATGGTTATAGTAGTAGAAAGTCAAATAAGGAGATCACCATATTTTTTTGCAAATACCATCTGTGTGAAAAAGCATAGTGGACTCCGTGACTGATGTTCTCTTATTGTTCCTCTTAGATTGTTTACTATAATGTAATATAACAAAAACTTTAGCCACAGCAACGCGTTGCCGGGTCAGCTAGTTCATTATATATTATTTATGTTTTTGTATGATCTTTCATTGAGATGATTATATAATATGAGATTCTAATAACAATAAATTGAGGAATATTTCTTTGTAATAACTGGCATGAATCACCTGATTTCTTGAATTATGGGCAGGTAAAAAGGTGAGATACTTATAAAGGGACTCCACAATAAAGAAAAAATGAAAATGAATAATCTTTATTTACATATTACCTAATTGAATGGTGATTTGTTGTTTTCTTGAGTATACCCTAATAGTATAATTATAATCTATTCAATACTTTGGCATATATATTTAGACACGTTTCAAATATTTAGCTGGGGGTTGGTTGGAGTTAGGTCGAATAACTGAAACTACTATTATTTCTTTGCCGACGTTTCTACTTGTATAAAGTCATCATCAAGGTACTACAAAGTTACAGTAAATCAGATATAAATACACACAAGGTAAAAAATTATTGAAATTTGCGACAAGAATCACTTCTGCGAATGAGAGGTCAAGATTCAGTACATTAGTTTGGTACAATTCAATTGACAGTGAAAATGTAAAAATAGACAAACAAAAATTGAAAACTGTAGGAAACGGTTGGACTCACATAAATTTCTGGTTCTCTTGTCTATCAAAATAAAAATTGAAGGACATTTACATAAAAATTCCCAGTTTTTGATACTGAAAATTTATTTTCAACGGTCGCTAACACAGTGAACTTTTCGTCGGTCAGAAATATACTTCTGTATATTTCAGTATCAAAAACTGGAAATTTTTATGTAAATGTCCTTTTATTTTTATTCTAATAGACAAGAAACCAGAGATTGGGTTCTACCGTTTCCTACATTTTTAAAATTGTTGTTCATGTCTCTTTTTACATTTTTACTGTCAATTGAATTGTACCAAATTTACTCAATCTTGACCTCTCATTCGCAGAAGTGATTCTAGTCGAAAATTTTAATAATTTTTCACCTGTATGTGTGTATTTATATCTGAGTCACTGCAACTTTGTAATGCCCTGAGGATGACTTTATAAAAGTCGAAACGTCGAAAACGATATTAGTGGTTTCAGTTATTCGACCTAACCCCAACCATCCCCCAGCTAAATAAATCTACTAAGGTCAAAAAACGACATCTAATATTTCAAATATTCACAAATTTTGCAAAGTTTTTAGTTTCGGATGTTGTTTATTTAAACATTGAGATCTTATTTACCTGTTTGCAAATTTTATTGTGTTATAGATTCGAACTCTTGTAAACAATGAAAGTTAATAGTCTTTAGGAAAATTGCTACATGGATGGGTGAATTCTACATTGGAATATTCTTTTAAAAATATGTTTCCTTTGTAAGCTTTGAGCTCACAGAATGAAGTAGACTTGTCTCTTTCGGATGATGAACAATATTCCAAACAAATATGACAAGAATGTTCAAAGAGACATCTACGTAAAAAATATCCACCAACATAGACCAGTGCATTTCCCTCCTCTGATATCAAATTCCTATTATCGGTTGATTCTATTTTTATAATTGGAGAAATATTTTCGTAATTTTTTCCTGAAAACTTCCAATATTTTTCAATGACTCCGATGTTATATTAAGCAAAACATCGCTACTGTCTTCCATAAAATTGCTGCCTTCTGTCTCGTGAAAATATCCTATAGCAAAAAGTTTTTTAAATGCTCTGGTAAACTGAATGGCAGTTGTATTTCTAGCGTTTCCACAAGCATTTCTGATTTGACCAAAGTAATTCTCGAGACAATCCTGATTGAGATTACGCGTCAATAAAAATTTATAATTTTCAATTTTCATTTTTTTCCATAAATTCAAAACGGAGGAGATAGTAAGCCTCCAACCAAGAATAAATTCCAGATAATTCGTAACTTTCTTTCCTCTTTAAAAAATGTTCAAATAACTACAAGAATAAAAGTTCCAATAGAATGTTTATTTCACGCACTAAGTATAACTGGCCGGAACGATGCGAACTGTTCAATCGGAGACACTCTGTTAAACTGGCTCTCCCGTCAGACGGGCACTGACGACCGACCGGCCAGGCAAGGGACGCGCGAGGACGGACGGTGATGATTTGGGTCGCTGCTGAGAGTGAGCGGACTTATTAGAATATCTATGGACGATGCTTATAGTATCCCCTTTCCTTTTTGTATGAATTTTACGAATTTGTATTTTCTCTAACTTTCGACTTCAGAATCGTGTTCTACGCATGAAAATACATGAATAGCAATTTAATTTTTTTTTGGAAACTTCAACCTTTGATTCCTTTTCAAGAAACAAAATATGCAAGTATAGGAACATCTGAAATTTTTTTCAAAATTATCAACTGAAAACCCAATCACTTTCAAAACTTGTGATTGGTTTGACCGCTGTGATATTACACTTCTGATAGCGTTGTATTATGAATATAACCCGCTTTTTATTAGTTACTAACACTTTTAAAACTTTTCTAACTCGATGTTACAAACAGTTACTCCACTCTATTATAACTAAAATCAAAGAGTTATCAGCACATATCAATTAAAAATATTATACTCTAATAAACAGCAACCAGCGCGCCGCGTCACAATTTTTAAAGTTTCTAGAGAAAACATGAATCTCGGATTATTTTATAAATTGTAATATTTTGGGCTGTGTTCAGATACGTTTTTCCTACTTATGAATAAGTCAAATTTTCGAATTAGGTTCTCGCATTTTAAAATTCATGTGTAACTAATACGCTAGCTAAAATACTCTTACTTACAATGAATTGTCCTTAGATTTATTTTTGTACATTTCTGTTCATAATGGGCCAAAACGTGATACCACAGAATAATTAAAAACACGTGCGTTCAAAACCGTCTCCCGCGTATCAGGTGCACATACGTTTTGCGGGTTTTCTCGGTTCCCGCAATGAAAGGGTTAAACTACTATACAGAAGTGAATCCAATGACATATTTGGTAAAAGCCACGCCTTCCCAGAGTGTCCCAGAGTGCGCCAATGAGAGCATATTGAAAAAAATATTCTATTGCTTTTGCTTCAGTGAGTCAGATGAAGACAGCTAATCAATTTGCCGCATGTTACTTGAATGTTCTCAGAGTAGTTTCTTGTTGTTGGTAAGATTGGGAAGTTTATAATTTTATGCGACGTCTGGCGGAAATATAACGCACTGCTATAATTTGACAAACAAAAGGCTTCCATTTTTTCGTGTGTGAAGTGATTGAGTTCTTTGGTGTTTATTCAGGAAATCTCATCTGAAGTTGTAGTTTTTTTGATTAATAATAATATCAAACAATCATGGATGCAGATCGCTCAGTGAGCCGTATAGAGTGTTTGGTGCCAAGTTGCCGCAACTCTAGGAAGGAACCGAAATCCAAAGTTGTCTTTCCACACGTTTCCAAAGATAAATATATCTTTGGTGGAAAACATTACGGAGAGTGGATTGAAAGAGAAAATAGACAGGTACAAGGCTTGGAAAATTGAACTGAAACTGCATAAATCACCATCTAGAGCGGCTTTAGTGTGTTCCTTGCATTTCAAAAGGGTAAAAGTCTGTTATCCGGTCACCCGAGCTTGTTGAAAAATTTTTTTTTCAACTTACGTAATTTGAGCCGCTGAACACGAATCTGAAGTCAAAACGTGGCGCTCGCCCTTCGTTTCGGAGATACGGCCCCCCAAAGACAAGAATCGGGGTTTTACGCCTATGTTTGTTTCTCAGCCATTTCCGCTCGAAATTCATCCTTCTTTCTATCAGCATAATATACACATTCTATGCCACCTTCTTCATCACTTTCCAACAGAATTATGAGCATTTTTCCATTTTCCACTACAAAACTCTAAAGATAAATCGTCAAAAGAATTTCTTTGTTTTGCTAACCTCAAATTTCTATGACGATTTATCTTTTAGAGTTTTGTAGTGGAAAAATGCTTACAATTCTGTTGGAAAGTGATGAAGAAGGTGGTATGGAATGTGTATATTGTGCTGATAGAAAGAAGGATGAATTTCGAGCGGAATTGGCTGAATAAACAAACATAAATGTCAACCCTGAAAACCCTGTCTCCCTGATTCATGCAACCTAATTATCAACTATTAATTAACAAGTAAGAGTTGGCCAACTTTTGACTTCCTTACTTTAATTTTAAAATGTGTAAAATGAAAATATAGCAATAAAACCACCAAAATCTTGTCTAGCGAGGGCAACTGATGACGGTATTTTAGTTTAGCGCGTTATTTCATAAATGTAAACAAGGTAATCATTTGAAAATGGTGGATATAGTTTCACCACCACTAGCGCCCTCATCGGTCGATATTCTTCCCTATTGTCAGATTTCTCAGTGTCAGTGTCGATGAAAGTGCCAAAGTTTGATCAAGGTCAAATATTTTTGGGACAATTGTATTAAATTATTCTGTGGTGATACCAAGTTGGCAGAAAAGAATCTATCCTGAAAATTCAGATGCTCCATATAAAAATGACACCAGAACCATAATCAAAACAAAGTATATTGCAAGTAAAACTATATTTATTTTTTCGATTAAATTTTCTCTTTACAAATAACTTTCCTCATAGAATCTCAAAAATACAATATTTTCACTCAAATAATGCTTCAACAAAAACAGGCTATATACTGCATGTCATCTAATAATAGGAAATACTGCCGAATCGAATCTATCCTTCTTAGAAAGATGTTGGTTGTTGGTAATGAATTGAGATAGTAAATATGAAAAGACAGGGACTCGTCACGAAACGCTTCGAATCCCCCTAGCCACCGTTGATCTGTTTTTCTAACCTAACTTTCAACTTCAATTTCTCCTCCTTCAGCTCCGCCAACTCTTGACTCAGCTCCTGGCAAATCCTCAGCAAAACCGTATTCTCATCTTGCAGCTGCTTGAACAGGTGCCACTTAGCTTTCTCTTCGGCGGACACGGGGCTCTCCTTCCCTTTGACTTGCTGCGGCTTCCGATAAATCTCGAACGCGCCGTGTTTTCGAGGCGGCGCCTCCTCTGCCGCGTCAGGCGCCGACAGCTGAGCGAACAGCTTTTTCCTTTGCGCTTCGTAGATGTCGCCCCGGAAAATTCCCTCGGGCACGTTCTCGTACTTCTCGAACTGGTCGAAGTTGGCGAAAGTTTCCATCTGAGACACGCTGTCCCCCTCGGATCTTTGGTTGATTAGCTTCTTAGTGCCTTGTATGTTCGGACTGATGCGAGGGGGCACTAGGGGAGGCGCCCCCAACTTGGTCAGCCTGTTCAGGTCGAGGGAGGAGCTGCGGCCGTGGGTTTTGAACGGCCTAGGAGGCGGAGGCGGCGGTTTTTCTTTCTTGGGAGGAGGAAACGCGGGAAGGCTGACCGGTCCCTCCTCTGCGCTGTTCTGATTGGTCGGGGGAGGGGGTATGGCCCCGGGACCGGGGACGCTGATCTTTTTCGGTTGCGGTCTCTGAATCGCGCTATTTTGAGCGTTCACGGACAAATTTTGCATGTTTTGTGCGAGGGCAATGGAAGATGTGTCGATGAACTTTTTGGGGCTGTGCAGGTCGATGCTGTCCGTTTGATCTTCGGTTTGGGCGTTGGCAACTTCAGGCGTAAGGCGTAGTGGCACGGGGTGCAAGATTTTCGGATCTTTATCCAGCGTAACTTTCTGGAAATCGAAATTGACTGGCTTGGGCCCAGGTGAGGATACAGAACTGGTGGGACTGTCGATGAACTTGGTCCATTCTTTGGCGGATTCTTTCGTCTGCGGAGACAAAATAGGCTCCGTCTCAGGGCTACCCGATACGGGGGTTTCATTTCCCGGCGCCAAAGTGGGTGGCAGGACGTCCGGTAGCTCGATGTGATTTCTCCTGAGAACGACGAGATGCATGGCCGTGTTGAACTCTTGTAGTGACAATGCCCCATCTTTGGTAACGTCGGCTAGCTGCCAAATTTTTCGAAGCTCGTGGATGGGGAGTCTCGATTTTTCGAAAAACATTCTCGCCACAGGACCTGCTAGTAAGGCATTGGTATCAGGCTGGAGGGATCTGAACTGATTCGTGTAATATTCTCTTTGTTCACTAGTTATGGTCCAAACCTCATTTGAGACTTCGGTGTCCTCTTCGCTACTGTGTTTTTCGGATGATTCTTCTTCGGTACCTAGAGATAAAATTGACAATTCTTGATTATACAGACTAATCAAGTGCAAAAATATAGTGAAGCATTTGAGACGTGCCTCACATGTCACCGTGAAAAATAATGCAGTTCATTTTTTCCAAGAAAACTATATAACAAGGTGAATTTTCAAATTATTGTTTTTATTGCAGGCATGAATATCATCAACAATAAAATAGTACATACTCTAGAAAAAAACAACAATGGAATAAGTTGAATATGGCGTAATGACAATAAATACTTTTTCAAATGAGGTTTGAATGCAATTTTCGAATGCAATTTTCGAGAAATATCGCCCGACTGTCTACTTCGCTACCGAATGATTTGATGGTAAGATTTGAACTGGAATGTAGAACATTAATCTTCATGTATTGAATAAAGCTACAGTAAAAATTTATGATAGTAGTTGAGATCCAAATATGTTGGATTATTCAATTTTATCATAAAGAAGTATTCAGCTTATCACTGTTATTAAATTGAAATGTAGCCCAACCAAGTACGCCGGGGATTTCAAAGTAAATTATTTTGTTCCAAGATGAACGGATATATCCATAATATATAGCTCTATTAGTTTGCAAACACCACTTTTTAAGTAAAGCAAAACTAACAAACCCACAAATCGAATACACATTTTGCGACAATATAAAAAAACACTAGAATCCTTGTATTACTAAGAGTAACAAAATATAATACCCAATAGAAAAATAATAATATGTTTATTGATCAGTAAAATGCACACAAGTTTTTTGTGTCAGCATAAGTTTCAGGATGTATAGTCTACAGTGCGTGACCTGAAGAAAAAATTATTGAATACCATATTTTAAATTTCTCTAAGAAAACTCAGCTGTGTTCTCAAGCAAGCAACTTCTGAACCTATCAAATGCACGATGTTGTATAATGCACCACTTTTTTAGCAGTTAATTTGCTAGATAATTCAAAAACTTAAGATAGATGACAACCACAGTAACACCAAACTCATATTACTCGCAATCGACGCGCGTTTCGTCGTTGTGCCTACTATTATTCATTCCAAATTACTTGTCAAAATGAGGTTATCCCATTTATTAAATAAGTAATAATAAAAGAAACCGGAATTATTTCCAACAAGTGCCAAACTCTTTGAAATGCAACATTCTACTTTGAACATGTCACATAATTTCGAAATATGATGAAAACCACATTTTTCACTTGAAAGTCTTTCAAAAAAGAAATATTTATTTCGTAGTGACTTATTTACTGAATTTAATTTATTTAATACTTGAGGAATATCAGCTTTCATTTCTGAAATGGAGAAGACTTTTCAAGTGATATTTTATAGCAGAAACAAAATTTATATTTGAAAAATATCGCTGACGTCATCATTTCAATTTCAATACTTCATTCTCAACAAATATTCACCCAATTACAGGGAAAATATAATAAATATAATTGATAGTTATTATTTATGAATGTTTCTAACTGCTAGGCTATCAAAATGTATATCACATTAATGAGAAAAACTATTGAAACAATGGCACATGAAATGTATTGGGGACTCTTGTAAGATATTGGTTCTAGTGAATGTATCATAAAATGATACAGCTTGTCTAGATTGTCTACGAGGGACCAGAAATAGTATTTTGCAAAGCAGATAAGCACAATTGGTATCATTATCGAGCAGTTCATACAAGACTGTCAATGCCATGCAATGTTTTCTCTCAGTCAGGGATTGTAAGTTGAGAGAGCTGAGCAGATTTTCTAGATCATAATCTCTTGAAGGATAGTAGCAATTGCATTTGAAAAATTTAAGTTTGTAGAATTTACTTTTAACATATATACATAGGTGACATAAAAAATAAAACAAACATCTGACAAGAATGTGTAAGTATCTCAAATTAAAAATTGATCAGTCTCAGAATTGTTTTGAATTGACCAGTTTAAAAATGAATTTCTTTCTTTCATTTCACCATACTGATTGATCTTTATCGGATTGGTCTTTATTAAACTTGGCAGAGTTTACTCGAGTTGATATTATATTATTCTTCAATACTCAAAAATTATTGTTGAAGAAAAAACATTGAAGTGATATTCAGAAACATGATAATTTTTTTCCCCAGATGAAATAAATCTAAAGCAAAACCAATTCTATAGTAATCAATACCAGTATGGTAAAATGCCACTGTAAGCTTTTGCTTAGTGAAGTTTGTTAAAAATATGTGGAAAGCTCAACATATTATTTCACAATATACAAATTATAATATCCACAAGTCAATTCAAAGTTTCATGAAAGTTTGGGTGTTGAACACAAATCTAAAACTCACCTAATAACTGCCGCTGTTCTTCAGAAAGGAGACCTTGCCACACTCCTGGCACAGCCCAACTCCTGTCCTGTACACTGTTCGTTGGTGTCGGACTATCTGATGCTGCACTTGATGCATCTGGAGAACCATTTCTCACTGTTTCACTGTCTGCTTCCGAATCGGTACTAGTGGTGTCAACCTAAAAATTCAGACTACAATTGCAGCCATATGGTAGTTATTAAATAGCAATGTTCTGAAACAGCTATACTAAGGTCATTCTTCTTCAGTCTGAAGAAGATTGCCTTCTTTGTATTGAAATTATCAGTAACTGTTATGTGCCAAAGATATGGCGAGAAAAATGGAAATATTGTTTAATATATTCTGTTTATTACTAGAACTAGTGTTACCTGTTCAGAGTAGTTATTCAGATCGTGTCGTAATTCAATCAGATCTTGTACAGGACTCTTGTTTTCTATGATAGTCCATGTGAATCGAGGAAGAGGGAGATCAACTTTTGAAGTAACTACTTCACTCCTGACCGGAATATTGGCTTGATATGCTGCCACCAATTTCAGAGCGGAAAAAAACTGTTTCTTATTCAAATGACTAGTACTTGGAGTCCAGCAGATCTCTGAAATCTATCAATTATTTCAGTCATATCCAAGAGAAATATTTGAAACTTGAAAAAGTGGAACAAAAGCTGATTTAATATGTATTCTTTGAGTTGAAGATAACTGTAACACCAGATTTATGCAGCTGTTCCAAATGATAAGTAATAAGCTTTGAGTGATAAGAGATGGAAATTATGTATCCAACATTGTTATGACGAGTGCAAAAACGTTCCCATTCAAAAATGAAGGTTGAACTTCTTGAAGCTTATTACTTATTTCTTATTACTTGAAACTTTGCATAAATCAGGTGTAACTTTTCAAACTCAGTTTTATCTATAAAACTCTAATCTCTGTGCAATAAATCTATGTAATATATCCCATAAATGATTTATATTAACAAGTCTCCACAGTTGAATATAATTGTACCATAAATGCCATAACGTTTGCCAAACAAATAAAAACAAATTTAAGTGGAAATGTAAACAGTGCCAATCATATTTGTCCTGTGAATGAACCATAAAGAGTTTGATTTGGATCGTGCGTAAAAAAGGATACTGATAATTGTTTGTAGAAGCTAGAAAATTAAAAAACCCATTCAAAGTGGAGACTCCTGGGAAACAGACCATTACTCAACATGAAACAAGTTTGAAAAATGTTGACGTTTAATATAGACTTTCGTTTGTAGGATTCAAATTGACGGCATTCGTGTATCTGTGTAGGATATAGAATTTCACAGCAAAATATGAAAGTGAATGATACTTTCAACTCAAATGAATGCTTTTGAAAGAATTCTTCAAGATATTACCTGAGAAATGACATCTTCGGGAACGGTCCCCGACTCTATTAATTCAATAGTTTTGGTTACTGTAGCTTTACCAGATTTTTCTTCATCGCAACATAAAAACACATCGGAAAAGTATCTTTGTAAAGTGTCTGACAGATGTAAATCTTCCATTTTTTCTTTTCAAAATAAATCAGTGACAGAAATCAGAACATAACCTTTTGAATTTTGACATTTCTGACATTATCACTCCTCTTTATTGACATTTTTGACAATCAAAGTGTGGTGTTGCCAAATCAACGAGAGTGTGTTCAAAAAGTCATCAAAATGATTTTCAAAACACTCCTCAGATTGTCAAAATTTCAAATTACCAAACATTCGCAAATTGACATATGTGATTATTCGGTGAAAATTCAGAATATCGTATATCAAAAACAAGAACTTATAGACTCCTCATACTGCCGGTTTGTATACGGGTTCGATCCCCGGTCACGGCTGAAGTTTTTCTGGTGAGATGTATGGGTGTTTCTTTACGGTGAAAAAATGTTTTGATCAATACGAAAGGCTCTGATGCGGCCTCATCCTAGGTCCAGTCATTTGGGAAAGTTCAACATGGAAAAACATGGAATGAAAAAACAAAAGAAAATTTGTTGATCCCGCAATTCAGCTAGCTCGATCGAACATCACACGGCAGGTGACAACTCCGTTTGATCATCATATTATAATGATTTTTTTGCGAGTAACCAGATTACAAATGGTAACGATTTTCAGTAACCGGTTGCATTTTAGCGATATGCGGTAATAGAGGGGAAGTTGATGTGACGTCATTGATGATGTCACTATTTATTACCGTGTTATTGAAAACGTAACCTTGCTCGACAGCAGGGTTATAGGCATAGATATCTATACTTTCAGTACATATATATAATATGATTTCTATGGTTATAGGCATAGATATAATATGATTTCTATGGTTATAGGCGGTTATATGAGAAGATGATAAAAACGACAGAGACAGAGGAAGAGAAACACACATTTGTAGACAGTTCACAGTGCATTTAGCATGCAACTGGCTGAAAGTGTATTTTTTTTATTCGAAATAGTTGGAAAAACGTACTTTCATGATACTGGTTCAACATAATATTATGATCTATTGGCATCCTTAAATGAGTTTCACATGTTTTTCCTATTGGTAATCGTGAATATCAATCATTATTCAAGTTCAAAATGTGGAAATATAAATTATTGTCACTTTAGAATAAATCTTCGAAAACAACTTGATATTTCAATATTTCCATATCTATAAATCTTTCAACATAAATAGTAAACAATAATAACATAACCTCACTGCTTTTCATTCAAAATTAAAATATAACATCTTTCACGCACGTTTTTGCGAAATCAAGTTTGTGTTACCAGTTTTGAAATTTCGTGAAGTGGGGGTTATAACTCGACGGTTACCGACTTTTGTAACCGGGTTACTCGCAAAAAAATCATTTATATATAATAACCACCTTGTCCATGGAAAACAAACGAGTGACGATATGCCGACAAGTTTTAAACCGGTCAGCAAGTGTGCCCGCCCGTCCCAATAATAAAAGTTCCGGCATTTATTTTGTCACCATACCACATACCACCATAGTAACAACATGCATATATATATGTACACATACATATGCATGTGAGAATTTCAAGTCTGTGAAATATTTGCTCTTAGTACGTGACGTGTACAATAGATAAACAGATGCTTATAATCAGTTGATAGGAAATGAATGTGTATTTATCCTAGAATGTAAGCGTCTTGCGTTGCCTGCATGTTGTGCACAAAACGTCCAGCGTCCCTCGAGATATAGACGCGTACCGACAATGCCTTACCGCTTGTAGTTGAGCTTTCAAACGAAAGATGTGTTCCAACAATGCGTTGTCGACGCGAAGTGTGGATGAAGTCGTAGTCAGGTCAGGTTTCCCTCGGTAGACCAAAATCCCAACATATTTCAAATCATATCAAAATAATTTAAAAACAAATATTTTCAATTACTTTGCTTATCTCATGGTGTTTCTTCGTATGTGCCAATGTTGACTCCTAAACTAACTCTTTGAAATGCGAATAGCTATTGCTTATAACGTTTTCATGTATTGATACATATTTCAATCCAAACCGTACATGGTGATTAACAAATAGATAAAAACCAGGTTTTTATTATAAAAAATATATTCATTCTGAAAAGACATTGACAAATTAGCTGCAACTGATTTCTATTCATGAATTTCAAAACCTGAATGATTGAGTCATCATCAGACTACTTTCTTCAAAATTTTCGTCGTAAACTTTCTGTATTTTGGACTTCCAAACAGACCTATGGGATCCAATAATATGACTCAATGGCTTCTCCAAAGTAGCAACATTCTTTCCCAATAATTTCAATACGCTTATTAGAAGCTTGCCGAAAGATTTTTCAGATGTATAATTGTCAGCAGCGCAGGACATAACCTCGACTAATTTATTTAATGAATCATTGTCTACTTGATTGTTCAGTAAAATGTCGATGAGTCCTATGTGACAAACTTGAAGATCTTCACAGCTTGAGATAAAGTTCCTGGAAAAAAAAATAGATCCTCAAATCCACAAGCATCAAGGGTAATCAGTTTAGTTAATTAATTAGTAGGTAATTTGAATGAATAAAAAATTGGGTATTTCTTAAAAAATAAAAAAATTGGGTATTTCTTGAGAAAAGATGATATTGATTCTTTGGCCCATTGTTGTGTCAAATTGAGATAACTCAATGAAACCTTCCTCAAACTTCTGTTTTTATAACGATTCATTTCAGATACCTTGATCTGAGAGTGGTACTATATTGAAAGTGTTTTTCTTCAAAGTCCAAATAGAGCTGCTATTACAATTTGATCACAGGTAATATAAATTCATATATTTTGCCAAATGCCAAATTTCAGATAACATTGATAATTGTAAATGTAAATATGAACTCTACTGGACACACTGTATAACAGGAAACAGAACTTTCGGACTCACTTGAATATATCTGATTTGAAATCGTCAACCAATCCGTCAATGAATTGTAGAAAAACCCTCGAATAGCCTTCATTTGTGGACAGTAAGTTGTTTGTGATTTCCTCTTTCAATATGTCAGGGTATCTCTTACAGAATTCATTGAAAACAGACTGTAATTGTTCTGTAAACTCTTCAGTGAGCTGAAAAGTTAATCCATAACAAATGAAAAAAAAATGAAATTAACAAATTGACGAAAAAAATACCTTTTTCAGAAGTAAATGTCTAACATAACATGAAATGATGTAATTTTTTACTGTTTCCGATTTCAGGGAATATCCAAAATGTATGACTTCTTCCAAATTCAGTACACCTGATAAATATGAAAAAATACCATCCAGGTCTATATTAGGCTTATGTAAATTGGATATCACAGATGAAGATAGAGCATTTTCAGTCTCTAGATTTTCTTTTATGGCATATGTTATGTCATCTAATGTGGTATCATTCAAATTTTTTGAACTCTGCTCAGGCATTTCTTCCATTAGTGTGTCTCCCTTCATCTGTGACTCAACCTGGTCTATGAGAGAGTTATCTTCATCGCTTTGTGTGATGTCAATTATTGTTTCGCTATGATCCTCACAATGTTCAGCATTGATCTGAAATTGATAAAATTATAGTAAATAGGTAGTGAATTCGACTTTAGTGTGTTACTTATTCTTTGAAGGTACCAATTGTTAGGTAGGTCTGTTATCCAGCCACCGGAGCCTTTTGAAAAAAATTTCAGCAGTACTTACATAGTTTGATATGTAGAACAGAAATAATATGTCAGAAGATGATGCTCTGAACCTTTGTCTGGAATTTGTTTCTCAAGATTCAGAAGGGAGTATATTCTGCCTGCTTTTGGCAAAATAAAAACGATCTGAACAAACGCGTTTTTGCCCCTCAGGTTCCAGTTGCTACTCATTCATTGGTTATTTTAACGGTAAAATTCTATTTATCATTTTACCATTTTAACAAACAAATCTTTTTGGGAATTTATATAACATTATATAAACACATATTGTAATACACCAATAAAGTATCTGTCTATAATGAGTATTATGATGAAAAATGGTCATAATTGGAAGTATTAAAGCTGTTCGAATCAAGTTGTGAAGGGTACCAGAGTAATTGAAACGCACGAGGTCAAATTCGTTTCAGTTGTGCGATAACAAAATAGAGACAATAAGTTAGACAAACATATCGTCAAAATAACAAAGAGCGATATGGAATGTGTGTTCTGAATCAATATTGTTCTAAAATCGTTCACGGAATCCTATTGCCTGTGAGAGTTCTACATAACAAAAATACTCAAGTACCACTGAATATGATTTCGAAAAGGCTCCAGTGACAGGATAACAGTCCTTTACCATTGTTGGGGTATTAACAAGAATCTTATATATTTGGTGTAATGGGATCTAATTTATTCAATATACCAATGGAATGAATTTAGACAGTCCTTTGTATATTTCATGGTTACAAAACGTGTTCGACTTGTTTTCCTTCGCCTTTTTAATAAACTGGGCCAACAGTGACTTATTTTCTTCGCAAAACTCATAACTAGGAAAGTTCATCCCGAACTTTCAAACAGATTCGAACTGTTGAACGTTGAACATTTTAACTTTTATAACCTAACCTCATTTGGAAACAAATCCATGGCTTCGTTCAGCGGTGCTCAACCGTTGAGTGATGTGCCAACTTGTTCGGCTGAACGGACCGCTGCACCATTGATCACTCGAAACCGTTGAGCAGCGGCTCAACACGTTTAGTGATTATTCTCAACGGTTGTGCACCGCTGAACGAAGCCAATGTTGCCACTAATGACACGTCATTGACTTGTACATGTCACTGGGTAACCAATCAGAAAACATGATTCGAGCAGGGCTGAAGTTCAAAAATGACAACGGCTGATAATCATGTTTTCTGATTGCTTACCCAGTGACATGTACAAGTCAATGACGTGGCATTGAACGACCGTATACTCTATTATCCGTGGCCACTGCCAACATCACAAGTTGAGTTCCGAAATTCGATCTCGAAGTAAATGGATTTCTGTCATGTACCTTGAACAAACGATCACATTTGGTTCTGAGAAGGTCCATACCATATCGGCACAAGTGTCCCAATCTTGAGTGCCACAGATCCGCATTGTCCTTACCTTCGACTTTGAACACATGCTCTCTCGAAGTAGATGATATATCCAATTTATACATACCATTCTGTAAGGAAGCAGAATCTATTTGATTGCTTGAAAGCTCTCTTCCTCTACGTCAAAATTTATTATTGAAACAATTCAGACGTGTCCGATTGGTATGATTGGACTGGATCAGACTGAGGCTGGATTCAGACAGATCCGAAATCCGATCGTACGACGAATTCAGACAGATTGGAAATCTGATGGTATGATCCGACAGCCTTCTGATTGGTCTAAATTCAAATTTAGTGTTAAAACTTGTGAATTTTGTTATTGTGTAGTGAATATACTAACTAGATACAACTGGCAGCACTGGTAAGCTCGTTGACGTAAGGAGAGGAGAGAGGAGTGACACTTGACTGATGACTGACATCTGACACATCTGTTATTTGTCAAACGATGTAAACTTCCTTAGAAAATTACGTAAATATATTATATTCCAAAAAATCCCCTTTTTCACAAAAACTGTGGTTCTGTATCTCTACAGGAAAATAAGATCATTTCAAGGTAATCTATTTTTTCTTGTTATGTATTCCTAAATCATATTTTCCATATCCGAAGAACTTCTTAAAAATCCAACACTCACTATAAATAGATTCAAAAAACTTTCAGATGCTACGTACTGCGCTAGGGACTAGCAAAGAAGTAATTTCTAACCCGAATATACTTCGGAACATACCTGGAAGTTTCGGCGTTCTGAAGGTCCAAAACAGAAACCAGTCCACACAATCTGTACCAGCTGAGAGGCCGTATTCCCCGCACCAAGTACCCAAAACCAACTTTGCTGAATATGCCCTCGCACGTGTGGACGACTTGTTGAATTGGGGGAGAAAGGGGTCCATGTGGCCTCTTACATTTGGTTTAGCATGCTGTGCTGTGGAAATGATGCACATAGCTGCTCCAAGATACGATATGGATAGGTGGGTAGAAATAAATTTCAGATCTGCAATATTAGGAAAAGCATAAAACCTTGAGTGTTCATTGCTACCTTTTTTACAACTTTTATAGGTAAGTTTGTTATCCTGTCTTCTGAGCCGCTTGAAGACTTTTGTAGACTTACATATTTTGAAGTTTAGAAGACAATTCTGAACATTTTATGAACTTTCAGGGGTTGATATATTGAAGAATTGATAACAATGAAAGTTGTTTTAAATTCAACCTAGTATCCAAAGATTTTTTCAAATATGAGGAGTTTCTTGTGGCTAAATGAAGTCGACATAAAAAATGGTAAACAACCTTCAACACTGTATTCATCAAAATATATTCAATGATAGCAGTACCCAATTTTCACAAGGAATATAATTTTGGTGTAGATATTTTTAATGGCTTGATAAACTGGGTAACCTTGGTGAATAATTTTTGGGCGAATAATTATGATATAATCTGAAATGTTAATGAGTTTAATAGTGTTGTTTTTACTGTGGGTTTGAAAATAAAATACACTTGGTACAGAAAAATGAAACAACTTTATTCTAACAGACTCAACAAATCACCAAAACAACTCAGTAAATCACCTATATAACTATCACGCTGTTTCGCCTATTGATTTGCTGCACCAGTTAGATATGGGTTCATGGTTTTCGAATGTTCTTTCAATCAAATGCAGTTGGTATATTTCTCTCCAACATTTGTGATAATGGTCGATGATCATGGTCTTTTCTGAATCACTTGCATACGCATAATAGAAGTCATGTGCGTAGAGAAAGGGTTTTATTGTTTTGCAAAATCGTTGTTGATTGTCAATTTTTTTTTATATAATACTTCATTTGAAATCAAATATCGGCAACACTGTCTGCTACCGTTGTGAATAAACTTCCTAAATGATCAAATATTTCTAGAGAAATCGACGTGAATAAATAGTGTAATCCCTATACATGGGAAACTGAACGTAACACTCGATACTGTGAGTAAAATACATCCAAAATTCTTTATAATAAAGTCCATTTGAAGACAATAACATAAAGGAAACAGATAGATTGACCTTTGAACCTAAGAAATCCCTAGTGCAAGATATTGGAATAGAGAAACATAGTTGCCAGACTGCGCGTTTCGGGGCTGGTTCTGTTCACATAAATACGGCATGGATGAGGAGACGAAATCCTTAATTAAATCGATTTATCTACAAAATAAAGAAATAAAGGAGGATGTTGAGATCATTAAGAATGACTTGCAGAATGTTTCTTCAAAAATTCAGGAACTAGAGAATAAAGTGAAATTTTTAGAAACTCAAAATAAAGACCTGAATGCTGAAATAGAAATTGTCAAAAGAAACCAAAAAAATAACAATTTAGTAATTTTTGGAATAGAAGAGGTAGGAGAAAACGAAACTTGGATTGCTGTGAAAGCAACCTTAGAAAGCAAGCTAAATATTAAACTGGAGGAAAATGATATAAATAACGCGTACAGGATTGGTAAAAAGAATGCAAATGGAAAAAGGCCAATAATCTTGGAACTGATACGGAACCTTAAGAAACAAGAAATTCTGAAGAATTGTAGGAAACTCAAAGGAACTAATATATCAGTGAACCACGACTTAACACCGAAAGAAAGAGAAGAGAAAAAAGTGTTGTATAAGCACTACAAAGAAGCGAAAGAAAACAAGTGTGAGGCTACACTATTCAAAAACAAAGTTGTTATCAACGGTGTTCCGTATGAGTACGATGACTTCGTGAAGGAAAACATTGATTTGGACCATAAAGAAACCCCTGAAAATTCGGCTGAGTCCTCGTCTAAAAGGAAAAACGTTTTGAGTCCCCAAGAAGGCCCGCCCAAAAGATTTACAAGAAGTGTCAGTAAGGAAACAAAGTAGGTGGACTGATGTTCTTCTTATTCTCATGTTGAGTTTCATTGTTAGATATATCACCGGTCCACCTTCTTCATTTTGTGTAATACAAATCTGAAATGGATCAATTCATACTTGAATACCAGAATGAACCGATAATCACCAGAGAAATAAACGATCTTTTTAACTTTAAAAATTTTTTTAGCAATCCTGATATTTTCTCAATATTCCATAATAACATACGGAGTGTCACTAAACATTTTGATGAACTCCAGATCTATTTATCGGAAGTTCAAAACGCGATAAGCCTCATTGCTCTAACCGAAACATGGAAGGTGAATGATCTTGACCCACTAAATTTAAAAGGCTACAAAATGATTTACAACAATGAAAGGATGAACCAAAATGATGGAATTCTGATATATGTTCGTGAAGGCAATTACGACTCACACGAATTTATAAAAATTGGAGAGGTAAATGGGGTTAGAGTTAACATGTCATGCGATAATGTTAAAATATGTGCCATTATTGTATATAGGCCTCCTTGTACTAGTATCGAGGTTTTTATTTCGAACCTTCATGAATTCCTCGCAAGTATAAATTCAGCACCCAACGAATATACGTTTTTCTTAGGTGATATCAATATCGATATTCTGGAACATCATAATAAAGATGTTGATGAGTATCTGAATGTTATGAGAGGGTGACTTACAGATTTAAGCAACTGGCTGAATTCCTGTCATTCAGTCATCTGAAAATTATATATCATGGACTGGTGGAATCTGTTCGACAATATGGAATAATAGGCTGGGGTGGTATAAGGAATAATAACTTGAACTTGATCAATACTATTCAGAAAATGATACTGAAAATTATGCTTCATAAACCACGGAGATACTCTTCTGAGCAAATATTTCTAGAGGCCAAGGTAATGGACGTACGCCAACTCTTTTGTTTTCGATCTCTTTCATTCTTGCATTCAAACAAACAATACACGAGTATCATTCCTCATAACTACGATACAAGACAAAATTCTGCTGCAGCGGTATACATTCCTACTACACAAAAATCTCTTGGACAAAGGAGCTTTCGCTTCATAGGATCAAAACTCTATAATAGATTACCAAACGACCTTAAAACTACTCCAGCTCGATTTTTTAAGAATAAACTTAAAAAATGGATTTTCTCTAATGGCAGAAACTATTTTGCACTTGTTATTGATCCATTCCAGATTGGTAATCAAGTGCATAAATGATTAATAAATGTTTTCTCTTTTTTGCTTCGAATGCGAATCCCAATATGTACTATTCACTTCAATTTTTAAGCAAATGTTATTACTAATATATTGCTTATTCCTAGACTTAAGTTCTTAAATTTTTATTTTTTCCTGTTTATATATGTTCTGAAATGCAGTTTGAAATAAAATAAGGTAGGGAGATAGTAAAATATAACTTTTTGCGAATACCCGAAGACAAGTTCTTCAACTTAATCGGGTGCTCACTCATGTTTATTTACTATCACATATTCCGCCATACATATTGCGAACTATTATTAATGTATAATAAACATGATCCATATGTAAGTAATACGTGATGTACTACTATTATTGTAAATTTTTGTAAAATACGTAAATAAACATTCATTCATTCATTCATTCATTTCCATTTAGACAAACTTACATTGTATGGGGAACAATAGGTTTTAAAATTCATTAATTCAGTCCTAAAGGGTACAATACTTTCAATCATGATTTACTTTTCAAGTTATTTTCTAGGTATGGTGTAGTATTTCGAGCCTCACCTCGTCAAGCTGATGTTATGATTGTAGCAGGAACTTTGACCAACAAAATGGCACCAGCTCTTAGGAAAGTTTACGATCAGATGCCCGAACCAAGATGGGTTATTTCTATGGGGAGTTGTGCAAATGGAGGAGGATATTATCATTATTCATATTCAGTAGTGAGGTAATGTTTTCTTATTTGTTTATTGTCATATCAAGGCATTGTGTTAGCTTCTCTTATCAACAACAAATCAATTCCGCATATTAGTCAGTGCCTGAGACAGGTTGTTTAATATTGAAACCAGATATAAAATATCATCAAGTCAAACCTCTAGCAATATTAAACAATCGTCAATAACAGGTGAAATCAACATTGAAGAACCAATTGCTATCACCAATATTTGAAAGATGGATCAACGTTAAATTTTCAATCCTCATTATTATTGTGGCCCAATATCATGTGAAATATTCTCCATAAATTTATTGTCATAATTTTTAGGGGTTGTGATAGGATAGTTCCTGTTGATATATACGTCCCAGGATGTCCGCCAACAGCAGAAGCATTGCTTTACGGAATCTTACAGCTACAGAAGAAAGTTAAAAGAATAAATACTATCCAAATGTGGTACAGGAAGTAATTTGATCAATGTGAAATGTTGATAATTAGCCAATTGATTCGATAATTTAATCATGTCAGCTCCACCCTTGTAAATAATAGTAATCAGAGTCATTATAATTTTAAGTCCAAACTAAATTGTTTTATATTTACTCTTCAGGATGTCAATAAAATTATTGATCAATTTCTCTTATTCATTCACAAATTTGGTGGACATTGGCTTGACTGTCTATGAAATCAACTTGATTAATGGTTTTTTCAGGCTGGTCAGAGGCATGAGCAAAGTAAATATTATATTCCAATGTTCATTTTACGCATGCTTCTGAGTGGTCAGATTTGTTGGAACAAACACATTCTTGTTTTCCTAGTTTGATTGAATTGAAATCTATACAAGGGCAGATTTCTAGTCTACCCTGAAAAGTTACTGTGTTAATTAAAAACAAATTATTCTGAATGAATGAAACATGTCTGGTTAGTCACCCACTTCTCATATAATGTAAATTTGACTGTTACAAAAATAAAATAATGCTTAAAAATACTTAGCTTTATGGACGTTTCAGAAAACAAATTCTGCTTCTGTCGTCAAAACAAATAATTTGTCTTTACATTATCATAATTCAAAAAACTTTTGAGGTCAAAAATAATAAAAAAATTCAAGAAAAGTTAACCAAAATTCAAAAATTCATCCTGCCGAAATATTAAGTCTGAATTGATGTTGAATGTTAAAAAATTAAAACTCCATTTATAGAAGTTTGTTATGTATCTTTGAATTTGGAAAAGCAAAAGTCGAAAAATACTTCAAATTTTGTACATACCTGATAACTTCATTACAATCATGCAGGTATCAATATTTTTGGGGCTTCAAATTTAGCTGTTTATAAAACTTCTAGAAATTCGTTTGCCACTGGGTTACGTTGGTATAAATCATGATATCAATGATATATCAATTGAAAAAGTATAAAGGAGTTGCATTATCTACTTTGTATAAATAGATAATTTATTCATCACTAAAATATTCACACATACACAATAGCATAATTGAACATGGGAAAATTCATTGGACTAATCAAAAAAAAAATTTAGTTATGTTTTTAGGCACTGAAAGCAAGAAATCCATCCTTACTGTAGGAGCAATTATCTAACGAGAAGATCCCTCTCTAGCATAATTATGAATATCTGAATTTTTATTGAATATGTGTTATTATTATAGATGGATAGAACTAGCTAAAATATGTAGAGGCATGGTAATGGTAAAATAATCTATTTTTCAAATAATGGTTTACAAGAGTCCATGCAGCGAATGGCTCTTTTTTGAATCTTGAAAACTTGGTTTGTATATACAGTTACCACAGAAAATCAATCCATACTTTAGCCTTGGTTGAACAAGTTCATAATACACGAGTTTTAGAAACTCTATAGAGAGCTGTTGATATGCGCCTCCCATGTTACCTTTGGATCAAGAGTTATTCTTAAAAATAAAAGTACCTGATTGTATTCTACAGTTTCACCTTGCATGTTGATATTGTTTATTACTTCTGAGTTTGAGATACTGTTTTAGGTTAGAAATAAATAAAATTGGTTTTCTTTGAATCGCTGATAAGATCTTTATCGCCACAGTACTTACACAGTACACGTATCATAGATGTCATTAAAATATTATAAGTTTGTCCTAGTATAGACTCCTGGGGCACTCCTAACTCAACACTCTCACAGTTAGATATGTTATTCATTACTATCACCTACGTACAATTACACAAATATACTATCCAATAATGTGGTGTACCACAAATTCCTACGCTGGGTAACTTACAAAAAAGTAAGGCGGTACTAACCATATCAAATGCACGTGTAAATCATAGAATATGCCTAGTACATTCTTCTTGCCATTAAGATGTTCATGAATGAAATCCAGAGCTGACTACATAGCTGTTGTTGTTGATTTATCTTTTTGGAATCAGGTTTGGTTGTGTTCAAGGTAGAGAGACCAAGTGGGCGCTTTGAAACCTTTGGAGATTCGACTCTGAACACAATTTGCAGCAATTATGTTCAGAACCTTTATTTTCGAATATTGGTGTACATACTGATTGTTTTAGGTCCAGAAAAATACTTCAAAAGGCTCATTTATAAGGTATGCCACTGGCTCACAAAATTAGGTCTACATCTAATCTCAACACTATTCCATTAGTGTCCAAGTCAAAGTGACACAGGATATAATTTACGCACTTTTCGCATTACATTTAGAGTATCATTTCGTGGATTTTCGAACCGATTCAATGAATCAAGTGGTTTCTATCTTAAATCATGTTATGCTGCAAATTTCCATTAAATAATAGAAAAATATGAGATAATTTTATATTCTGATGTTAATAGCCATACTCAAAGAGAGTCCTGTCTGAAAAACATCTTAAATTATTGAAAGATAGCTGAGATTATAGAAATATGAATCGCGCAATTATGATATTGCTCTTATAACCTCTAGTAATAGACCTATTGCATAATTCGTTATCAACTATATTATATATATTAACTATATTACATTCATATGTTCACTTCTGATAGTATCTTTGACTTGATTCTTAAACATATTCTTAAATTTCAAAATTCATATTGTTTTCTTCGAATTGTCTGTGAACATTACAGTTTGCTATCAGCATAGCTTTCGTTTTTTTGACATTCAGTTTCAATTTATTTACCCTCTAACCAATTCTTCAAATTCTCTAAATCCTCATTTATATTATTAATAAGAGTGTCCAGTTGTTTTCCTTCCATATAAATAATTGTGTCATCGGCAAATAAGTGATATCTGGAATTCTGAAATATATGCTGAATATCATTTATATACAATATAAACAATAATGGTCCCAATACGTTACCTTGCGGTATTACCACATCAACATCTAAATCATTTGATTCTGTATCTCCTATTTTAACTTTTTGTCTTCTGTTATTCAGATAATCTTTTATCCAATCATATACATTGCCAGTAATACCATATGCCTTCAATTTGTCAAGTAATTTTATTCTGTCGATAGTTTCAAATGCTCTTTTCAGGTCTACAAAGATAATTCCTATCAATTTATTCGCATCTTTCCCTTCATTTAATACATTTTGTAGTGCTGTTTCACAAGTATATTCCTCCCTGAAGCCTGACTGATATTCACATAGTATTTTGTTTTCAATTATGTACTGTTTAAGTTGAACACATACAGCTTCTTCAAGTATTTTTTCAATAGCAGGTAATATATTTTATGTCAAGAAAAAAGGGGAAAGTGCATTTTTGGTTGATGAACTCCTCGAGATGCTTATTACTAGGGTTCCTAATGTTAGATGGAAGGTGATTAAATTAAAGAATCTTTCAATTTATTTTAATTCTTCGAACTAATATTTTTTTACAGTTAAATGTATATAGACAATGGAAGTTTGAACCGAGAAGGTTAGCTGTTGCGCATCTTGCTTTTGCAATATTCTTTCAAAGAGTATTTGTATTCTCAATTCTGATGGTTTTTAACATTGATTTACGATGCTCGTCTGTTTCAGCTGGACGGAATTTAGTACCCGACATGTTTTTAATAATAATAACGATTTATTTCCCAAGAAACATATACATGCTTATTGTAGGGAAAATTAAACTGATGCCATACAATAAAAGTAGAATAGAATAATAAAACACAGTGAATCAGATCTTTATATGGCAATAAAAAGAAAAAAATTATGATATCAAATGTTTTTTCAAATTATTTTCGAAAGGAAATTTTCCATATTTCTTCAATGAATTCGGTAGACCATTGTATAGTTTTATTCCGTTTTGGTAAACAGATTGCTGTCCTATATTTGTTTTAATTTTCATCAATGCCAAATTTTCTGAAAACCTTGTTGAGTGATTGTGTTGATCACTATTCATTTTGAACATCAAATTTGAATGCTTGAATTTATTTTTGATCAAGTGAATAAATGTGCAAATTTTGAACGTGTATAAAGAAGGAATGTCTGAAAGTGTTCTTTGTTTGTATAAATTAACTGTAGGTTCTTTTTGATCAAGTTTGTATATACACTTTATAATTTTATTCTGTAATGTTTTCAAAGGTTTCATCACGGTTTTTGGAGCTGCTCCCCAAATCAAAGTCAAGTATTGAATTTTGGAATATACTAAAGAATAATAAATTGATTTCAGACGTAATAAAGGTAACATATTTCGAATTTTAAAAATTATACCAATAATTGGAGAAATTTGTTTTCTCAATAACTCAATTGGGTAAGTGAATAAAAGTGAGCATGAGTTCAACCTATACATTCATCCTTGTCATATCTCAACAACCCGTATAAGTCTGTCTCAAAAAATTTGAGTCCGAGTATTTGCTCCAGTTTTATTCACTCTACCCAATATGTTTGTGTTCCAAACTAAATGTTCATCAATTAAAATTCCTAAAAATTTCACTACAGGAGAATACATAATATTTTCATTATGGAATCTGATAGGATCTTTCGAATGGAGGTGGATTTTTTTGAGATAAACATATACGAGGAATTTTCAATTTTCAATGTTAGCTTATGATTCATCAGCCATGATGATATTTCATGGAGGTCATTGAGCATAAAAGTTTTGATTTCTAGAAAATTATTCCCCGTGTATACTATTGTAGTATCATCAGCAAACATTTTGATTTCACCATTCAACTCTAAATTAGACAGGGAATTTATATATAGGAGGAAAAGCAATGGACCTAGAACATTTTGCATTCGCTGTTCACATGTTGCAGATTTGATTAGTACGTATTAAAATGGTTTTCTCTCGTTTACCTCGTTGCTCGTCTAAGTATTTGCATCTAATGTAAAAGATACAACAAGTTGAACACCATTCCAGGCCTCTGAAAATAACAATAATAATGAGAGTAACAAATGATGTGCATATAATTTGAATCAGCCAATAGACAAAATAAGGAAAAGGTTCAGAGAAGGGTCAATTAAAAAAATCAGTATGACTAAAGTTTCTAATATTATAGAAACAGCATTATTTATTATATATTACATCACTCGATTCTTTCAGAATCATACACATAAAAAATTGTTTCCTAACAAACACTTAGAGCACAGTGATTTATCTACATATTACAATTTATTTATTTAAAAAAGCACTTATCTACAGGCGATTTTGACAAACTTTGTTACAAGCCTACGTTGTCACAAACGGGAAGAAAATCCACAACCCTCATATGAACCAAGGCATAAAAAGCTCGGTAGAACCACCCCTATCAAGAAAATGAAAGCGATTTTCAACTCGCTCCAACGTTCTCCGAAACCTTGCACCACATGTCGTGGTTCATATTTCTAAATGAAGATACAAAACAATAAATAAATATAGACAATCAGACATAAATCGGAATTTACAATTAAAAATATAAATAAAAATCAACTATGTAAAAAAGATGATTAGTCATCAGTCTTAAATAAATTACCTACAAAGATAAATATGTACAAAAATAAATTAGAATAAAATGAAACGGAACATGATGAAAAAGCATTTCACAAAAATTTTTATCAAATATTTATACAAAGGACTTTCAACCGCCCATAAGCTTTTCACTATTTACAATAACTTTCAAGCTATTCCAATACTTTCTACATGAACAAAATGACAATGTAATGTGATGAAATATAATAACCACTGCATCACCACCGACTGAATTTTCAATCACAACTGGCTAATCACACTAATTAAAGCTTAATCAGTAAGTCGATTGTTGAGTTATGTACAGTTGTGCAATTGATCAAAAATATATATATTATAATATATGAGAAACATTTACATTTAACCACAGTAATTTGTACACGTCCATCTACTAAACAAATTTGGAATATGCAGTGGGTGCTGAAGTTTAAACAAAGACTATGTTCATATAATCAGATAATCACAGGTCATATTCTTAAAAGTTTCTGCTAAAACTATCGACTTATCACAAACAATGGAATAAGCCTGATAGTTGATAAACAAAAAAATATCCTTCAATTCCCTCAAGACACTATTTACGTATTTTTTTAAATGAATAGGTTAAAAGAAAAATTCGAGATATTGTATCTGAAAAACATTTTTTAAATATATGTACTCGCTTCATTTTCCGTTTCTAATATTCACAAAGTAGTAAACAAAAACTTTGTTTCTCATAAAAATGTAGACGAGGCTTATTTCACATTTCCATTTTGCTTTCAAATCAATAAAATAAGGACATTTTGCGTTTCAATGATCACTGTTCAAAGATCGGCTTTTTAAATGACCAACAAAAATATAAAGAATAATAATATGAAAGTATGTGTTTCTACTCATTTTATTTGAATGATCCACCTTATATCATTGCGGAATTGTAAATTTCCTTCAACTTGTTCTGAAGAGAATTGGCTCAATTCTTTGATTTTTACTCAAAAAAATGTAAATGAAGCAGTATTTTACTTTGATATAAGCATCAGCCTTTATGAAATGAATTTCTTATTTCTCAGAATATGATTCTTCACCCTTTATTAGCTTCAAGTTTGAACCCCCTTTGATCAAACTATAAGTATGGTGCACTACGAATTTGAATCATATCATATTTCGAATTCTGTTAAAATCAAGTACTACATTTGAGTGGGGCATGTTCCGGGTTTCATTATCAAAAACATAATGGAGTTGGCCTTACAGAAAAACATAGAAAATATTCGTAGCAAAGCAAAAATCGTTGAGCGAGCCTGGAAAAAGGAAAGAGGATAGAAAGTGTTGAATTTAAAAATATCATTTTCCATTTGGATTTGTTTGCAGTCACCATTTGAATACTTCATTTAAAATCGAAGTACACCATCTAACTGATATTATGAGATTGTAGTGGTAGATAGTAATAAGATTAATTTGTGAAGAATTGATTCCTATGGTAACATACTGCACGTTGAAAATAAGTGTGATAATGAATGCTCAACTCACACCATTCATTTCTGATTTCAGTTGCAGAAAAAGAATGATTTTTACTGGAGAATGAATAAAAGACCTGTGTGTCTTTCAACATACAAATCAATCCATTATATTTTAGACAATGAAAACACAAAAATACCCTACCCAACAAGCAACATCAGTCAACTAAAAACATTTATTTGAAAAATCAAGTTTTGTATTCAAATAGAAATGACTATTAGGATATGTCATGTTCTGTACGTTGCATGATATGTGAAATGTTTCCCAAAACTCGTAAAAAAAAAAGATGATTGATACAGTTCCGTTCGAATATTTGACTGCTACTCAAAAATGCAAAAGAAAACAAAATATCAATTACAGCAAGATTTTTCAAACAAATGTGCTAGCACAAACTTGAAATACCTACTTTAAATCGTTATTGGACCCCCACAGTGGTAATTTTGTTACAATCTCTCGACATCCTATCGTTCAAGTAGTTCTAAGCTATAGGGAAAATGACGGCATGTTTACTATATATGTGATATATGGATAAACCTACACACGCGCACATATATATATAAACCAATGCAAAAATATGTCGGGGGGAACCTCTAAGCCCCTTTTGATTATGCTACATGAGATCATACAAAATAATGTTTTACATGGTCGTACAAAGTGAATTTAGAATACTTCAAAATTAAATGAGTCATACAGCTTGTAATGAAAAACTTGTGAAAATGGTAGTTATAGGAGACCAACTCAATAGTTTTGAACGGTTCTGGCCTTTTGTTGAAACAAACCTATGGCATTATTTCACAAACTTTGTGTCTAGGTCCCACAAAAAGAACCTTTCGTGATTTTCAAACTGAAAATCTCGGAAATTGAATTGTTCGATTCTAGATGGAAAAAAAAAATACAGTAAGATTTTTACGATATTAAGGTTTACAAAACCTTGACCAGTTTTTTGCTATGCAATAGCTGCTTAAAACAAATAATTATAAGGTTTTGATTATTGCATGTAACCTAACCAATAAGTGTAGATGATATATAATTTTGTCATATAAATTCATGACTTCTTGAAACTGGAAATTGCTCCGAAAGATGACTTGGAAATAAACGGATTTACTTGAAACAGAAGGATAAAATCTTTTGGTCCAATGGCAAGTACTCTGAAAAGCTGAAGTAGATGGCACTATTCAGATCATTTAATTGATTTTTTTTGTTGAATTGTTGAAAAAGTGTTTTTCTTCAATATCTTAATTCATTGTTTGAAGCTTTAACGGTTCAACCCGCATGGTTTCAAATCATTTTCCTTCAATATCCAACAAAACCATGAATGAGAAAATATTATGCACGTTTTATTTGTTCTCAGTTCTGTGGTTCAACTTCCAAATAGACTAACGCCACCTGGCGAAAGCGATGTCCAGCATCGCTGCCATTGAGAAGTTCTCACTTTTTACCTTCTGCAATCACGAAAGATCCACGATATCAACTGCCCGTCCCTACTCCAGCTGTATGACTCATCCAAATCTCAAATCAAGAAAACCTTCCAAACGAAAATCATAACCTCACTTTCCTGCGTCTCCCGCCGCTTCTTCAATTCGATTCGGCGTTCGCTTCGCCGCTGCTTTGCCTGTGCTATCGCGGTTCCTCTTTCTTGTGCAGGTCCGTAGGCGGGGTGATGCTCATCTTGTGGGTGGGGGGCGGCGGTCCCGGCCCCGGGCCCGTCCGCAAATGCATCAGGGCCGGATCTTTGGGCCTCAGCTGGCTGGGGTGGTGCTGGGCGCCGTACGCGTTGAAAAAGTTGGCTCTTTCCTCTTGCGCTCGCATCGCGTCCATCAGAGGATTGTAGTATCGGTAGAAGGGGTCCGTCTGCGGCCCCGCCCAGTGTGTCGTCGGCACGTGGTAGGGATGCGGCGGCGGCAGGGAGTGGGGCAGCATCCTCGACCGGTCCAACATCGACGGGTGGCCGGTAGGGGGCGGCGGTAGCGTTCCCGGATGGCGCAAGTATGGATGATATCTGAAGAAAAAAAATAACATCGGTCATGAATGGCAAATAATATAGTCTTAGTTATTGACGAAAATTTTTCCTTCTAAAATCACCCAGTTTTGTTTCGCACCTCGTTATTTATTTCAACTATTTAGTTGAAATGAAAAAATATAACTTTGTTAATTTGGTTTATCAAAAGTGGTCCCCAAAGAGTTACTAGTCTTTACGAACTTCATTGAGACAGAACAGAACCATATTCCAATTTAAATGATTAGTAATAATCCGCCACCAGTATTTCATCAAAGATACGCCGACTGTGAATGGAATTTCAATTATTATTCTGTTTCAAGTGACTTTGTGTAGACTATAACCATAGATGGATTTTCCAGAATATGAAGAACTTATTATCAACTAGTAGCCTGCAATTATTTGAAACAGAATTGTTACAACTCAAGCTCAAATCAAATTATAACGATCAAGAATATTATCATTGCAGAACATCAATTTTGAAAATTGTCAACATAGATCTCTTGAAACTCAATTAGGTTAGTAAATGTTCTTGTTTGTTTGATCCATCTTAATGCGTGTTTTATATTGATTTCAAATGAATGTATGTACTGACATTGTATTTTACTAGGACGTATTTATCAATTTTTATGTTATTAAATGTATTGTCCTCATGTAATTTAATTGTAAATTAAAGATATCATCATTATTATCAAACTGGGCGTTATGTTTATCAAAAGGGAAGAAAAATATGGCTGGGCTGTTGTTTTTTAAAAGCTCAACCGTTGAGTTTCTGTAAAAGTTGTACAAGAAACAAGGCGAATTAGATTTGTTCCTAAAATTTTCCTTTCATGAATCGATTCATCAATCAGCCATTATTGGAACTAATAATTCAACTTGTTGGTGTACATGAAATAGGGATAAATATTTTCAGATTTACTCTTTGAATCAATATATATCTAGGATTCAGCATTTCCTTATTTTATAGTATTAGAATGTTATCTCCAATTCTTGAAATGTATATGTAACTGTCTCGCTGTTACATTTTTTAATACTCACGAATTGTAGATTTCATATTTTCAACCCATCAATCTTGAAAAATGAACAAAATCATGGTTTTGGAGATCTTCGTTGATTACCGATGACAATCAAAATAGATCGTTATAACAAGTCGAAACCATTAACACTCGACTCACTCGAAAAAGGTTTTCGGATATTCTGAATAATAAAATGTAACTCTCACCTTGGATCTGAACGCGACATGATATCTTCTTCCTTCACTCGAGGCTCTTCTTTCACTCTTATTTCCGATAAATCGCCATTCCTCAAAGGGGATCTATCTCTTATAATTGTGGGCTGCATTTTAGCCGTTTCTGCCATCCTTTGCTCCTGCAACAGCCTCTCTCTTTCACGTTCCCTTTGCCTCTCCAATTCTCTTCTCTCCATTTCCCTTTTTTCTCGTTCTTTCCGTTCTCTCTCGCGTTGCTCTTGCTGCTGCTTGAACAAAAAAAAAGCACTATACTTAAAATCCTACAAACAATACAAAAAATTGAACATGGTTTGGAGCAAAACTTTAATATTTTTTCATTTTAGTTTCGACTTATCTATTACATGTTTCTGAATATGTTTCGTATGTATATATATATTTATTCCTTATTCTTGGGATTGGTAATAAACAACAGTAACAAAAATAATAATAATAACGATTTATTTCCCAAGAAACATATCCATTCATATAGTAGGAAAAATTAAACCGATGCCATACAAGAAAAGTAAAACAGAAATGGAATCCAAAAAATGAGTAATGAAATCAGATCTTCATATGGCAATAAAAAAAATATGATAATAAATGTGTCTTTATATTATTTTTGAAACGAAATTTTCCTTATTTCTTCAATCAATTTGGTAGACCACTGTATAGTTTTATTTCATTGTGATAAACAGATCATCAATGTCAAGTTTTCTGAAAACCTTGTCGAGTGATTATGACTATTCAATTGAACATTAAATTTGAATGATTGAATTTATTTTCGACCCGGTGAAAAAATGTACAAATTTCAAACGTGTATAATGACGAAATATCTGAATGTTTTCTTTGTTTATATAAATTAGCTGTTGGTTCTTTTCGACTATGTTTGTATAGACACTTGATGTTTCATTCTGTAAAGTTTTCAATAGTTTCAATACAGTTATTAGAGCTGTCCCCCGAATCGAAATGAAGTATTGAATTTTAGAGTATACTAAAGAAAAATAAATTTATCCTAGACATGAATGATAAAGACATATTTCGTATTTTAAAATCGTACATACCTGTTGCTCTATCCGCCTCTGCTTCTCTTCTCTCTCCCTCCTCTCCCTCTCTTCTCGTTCCCTCCTCAGCCGTTCTCTTTCTCGCTCTTCCCGCTCTCTAGCCTCTCGTTCTCTCTGCTCCAGAATGGGGTCGGGTTTGATGGCCCAGGGGGCGGGGCCCGGCTGCGTGAGACCCGGCAGAGTTGGCGGCAAGGGATTCACCGACGGCGGAAAAGTCGGTATGGTCCTTTGCAGGGAGCGCCACGGATCGTGGTGGAGCGGCCCCAGGCCCAAGTGGCTCTCTCTGGCGGCGGCAAAAGGAGACATGGAGAACGGGGAAGCACCCGACGCGCTCAAGTGGCCGCCCGCGTACCTCGTGAAAGGGGACATGGTCGAGTTGGCAGTGAAAGGGGATTTACCTGCAAAGCGAATCGGCAAATTTTTAAATGGAATCAGCGCAGATCATAGAAACGAGTTTGGATAAGTAACAGTATATTTGTATTTTTCCAAAAACAATTGCGCCACGTCGCTTTAGTGGCTGTCGACCCTAACTATAGAATAATATTGAAAACACGAAAACACTTTCGATACTATTGTCTATTCAGGTTAAAGATAGAGTGTGTGTAAACAATATGTTTCTCAAGTCAGAATGTCCAGTACAGATATGCATAAATTTGAAAACAATGTGTTATTAATTGCTGATAGTCTTGAAAAAAGAAACAAAGATAAGGCATTTGAGTGGTATCTAGAATAACATGATCTCAACGTTTACAATGATGCATGAATATCCCGAAAGTTTGGTTGATCATATTCTTACGAAAGTAACTAGTGATACAGGCGCATATCAAGCCAGTGTATATTGTATTTGTTCGTAACTTTCTTTGAGGAATTATTTTTTACCTTTCTCCTCCGAATGAAGAAATATAAATAATAAATTCTATGAGAAATAAAATCAGGTGTAGGTAACTGTATATCATTTGAATATGTCGGTATACAGTATATATAGTCTTCGTTTTCAGAGCCAACTATATTATTTTAATAACAAAAATCGAAGAAAATTTGTATTTTTTTTCTTACAAAATGCGTTGAAATGTGTTGATTATGGAATAATTATAAGGGGATAAAATATCACTGTCTAGAGTTTTATTGAAATCTGCTCATTATCAACTAGATTATAAGTAGAGAAAGTAAGTAGTCTAGTCAAAATTTTGCCAATTTTACATTGAACAACATACGGTTTCAATTTTTTTTTAACTTCTAAGCACATATTTCGATGAAATTCTGGACAGTGAAGAACCAAAACATGTTGAATCCAGTGTAGTGGTCAAGAGTTCTAAAATTGAATTATTCACATAATTAAATGGTATTTTTTCAAATTTTATCCCCAATGAACTTTTTTAATGACAAACGCATTTTGACGTTATTTCGGCATATTCCATTTCAAATCGGTGCAAATCCAATGATGTAGCCAGACTTTTAGGTAAAAATAAGCTAATAATTATTTTCGATATATGACATCAAAACTACTAAAAGTTGGACCCGAAAACGATGAATCAGTCTTGATATTTGGTGTTCTAACATAAGTAGATATTCCAAGTTGTTAGAGCTCGTCAATATAACGGCACAGTCCGTTGAATTACGACGGCCTAGGCCTTTATGGCAGCCATTATAGTCGAGTAGGTAGCGTTGTTATGGGAATTCAACAGATAGTTGCGATGAAAATGCTATAGAACGCGAAAATATTCTGACGCTATTGGTTGTGTCTTACAGTTTACAGCACTTAAAGCTGCTTCACAAAATTTGAGAGTTCACAATGGAAATCTGTCAAATTTTGTGCAGCGGCTTCAAGCGCTGTAAGCTGTTAAGGCGGATTCAAGCAAGCTAACTTAACTTATAAATACCTCAAAAAATTCGTTAATGACAGATAAAACATGGGAATTTCTAAGTTGAATTCAGTGTTTGTCACAATTCCCTCATTCAATCCAGATGATTTATGTTTCTAAGTCGATAAGTTAGCTTGTATGAATCCGCCTTTAGACGCAGCTATTGAAAACAAACTTCACCTTGAATGACCTTTCTCATTGTTTACTTGGGTAGAAGTTATATTTGTGTGATTTGTTTTTCAGAATTTACTTGTTGAAAAACCTACATGACAGACCGAATTTGGAAACACTAACCTGAAAGAACTTTAATTCCATGATTTTAAATTAAACAATAAGAAAAGTCATTCAAGGTGAAGTTTGCTTTCATCCGCATAAGGCGGTTTCTGGCGATCATGTATTCAAAACGTATTCGTCTGAGCGATGGAGAGACGAATACGTTTTGAATACAAGAGCGCCAGAAATCTAGCGTTGTATAGACCGCGGGCATGTGACGTGACATGCCTAAGCATGTGATATTTTGAAATATCACACAAATGTACAATAAGCATTTGTAGATCCGTTTGTTTGTCCAGCAGGCTGGATTTACAACTATCATTTTACTGTCGTCTGTCAGATATTAGGCATTCCAGATACTTGTCAAAAATGTCAAATGAATCGAAAGGAACCAATACGGCGCCATCTGCCCCTCAGAAACTATCGTTTGTTTTTTGCAAACGAGTGTGTGATTGGTTGTAACTTGTGTTAGCCACCCAGACATCACGTGATCTGAAATGCCTAATGCCCGCGGTCTATTGAAAACCCGCGTGACAGATGAACATAACCTAAACATCTTACCCAAATGACCAGGCGGCGCGCTGAACAGCGATCCCGGATGATGCGGTTGATCGAAACCTGGCGGTCGGTGGCCGGACATCGACAACGGGAACGGCGACAGGTCGTGAGGAGGCCGCTGAGAGTGAACGCTGGGCGAGAACAAATGCGTCGGCGGTCTCAGCAAATCTCCCGGCGGCTTGGCCGTCGTTATGCTGCCCTTGGCTTCGCCGCTCTTCTGCTGGTGATGGTATATCTCCCATGCGACTCTCACGTGCATCGCGTTCCATTTGCCAGATTTCTACAACAGAAATTATTGATCAGAAACGGTCGACTCCATAAATGGGATTTCAGGAAACTTCTAGAATCGAGACATTCAATAATTGGCTCGTCCCACGTATCAATGTTTTTAGCCCACCTTTTTAAGTTCCAACCATTTTTGCATCGTAGAAATTTGAAAATGTCAAGTTAGCTACTAACATCAGGAGGTCGGCAACACAGCAACGACTAATTTTGTTAACAATTATGTACTACTCACGTATTTATGTCAGTGAAACACAATTCAAAAGTCAAAATGCTGCGCTGTGTACTTTCAAAAGTTACGGTCATTAAGATGTCAGAAAGCCACGTATGTATTCCATCCATGTTTTTGTAAAAAACGACCAAACGGTCTTTTTCACTCGCTACATCCATCTTTACATCTTCTTTGATACGCCTTTAAGTTGGATTCATGCAAGCCAACTCAACTTGTATTTAATTTAACTTAATAACTCAAGAAATTCGATGTTCGAAATCAAATGAATGCATTCATGCATTATGTTTAGTAACTTAACAACTTTTGCTAAATGGTAATGGTTGGGACTTCTATTGTCTATATTATTAACTATTGAAACCTGTTGCTAAGAACGAAAGGATAAAAATACAAATCAAGTGAGAAAATCAAATCAAAATAATTTTTTTTTGGTCAATAATAAAATTAAGCATTGATTGAGCAAAGAAAATAATGTTGTTACAAAAAATCGAGATATCGAATATGAAATATGAGTGGAAAAAAATGTTTGAATAAAGAAATAATATTGTGTCAAGAAAATTGATGTATCGAAATGTAAATAAAGAAATAAATGAAATATTATGACTAAATGTTGAAGCCAAGTTTCAAGTTGAGTGTACTTGGTTTCTACATTTATTCATATTATTTCATTTATTTCCTCATTTACATTTTTTGACTAGTACTTCACATTCGATACATCGACGTTCCTGTCACAATATCATTTCTTTATTAAAACATTTTTGACTCATATTCGATATCTCGATTTTTTGTAAAAACGTTATTTTCTTTGATCAATCAATCCATAATTTCACTATTGACCCCAAAAAATCCATTTCAACTTTTCGTTTGGGGTATCATTTTCTCACTTGATTTGTATTTTTATCCTTTCGTTCATAGCAACAGGTTTCAATAGATTTAATAATATGGACAATGGAAGCCCGAACCATTACCATTCAGCAAGGAACATTGTCAACCACATTCAAGTAAACGTTAGCACCTTTTTTCGTTCAGTTTCAAGTTCAGGAGTTTATGTATGATTGCCCTTTTTTCAAAATAACTTTCTAAGATAAGTTAAGTTGGCTTGCATGAATCCACCTTTAGGTATGGAAATGCTGGAGGGTTAGCATAGATTACAACATTTATGTTTGATTGGGCTTTTGTGTTTCCTTCCCCCCATAGGGTAAGCCCTTGACTGCTTTTGGAATACACCTTCCATATAAAGCTTAACATTGTGAGGCTATGTTAGAACCTCAATTCAATAATTTCGTTGTAAGTTGTCAGCAACTAGTCCAACGTATCAATTAATTGATCGGTCTCTAATACGGTTTCTGATAAGCAAAGTCAGGCTTTGAATAACCATCTCTTCTGCCTTCTCAGCAGTTTCTTTCGTGAATTACGCTACATAAACAAAAACCTTGTTAGGGTGGGACGAGCCTATTCTCACATTCAGTAAAATAGATTTCATTGAATTACAAATTGGTACCTCTTTGATGTTCTTGCTGACACCCGAGTAGTATTGTTTTGTATGAGAATGATGTGTGAAAAGGAGGCAGAAAGTTATTGAATGAGCAGCCAAAAAGAAAGAAAATGGAGGGTACATATACATACCATTAGTTTCGTTTTGGATGGATCCTGGGGATTCACCGACTGTGGACAAAGAAAAGCGTTAGGGGTTGCACAGCACATGCTATGAGCTATTACTTTTTGGGACGCAATGATTATACCACATGCCACAAGCAAGTTATTTACAAACAAAACACGTAGACTTTGAATCACGTGAGTTGTAGTTTGACCCAATTCATGGCCCACCACATTTGGACTTCTTTTTCGCATAAAATCGAGCATAAAATAAAAACATGTAAATATTTGTTAAATGCAAATATATAAAGCACTTTCAAAATTCAATGAAATACCCGAAGATACAAAAGATTGTAGAAATATCAATGAATTTAAAATCAAAATAAAAAAAATATTTTCTCCAAATGAGAAAATAAAATTTGATGGATTCTTTCTTTGTTTCTATATTTTGTTTTATTTTTCTGTTTGTGAAATTCTGAAAAAAAAATTTTTCAATGAAATATGTAATCAATATAAAGTTCATGATCAGTCTCATACCAGTTTGAAACTGTTTGACTGATCAAGATATTCCTTTATAGGAACTTAATAATTTAAACATACCCTATTATGATTTCATAGTTGTTATTGAAAAAAAAATTGTAACATTATTACCTAAAAATAATATTTAAGAAAAGGGTATATATACATTTTGTACTTATGTAGCATTGAATGAATTACGATTAAATAAATAAATAGTTTAATCAACGATCGAATTTTATTTGTTAGTGGTAGTTATATAATTCAATGCATTATAATTCGAGATCTATTTCCCAGAAAGATAAGTGAAAAGTGTTCATTCGAAACAAACAAACACATCAAATGTTTCTTTCACAATGATTTCAATCAAATGGAACGTGTGTTATTGGTAATAAAATGATGTGAGATGCATTAATTAGCTTTAAAAATATTAGTTGACACAAACCTTGGGTTGAAAAGTAGGTAGATGATTTGGTGGTACGAATGGCGTTGGTCCTGTTGTGAGCCCTGGATGCATTAGTCCGGGTGCATATCCAGGATAAGCTCCTGGGAGACCCATGTTCTGTCTGTAGAAGGAGGATTCCACACTACCCAGTTTCGGAATATCTTTAAACTGAAAAAAAGAAATCTTGGTCACGTATATAATTATATCCCTATTGCTTGTCACTTGCAAAATTGCTGGCAACCTGCAGTGCTTCATATTATTTAAAAAAGTGAAATTGTGAGGAATTCAACTATACTTACGCTACTTTGACTTCTTCTCGCTAGGCGTTCCATTGGAGACATCGACTATCAGAAACAGAAAGAGCAGTTTAAATCAAGGAAACATTGCTAGCAATTTTACAAGGATTCATTTCGCAAGTAAATTTGCTCACAAACAACTTGAATATAGATAGGTTCGCAATCAATTTGAGTGTCTTTTAAAGAAAAGTCAACGGACAAAGTAAATTATCAAGGAGAAAATTGTAATCTTACCAAAATGATAGAGGTTAGACCAATACGAATGAATTTCAGACCTTTACTTTTCATATAAGTCACAACATTTTTTTAGATCACACAAAGCAACTGAGAACTCAGTCACTGTATAAAGCATAACGGAGACAACCAATTTATTGAGACATCCAAGATCACAGCTTGAAATTTGAGGAATTGTGCCGATTAAGTTCTAACCCCATTCATATCGGAAATAAAAAATTTACAGAAGTCTTTTCGAAAGTTGCATCCAATTTGCTGAACAAAGCCAAATTATTTAGTTCCGTTATTCCATTTGACATTTCATTAAAGGAAAAGAAACTAATCGGTAGCATTGTTTATTCGAAAGCAATTTCCACTCACCAATTGGGAGGGGTATAAAGATGAGGCAGCAGGAGGAGGAAGTAACGAAGTGGTATGTTGATGTACGTGTGTGTGGTGATGTTGATGCTGATGCATTTCCGTTCTCAAATAGGGAGGCGGTGCTACTCCCAAGGAACGATCTTGTGATGCCAAGAACCTGTTGTCCAATTCTCTTCTGAGCATATCTGCTTGATCTGAAAAAAATAATGTCAGCAATAACATAGAGTTCCATTTGTTAGGGTGCTGATGCACTGCTGGAAAAGGTGATCACAATTAAAACTTGATTACTTACATTTATTACATTAACTTACAGCTGTCAAATACTTAATGAACGGTTTGAAATGGTGGGAGTTTGAAATATTATATTATGCAACAATCATGTAATGATGGTTATTGAGACACGAGCATTAACCAGCATACGAAACGAGACGAAGCTAAGTTTCATATGGGTTATTTGATATCCATTACATGAGAGTTGCATACTCTATTTTTTCTACAACCGATAAATGATGAAGAGCTTTGAATATTATATTTAAATTTGAACTGTGGATCCCACTGATATGAAAGTGAAAGGAATATTAATATTCATATCATTATTGCTCGTCTTAATAGAGTTGAATTTTGTATTGGAACTGGTGATTTTGCTCTGAAATTTTCAATTTAGTCTTCCGTCACTGAATTGGCCATCACTCTGCCACCAATTGATCAATAAAATGTATCAAAATGAAAAATCTGTATCATAATGACCTCATTTGACTATGATACAGATTTTCAATCCGTTTCATAATGGCATTATGAAGAACAAAATCTATAAAATAAAAAAATGATCTATGATATTTTTGAAGATTCCAAAACTACCGAGAAAAGCTATACACGTTACGTTTGAAAAGTCTTTTTTCTGTACTCACTCGTGGGATACTTGTTGGTCTGGAAGAGACTTTCTGCCGAAAAAGGGTTGGGGTTGGCGGGGGGCGCCGCGACGCTGGCCGTCGACGGCGCCGTCATCGGACTCGCCCTCGACACCGGCGGCGGCAGAGGGGCGGCGAACATCGGGCTGGCCGGGAACGACGAGTGCAGCGGCGGCGTCGGTCGCGGCGGCGCCGGACTGACCCGCGCCGGCGGCGGAAGCGGCGCCGGTTGCTGCTGCGCGCCGCTGCCGGCGCCGCTCCACGGTTTGCTCAGACTGTTCGCTAGACTAGAAGACACTGCGGTGGTTGGCGGAGGGCAGCTGAGGGTGGTGGTCACGCTGCTGCGGCTCAAACTGCTCACGGAGCTGAAATGAAAGAGTTCACATACATACTAGTAATGGGAAATTATCCTCAATTCAGGTGATTATAGCAAATGCGACTTCGAACAAAGTTGAGTTTCATTCATGAGTTTTTTGAAATCACTGCAAAAACTATCCAAATTAATTTTTCAAATGTTGGGTTTCAGGGCCAATTTATACATCTTTGTTTCAATTTCCGTCCTTATTTCATTCGAAAACAAAGTTGATTTTGGACGTCTGTTTCAGTCCTTCCTTCATTTTTAAAGATGTTACTCAGGCAGCATAGACGATCAATAACCACATAATTCCTTTGAATAGATTGTGGAAGGAAGTAACTGTCAGTCAAGGATTTAGGACTAAGACAAATATGTATAAATTGGCCCTTGAATAAGATTTTCTTTTTCTAATTCACATGTTGGCAACAGCGTTGATCGGATTTGGAGTAAGAAGTGTGTTAGAATAAGAATAACTGAATAACTGTAGTCAATACATCCATCTTTCTCAACAAGAAATGCCAAAGAATTACTCTGATACAGAATAGCACGATTTTGAAATTTGTCATCTTTGCTTAACTCAGACACCTAAATGGTTCGTTGTCCCTTACTATCTATGAATTCGGTAAGCGATGTTGCCTAATGATACAATAGATGCAAATCCCTTCAAAAGTTGAATGTTTTATTTCATTCCTCTTTTGCAGGTGAAATGGTATGTTTTGAATGCGGTGTTTCACAAAAAATACTTGATTTTTGTCAGGAGGACATTTCCCATTTATATGATTTTGAAATTTTCCATTCATCAATTTATTATAGATCATTAATAAAAATCCGAGTAAAATGAGACATCTTTACAACTGGTAAAGTTATGGGACTAAGTAGTTGAGATTGGAAGAATGATTTCGTTGTATGGCGATCCAACGCATGACGTCACTCGATCTAGACACGAGCTCATCCCTCCCCCAGTAATACTCTAACACTTCAAGCGACTTTTTTTGTATAAAATAGGCATACAGTTTATACTTTAAAAATTTTCGAATTGATTTTTTCATAACATGTGACTGCGGTTCAGCTCAACTCTATACATAGGGATGAACTCTAAACTATTTTGTAAATGAATAGATAAACAAATACATTGTGTTTGTGGAAGAAAACATATTTTTAAGAAACATTAAACCTATTTCCAAATAAACATGAAAATTCATGTAAAATCAATGAAGTGTGAACGAGGCGACAGTCTTGCACCGGGTTATAATCAGAGAATTTGGTCGTGACAGAATATCAAGTATTCAACTGAACCACCAGACCAAATCTATAATTCAAAGCTAGTGGACGGTGATTGCTGCTTAGATAAACAAATGAAAAAACCCACCTGTAGCTCTCTCTGCTCTCCCTCATCGGACTCGGTCCCCTCGAAGACGGCGGCATCATCTGCTTATCCCTGTCGAGGAGGTGCGTCCCTTGGGTCTTGACGACCGACGGAGGCGCAGCTAACGGCGCCGGAGGCGTCGAGGCGACCGCCGTCGCCGCCACGAGCGGCTGCACCGACGGCGCCGCCGTCGTGTTCGAAACGTACGCAGGCGACGCGTGCGTCTGCGGCACCGTAGCCGCTACGGCGGCGTAGGGCGCGTACAAAGGCTGGTGAGGGGAAAACAGATGAAAATGCATAAGCTACTTTTTCAACACTCAATAAATAATTAACTATAAATATTATATTCATTTTTGTATTGAACACGATAATAGTAATTACTCGTTTTTCTTTAAAAAAATCAACAAAATTGTCATTGATTGTATCATCTCGGGTATGATCATGGATATTGAAAAACTATAAATATTCCATTTGTCATATTGAACAAAATAATTGTAATTCATCCGATTTCTTAAAAACTGTTGAAAGCTCAAATACAAAAGTCAAGAAACAAAAAATGTGCGATCTTGACTTCAGCACACTTTAACAACAATTTACTAAAAAAATGAGGTGAGCAAGGAAAAAAAAATAAAGCGAAGAATTATATTCAATAAATGATACTTACATATTTCGCAAAAAAAAACGAGTAAGAGCAAAAAATTATTATAATAAACTATATATAGTCGCTTTCTTTAATGTCCCCTCCCCTTTTATAATAATAATAATAAGTGGATTATTATAGTAAGGGTGTGGAAAAAAAATATATATATATATAAGGTGAGAATGCTATATATCTAGCATCTCAGGATATAAAAGTAGTTGCTATATGATAGCTCACTTCCCGCGCTAGGTGTTTTATATACTATTATTAACAACCATATATGTAATGCTGTCATTTCTAACGTCATTGAAGGTGGGAAGTGTCACATTACACACCTCTACTTATTGGTGACAATTGTAAACCCCGTAGTCACGGTATCAATATATCTACTTGATTATTCTGAGAAAACCGCGTTCTTGGTAATTTGTCCTTAAATGTAATATTTTAGATATGTTCAGAACGAAACAGAGATTTATTAATTTTAATCGAAAAATGATGGTTGTGAATAAAATAGTATACAAACCTCGGTAGGAAGTTTCATTCCTGTCTCGAGATCATAGCTAACCTGGACGCTTTGCGTCTCGGTTAACTAACTGACCTCACAACAGGAATGAATCACTTCCTACCTCGGTGTGTAATATACTAATTTTCTACTCCCACTGGCGCCTGCCATCAATTTACAAAAAGTCCACGTGTATTGTAAGTGATCAATTACGTTACAGCTGTCAGGGTGGTGGGAGTAGAAAAATTACAGTACCTGACTCGGGGATAAGGCCAATCACGTGCACTCACATTTTTCGCTTGTGCGTGATTGGCACTTATTCTCCATACACCATTATTTTCCTCGAAAAAATCGTTTTTTTACCGTGTGGTGCTGCTGCTGTTGCGGGTACGACGTGTGGTGGTACTGGCTGGGGGACGGCGCGACGGCGGCGTTCGCCGACGTCGCGACGGCTGGGCTGTCGGTGCGCATCGCGTGCCCGCCCGGCAGAGCGGTGGGATCGAGCGCCGGCGGGTGGTGAGCCATCGGCGCCGCCGCCGCCGGTTGCGGCGGCATCGCCACCGCCGTCGGGACGCTCGGCGTCGCGACTAACGGCGCTTGCGGGATGCTCGCTATCGTCGTCGACGGGGGCGGTGGGAGGAAGGTTTCTTGAAAAGAAAAAAGTTTGTAGGTTAGAAATGTCGGCTAGGTGTACAGTCTTATAGTTCTAAATAGAATAACAGCCGATTGGACCGACTTTTCGTTACGAGATCTTTAAAAAAGGGACTCTTCAAGTTATGTGAGGGTTTATTGATAGGTGTTCATCAACTGGACTCAAATGGCACATAAACTCGATGCTCTCATAAGAAAAAGTCGGTGCAATCGGCTGTTAGAGACAAATCATATAATTCTTAATAGAAAAATATCTCTCCATCTAAGATATGTAAACACCTTGGTGTTGGAACTTATAGCAGTAGAAGATTGGGGTGAAATCGGTGACACATGCCTACTTTGTTATGGCCTCTTCCATTTAATTAATTCAGATGACGTTTGCAATGAAAACAGTATCGAACCAGATTTTTAAGGAAATGTATAGTCAGACGACCATTCGGCTGGCTATACTTCTACTATTGAACGCTGAACAATCGGCAGCCTATATTATTTGTTTAGAATGCTGGCCAAATTCCCCATACTTGTGTTGTTTTCATTTTTTTTGTTCATGAATATTACATAAAACTTTTCTTGTTTTGTTCATTGCTCATATCAAAGAGTAGAGTTGGTCGATTCGTCGGTAGTTTATGCACCAAGGAACGCAAACTTTCACGGCCGAAAGTAACTCATTCTGGGGTGTTTTTCGGGTTTGTTTGCCGCGGTCCACAGGTTTTTACCCCTGACATTTCGCCTACAGCCGTGGTAGGCATTATCAAAATCTATGAGGTAACGAACGCAATGTTCTCGTTCTCACAGTACATACTGTACTTTACAAAGTCTTCACTACATTCGACCTGAGAATCGTGGTTGTAGTAACGACCATTCGCTCAGACGTTGGTTGGAGAATATTTCACGAGATTTTGACAGGCACACTGGCCATATTGTGGATGGATCTAACGAATATACACGGACGTGTAAAATAATTATCGGTTCTTCAAAATGAATTAGAGGATTTGGTCGCGACGGAATTTCTACTATTCAATTGAACCACCTTGCCCCTACAATACCCTTTTTACACAAACAACTGATACTGAACCTGCTGTATCGAATGATTGAAAATATAGCAGTTCAAGCGAATAATCGGTAGTTCGCCGCGACCAAATCTATGATTTCAAGCTGGTCGACTATGACTGCCGGTTGGTTCAGCTTTGCATTTGAACTCTCAATGAACCGATATCAGTTTTCCACATCTGTATAATAAACTGATAGAGCAAGAGCTCGCGACCGCCAGACCTTTTTAAAAGCTGGAAGTTTATCTGCGCATCTCCCCAACACAGGTGAGAACGATCAGTGAATATGAAGTTTGGATGATGGTTGTCGAATACCAAACGTGTATAAAATAGAGACACACCAGAACTGTATTAAATTATAATCCTATTTAAGTTTGACAGTATTTGAAGCGTTTTTGTAACGCCATCCACCGCCTAATGTCGATATTTCCGTTTTATTGACAATGTAAGACAGAGCTAACTTTTCTGAAGGGTAAAATAGGTGCAGATATCTATTTGCCAGTTTGGCACGATGAATTTGACTGAAATATTGACAGAAAGCTGATGAAGCTCCGAAGCTGTGTTGGCAGGAGTTTATACGTAGCTTGAAGCTACGACATCCGTGAGAAATATATAAGAAAGAAAACATATGACTTGGAAAAGTCTCTTTGCTGCCTATTTCCTGCCTAGGTAACCAAGATCCAAACTCCTTATTTGCTGATGGTTCCTATCTATGTTGGGGACATGCGCAATGAAACTTTCAGCTTTTATGAAATAACGAAGGTCTGGCGGTCGCGGGCTTCTCAATAAAATAATAGCGGCATCCAAACTAAGTCTTCGGGCTGGGCTCGAACTCGCACCGGACACCCTGGACCTGCATAATAGTTTCGTCTTACCTTGAACGGGTTTGGCGGCAAGGACCGCAGACGTCGGCGCGGCGACTACGCTGGCGGCCGTCGACACCGCCGCTGAGGGTATCGCCTGCGGCGGGTGTTGCGGCGGCTGTTGGGCGGGGGCGGGAGACGGCACCGGGATGTTGGGCGGCGTCGGCGCCGGCACGGGCGAGCTGCTCGCGCCATGGTTGAGGCTCGGCAGGCTGGGCGGCAGCGCGCCGGGGAACTCGTGCTTCCGCGAGGCCGGCGTCGACGGGAATATCACCGAGCTGGCGTCCGAACCCTGAAACAAAAGAAAAATATTGAGTCATAACGGTAAGTCTCGTCGTCCTATACGTATAAGAGTTCGTAATCGTTTCGGGTAAACTCTAATTGGTCGGGAGGCGGAGCCACTCCTTGGTGGTCGGCAGGCGGGGCTTGTACTTTTTAAGCTTATAAGGAATATTCAATAGATATCAATGGGTGAATGATGATTTTATGGTAGACAGATTGAATTTTTGAGGTTTGGAGTTAAGAAGGAACTCAGCCTTTACTTCGTGACTATTCAAGCATGTGCTGCTAAAAGTATATGATCACATTTATTTGTAATACATCACTATTTTTGTAACATTCTTCGTTTTCATTTTAAACGTGTTGTGTTGGGGAAATTGTGAAATCTGTTGGTGAAAAAATGCCATCTTCGTTATTGCCACCAGTTTCCATAAATAAAACTATCAGTTTTCTTGTTAATTACAGCATCTTCATGATTATCGACGTTGTCTTTCTAGCTCAGGGTCGGTTCATTTTTTTGGTTGAAAATGTCGCTGATATTTCAGTAGGTGATCCTAATATTGCTTATTTATTGCAATTCTCGTGAAACACAGCTGAGATTTATGAGATATGACTGTCAATTCAATGCCATTAATCAAACCAATCTGAACAATCAATCACTAATTTGATCATGATCTACTTGCGTGTTATTGGTGGTTTCAACGAAACGTTAGTCGACTTCAAAGAAACGTTAGACGTTTTAAAGGAAACGTTAGAAGTTTTAGACGAATGGCTAGATTGATTATCCTGACAAATGAACCTTCATAAGAAATACTACACGATTTTAATCTCGAACTCTCCTAGTTCCTTCACCAATGTTTTTCTGTTGAACAACTGACAAGCTTAACTCTACAATAGCGATTACCACATTAATCAACCGAGCATTGCAAAATTGCAACAATCCTCGTGAATCATAAGTAGATCTATGAGATAGTATTGGTATGCCATTTATTGATAAAAGAAACTCTATATTTCATCCTCTTTATAGGTAAACGACATTATAAATGGCGATAGTTGTAGGAAGCTCCATGAAGTTCGCCTATTTGCAATTTCTACTTGAAATACAACATGTATTGTAATTGATGGAACAAATCAACTGTTAACAACATCACCATGATCTCATTTTTCAAATTGAAATTTTTGTACCATCTTCAATACAAACTGAGCGAAAGTATCAAATTTAAAACAGTTCAAATCACACACTGATTACTGTTGTTGTAAGTAGTGGATAGAATAAAATATATTTTTTTCACATTTTTGTATAACATGGTTCTACTACGTTTACCAACTTATTTACACAGGGCATTAGTGAAGAGGTCATTCTTACACAATGTTATTGATGTTATTGTTAGAGTTGATAACTAACTACACAATTCCACAATATTCGTCAGAGAAATTTGAAGGATGTTTTTCATACAACGCTCCTAGGTTATTGTATGAATTCTTAAAGGATATTGGTCTCCCCTTTGTAACCTTCAGAAATAGAATAAAACATATAGTCCAGTCTGAACATAGATAGAGTGAGTTACCCTGTTGTTTCTTTCATTGTATTCTTCAATATTATATTCAGCAGTGAACATTTAACTAAAATATACAAATGTACCAGAAAAAATGGGAAAACTGATGCTGCCGAATTCTCTCTCATGGTGCAGTACTTATGTTCTTCATGTTCATTTTCGTACCGCCTAATAAATATATTATCATCATTAAATATTCATTTCTAGTTCGTTCTGTAAAAATATTCAGAATGATTGTGAATGAAATAGTAAACCAATCTCTGCAAAACATAACATTTCTCTCTCTTCGGAGCCTGGCAAGCAATAATTTCATATAGAGAGTAATGATGGACTTTACACCTCGCCATGTAATATATTATATATATATATATATATATATATTAAGCTATAATATCAATCGACGATATAAAGATAAATATTATATCACCAACCGTTCATGTTACAACCCACATCATGGCCCGAACCATCCCACAATTTACTCCCAAATTTCCTCCTAACACAGTTCCAGGATGTGGGCATCACGAACAATCCGACCGTCCGTTATTAATCCGTTAACAGATCGTCGACAACAATCGATAAATCCCATTTCAGATCGGCGCGCTATTAATTTTTACGCGTAACCCAATTAAAAAGCGATGTTTATCCGGCACATCCTGCCGCTCCGTACGGTAATGCATCGTGTAATTAACGTTTTAGCAGCTTTCCGGAGAGCGACAGCTCTGGCAAATCGATTAACCGACGAACGGCAGATAATTTCAATAATGTTATTTACGATTTAACGATATTATCGAAACGGGCAGTCATTTAATTACGCCGAGAGCACGTAATGGGCGGGAGAGATCGTAGGTACACATCAGTTATTGGAGAGCGGCTCTCGAGTTCGATTAACGCGCGATAATGCGAATAAACAAGTTGGCTGATGTAGATCGTAATTCGCGTTTTGTTTACAAGGTGGTTTCGGGGAAATAATCTATACAAACAGCAAACAATATCGTACGTGACGCGAGGGTTACACGCACCATTGGGGGACGTTTAGCCGTTCAGGAGGGGAAAGCTTGATCCTCGTCGTCGACATTAAACGGAGCGTTGTTATGTTTCTCGATCATAACTTTGTGATTTCGTGCATGTGACTGATTTTCTGTGCAATTTTCTCAGGAAATTGATCAACAATTTGTGAAGTTCGTACAATCGAGGTAAACATTTAAAAAAATGGAGCGGGTTAGAGATGACTTCAAACATGAGTTATGTCTACAAGGTTTTATTGTTCACTTTTAATACGAGAATCCATATCATGAATCTTGTATAAGATTTTGGGGGTCACATCAGATTTTTTTTCCTTGTGGAAGCAGTCTGACCAGTCCTTTACTCCCAGGTCTCCAGAAAGGACTTCAGCCTCTAGGGGTTATTGCGCTTTGATTCCCTATACTTTATGACACCCATTCCAACAACATTGTCCCCTGCACAAGTTTGTGCAGGTTGACTGCTGGGTGTTTGTCATATTCTCCTGGATCCAAAATTGGTTTTCCATATTTCTGTTGCCTTTTATGATTCAGAGCCTCACATTCGCAGAGTATGTGTCGAGCTGTCTCTATTCCTTTGTTACACTGTCTGCAGCAAAGGTCGCCGTTGTACAGCCCTATCCTATTCAGGTGTCCTTCGAGTGGACAGTGTCGAGTCAACAGCCCTGTTATAACCCTTTTCTGATTCCTGTTACACTGAAGCAGGTCTTCAGTCTTTTTCCTCGACGGTCCTTTTATGAAAGTTCTCCCGTGAGCGCTACTGGGTAGATTTCCCCAGTAATCTCTATGTTTTGTTCTCACCCAATTCCTTATGTGACTCCGTACCGTTGTTTCGGGTACCCCCACTGCTGGCTCGGGTACAGTGTATGGTGTTGATGATCCTTGTCTTGCAAGCTCATCGGCTTTTTCATTGCCTGCGATACCTTTAGTGACCTGGGACCCATTGTAGAGTCAGTCTATTATGGTCTGCCAGATGTTTCAGTTCCTCGCGGCATTCTCATACCAGTCTAGATGGGATTTTTCAGTACCCTGAGAGAAGCTTGGGTATCCGTGAAAATATTGATCCGCCCATTTATTTCGTTGGGACCTCAGATTAATTGGAGTATGGCATACATTTCTGGTCACATCTCACATTTCGCTAGGAGAAAGCACGATAACATCTCGACTAATGTACGAGAATGAGCAGACACATTTGAAGAGTAGAGAAATTTGAATTCTGTGCAAACTGACAGGTTGAAAATTCTGTTTGGGTATAATTAGTAGTGGCCTGTTTATTTCATTGTTGAGATTACATGGTGCAAATATTATAGTCGAGTGATTTTGATTCTCGTATTCTAGAATATGGAGTCAATAATTATAATGAAGTGGAGGCAATGATGATGGTCAATAATAATAATAATAATAATAAATAGATTATAAAAATACATGAATGGGTAACGAGATGTTATTGCTAGATCAGAATCATGTAAAAATTGGTAGTATTTAGATATTAAGGATTTTCTAGGCTTGAACAAATCGTTTTTGATGAGATTATTCCGTAAAGGCAATGAGTCAGCATCGGAGAAAAATTGTCACAGGCAATTGCTGTTCAAAACAGAACTTGGGGTGTCGATTATTTTCCAATGAAAGTATCTTATGTGACCAGTTGATGATCATTTTGAAGATATTATAAGTGGGTTAACCTTTCAAGCTTCTAATCGAACGATCGAATCGGGTGTATTAGTAGGAACAAAAAGTATTCTTTCAACAAAGGAAATTCGAACTTTTTCAAGTAAATCTAAGTACCTGACTCCCCAAATAAGAATACAGTTATACATGATGCTCAAACAATGAATTAAACAACTTCACCCTGGGAGGCCAGGTGTCAATTTTTTGCTGAAGACATGATAGGTAAAATATAACCAATAGCTTGATTCGCTTTAGTGTTAGTCAGGTTTGACATTTTATGAAAAAGACCAGAGGAGGTAAATGTCACGCATAAATAATTATAGTGATTTCTACCGACTGATTGTCATAATGAAATTTGAAATTGGGTTTGACAAACCTACGACGTGAAAAGTGAATTATCTTAGTTTTCTTCAGATTTGCAATGAACTCATTTGATGATATGTATTTTTCATTTTTCTAGTTCTATGACGAACAGCTTTCGCTTCAGTTCGAATTCGCTTCGCATGCGAATTCATCGCCATATTTGCTTTTCGTTTGTCGTCTAGTCGCGACTGCGGAGGCGTCTTTCTCTTTGCCAATACATTTCGTATTAATTAGCGGTTATCGACGCAGTAATCACCGAGGGCCGAAAGCGTGGGAGCTCTCCGGAAATTCAACGAATCTACGTACGAACGGAGGAGAGAGAATTTCACTTTAATGAATCATCAAGGTGCGGATGGCGCCGTATTAATCGCGAACTCAGATGCAAACGACTCAACAAGCTCCGTGATTGCGCCCCGGAGGGATCCTCCGCTGCGAGTTTCCCAATTAAAACTCTCCACCGACCACCCCCGCATCGGAGGGCTCCATTGGCAGGCTCTCGTGTATAACTTGAGAATTAGAAACCTCAAGTTGAGTGGTTGGCAGGAAACAAGTTTTAAAAAACATGGATTCACAGTAATTCGAAAAGAATCATCAAGACTAGGTCGGAAATTTGCCTGGTTGGCACTTATACACCCTTGTTCTCTTCAACCAATCCCTGACACGATATTACACACTAACTCACTACCGAACGGTTAAGAGTCTTCAGATATCTTGAATTTACGACATTTACCAGTTTTCATATATAAAACTTCACCCGTGAATCTGTCATCTACCTATGACTTTTTGACGTTGGTCTCTCTTGCCCAGGGCCCTTCCAGTATTCTACTGCGTGCAGTAGTCAAATTTCATTCACTTTCAATGTTGGAAATGCCAGCATTATGTCAGTAAAAACAGTTGGATCGCGGAACAGTGGAAGTTGCACATTAGTGTGATCTGTAACTGATTTTCCATTATTATTAGTAGACATATTTTATCCCTCGACCATGGTCGAACGCAAGGGCGGAGCTGTCACACGTAGCCTTCGGATCGGGGGTGGGGGCACAAAGTCGAGGTCTAGCCAGAATAAGCTCAATTACAAATATACATTCGAATCAAAAAAATAATTCTCGACCCAAAAAAGATCACATTAATAATGTCCAGCCAAGGCATTTTCCAGTTCGATTATAACAAAATCGAAATGGAGAAAAATTGTTTTTGGTAAAGACCAGGAAGGGGGTCATTACTTCCCCCCTGGAGCGGCAGATTCAGTTACTGGAGCGGCAGATTCGGTTTTGATGGTACCGTGAAAAACTGGCCTGTACGTGATCTCACCATCTGTTTGACGAATGATATTTTACATAGCATGAAGTTTCAAAAAATATGTCGGAACCTTGCTGAATTTATTTCAATGGGTGTTTTGCACTCTCCCTCCAATCCACTCTTTCTATCAACTCTATAAAGCTGTTTGAAAAATAAGGCACGGAATATCATTTGTTGGTATACCTCTTCGACATAACCCCCCTTTAATCATCTTAATAACCGGAAAAAAGGAAGTATTTTTCTTCGAAATTATAGAGTAGGATCGTAAGATCGTGATATCTACAGTTGGTTTTTCGACTGTTATTGCTTGATAATGATGTCAGAGAAAAAAAAAAGGAAAATAAATCTCAAAACGAGTGGAATTTCATAAGATTATTTGTAAGACGAACGGAAAGGGCGAATATTCTAAGTTTTCTTTTTGTAGATTTGTCTTTCAACCTAGCACAATCTAAAAAAATTAAAAATGAATATTGAAATCTATACAACGATGAGATTGGAACCTTTGGTGTAAAAGAGATCAATTACCCTAACACCTAACTTATATTTTTTACTCGACGAGCGTTTTGCTAATAAGTTTAGCATTTTCAAAAGAAAATCAATACTTCTCCTGATGAAAAATTTCTTCTAACTTACCCCTAAAAGTTGAAAGTTGTTGAATACCTATCCGTTCCTACTGAATGAATAAATATTAATACTTGTATTTTTTAATAGTCAAATTTGAGTTATACGAGGTATGCAAGTTTCATAGGGTGTTTGGTGTTATGTAATTCAGAATCTTGAGTTGGCCTTGGCGTAGTTTGGATAAGTAACACCGAGTTAAGATTCTCAGATGGGGTTAATATTTTTTGAGAGTATTTCTTATCGAGAAATGACTTTGTCACAACAAGGCCTAGACCCTAGTTCGCACAGTCTCTTGAAGACATATATTTGACAATATATCTCCTTGCTTAACAACCAATCAGTCTATTTCAAATTTTGAAATTCAGCCAATAGAATCCGAATTACAGTGAAAATATAGCTTGTCGCTGTATTTTCACGGTGATAAACCTGCTTGGTTTTTGTTTTACTAACTGTCAAGTGAAAATATTGATTTGAATTATAAACGTCAAATCTATGTGTTTTGATTAGTTATATTTCTTAATCAATATGAGCGATCGTTGGGGACAAATGGCGATTGGTATCATAGATGAAGCAGTGGAAAAGAGTATTCCCTTGAATACGGCCAGAAATAAAGAATCAATTACCAGGCAATTCAACAATTTTTGCTCAAACAGGGGTTATATTGTCAACGCGAATACCACATTCAAATCGATATATTGTCGTCCTAAATATAATTCGAGGTATGATTAATAACCTATAATTTTTTGGAATATCAATTCATTGGCAATCCCAATGCAAGAAAATACAACTCGTCCTGCGGACTCGTTGTATTTTCAGCTTTGGGATTGCAATTCATTAATATTCCAAAAAATTATCGTTAATAATCATACCACTTATTATATTACCCCTGACAGTTGCTCGTAGAGGGAACTTGACCGACACAAACAACAAGATTCTTTGTTAAAATCATATATACCAATGTTCGTTTTGTTGAAAGTGACACTTGGTGAACAATAGAAAACAATCGAACCCCGCTGTTATCGCCTCCTCGGCGTTGGGAGGGAAACAAACAATCGTGGTGGAGAGCGACCGGTACGACAAGCTACAACACGGTTATTTTGATTCCACTTTGTGTGCCGTTTCTTGTCAACACGACTTCGACCTAATTACAGGGACGGTTACGGCAGTATGAACAGCCTTTGTAGCCGGGTCGGCTCGAGCGTAATAATCTCCACGACCCTCCCGGATATTCCGGAGAGCGTGTTCATCACGGGGTTCTTAAGTTAATTGCGGTCCATTGGCACCGCGTAAAGCGGAGCGTATTGTCGTAGGGGTCTCCGGTTTTGCAAACAGTGAAAGTAGATTTGGGACTTGGATCGACATGTCTTTGCCCACTCTCACAACAAAATCGACAAAATGTTCTGTATTGTTCATCATTCACCTACCGAAATGAAAAGTACGACAAACCCCAAGGCATTTCGTAACCGTATGAAAAACTTTTACTTTCAAAAGGCAATTATCTTGATGACAAATCTTTATGCACATACCTGGACATGATAACAATAATAATAGATAGCACAAATTGAAATGTTATTCAGTTTATACCCAGGAGTCAAATCATTTTCATATTGCTTGGTAATTTTACACGCACATTTGCCACCTGTATATTATTTATATTGCATTATATGTTATTCTTTTTTCAATTTATAGATTCCATACATCTGTAAATTGTACCGTTACACTCGATATGCTTTCCATTTTTGTATTATTTCAATTCCATAACACATTTTATTTTCCATCAAGGTTTAGATTTGGAAACAGCACCTTCAACTGAACCTCGCCTTTTTATCATACTCTCATATTTTTTTATGAACATATTGTGTATTTTTGCTATAATAATAAAATGATGAATGAAGACATTATTATTATCAATATTGTTGAAACCCATGAGAATCAGTTTCTGATATCTGAATTAATCATGTCACTTGAATTTTCTCATAGTTTCCTATTGTTGGAATATATTGTCAGATTTGTCAGTGTCGTTGAAAATGCCAAAGTTCGATCATGGTCAAATATCCTAACCTAACATTTATGTTAGGTTACCGATTCGCTTCTGTATAGTAGTCCAATTATTCTGTGACACGTGTAGAAGCTTCGAAATTATCTGCTTTTGCATTCATCGGATTTCTCACACCTTCCTCTTCATAGATCTTTTTTTTGAATTTGATTGCAATATCCTGCGCCAAAGAGTATCAGCAGTGTTTCGGTGAGTTATATCATTCTTTATAGAGATACAGGTAGTCAATGTCTGTGTAAAAAGGACTTGAAGCGTTTTTCTCACGCCATCTACAGTATAATCAAGGACCCCGTTACTTGAGGGCAAGGGGGGCGGGCGCCCCTCCCTGGGTTTTAGATTTTTCAGTCCATACTCCGCATAAGACACGACATCGACACAAACCACACTCGTTATTATTGTTCAAATTTCATTTTTTTTTTAAATTTGCTCCCCCCCCTAATATTTTTTGTAACGGCGCCCATGAGTGTAATGTTTATATTTCCGTCTGCTTGACACTGCACGAAAAAGTATTATATAAAAAAATAGGTGCAGAGTTCTGTTTTTCAGTTTGACTAAATATTGAGAGAAAGATAATGAAGTGTCAAAATTGACGATGGAAGTTAATGAAGAAAATGAATATTCAGGCATTAAATTAGAATGGGGTAACATGAACTTGGTGGAATCGAATGCTAGGAAAAACCAGGCATGTCGCTTCTCAAGAAAAGCCAATCTATCATCATCTAATATGTCAGGAGTAACTATTCCTACAAAATCAAGTATCTCGATGCTAGGAATTACGATCAGTGATAATCTCTCATCGGAAAACCATGTGAGATCGATCGCTAAAAGTACTTCCCAGAAACTTGGATTACTCTTTCGTGCGAAGAAATACTTCACTTCTCGTCAGCTTCTAATGATCTACAAGGCTCAGAAACGACCTGTCATGGAATACAGTTCTCATGTGTGGAGTTCGGCACCAAAACATTCATTGAGGCTTCTCGATTCTATTCAGAGAAAGGCAATTCGTCTTGTTGGTGATTCTTCGCTCACAGACTCGCTCACTTCATTGGAACATCGTAGAAGGGTCGGAGACTTGTCTCTCTTCTATAGATACTTTCACGGTCGATGCTCTTCCGATTTGTCATTAATCGTCCCCCCCTTAGCAATATCTACACGGGTGACTCGACGAGTACAGAATTCCCACCCCTTTGTTGTGAATTTGGAACCTTGTCGAACCTCTCTTGCTCAGGGATTTTTTTCAATATGACAGCTGAGCTTTGGAACTCCTTGCCAAAAGAGGTTTTTCCTGAGGCTTATAAACTTCAAAAATTCCAAGTGAATGTTAATTCGTATCTCCTGTCACTTGATCCAAGCGGTGTTCTTTGAACATTACAGGGCTCCCCTTCCGTGTGAATCTGCATTTTAAAAAAAACTATCTTCAAAACATGAGTGACCTACGACATTGACAAAAAATTCCACTTCTGTTTCTGAATTGATTGCCATCTTTTGGCATTATGAGTTATCAAGAAAATGTGTGATTCAGGCTACGACAAAAAAAAAAGGAAGAAAAGACTTGACTTCGAAACGAAATCACCAGTGCCATCTACCCCTAGTATCCATCCTTTCAAACGATATTTCTATATATGGTAGACTGACTTTGTATCTCTATAATAGTATATTATGCAACGATCGTGTAATGATAGTTTACATGAGAGTTGCATACGCTATTTTATCTAAACCCAATGAATAATGAAGAACTAAAAATATAATATTATTAGGTATTTATATTGAACACAATAATAGTAGGTAATCAATCGTATTTCTTTGGAAAATTCTACAAAATTATAATTAGTGGTATAACCACGGAAAATACAACAATGAGAAACGAAAAGAAAAAAAAATCTCTACCGAGGTCAGGATTTGAACCCGGACGTTTCTGACCGCTGCCCTCGCCATTGACCACTCGGCCATGATAGCTCATTCGATTTGGTCGAAAATAAAAACATGTGTTGCATATGTCAAATGAAAAATATAATCCTTTCGATTGTATTTTTTTCTTGTCTAAGACATCTGTGGAGGAGTCGCTGGTAATTCTTCTATATCACTGCTAAAAGAAATTTCCATCCGATTATCGAAAATTGACTAAATTCTTCAAAAATTCAATACCTACTGATTTTGACTTGACAAACGTCAAAATGCAAAGCTTGCACATCATGCTTGATTGAAAAATAATGGGTTTCTATTGGTTGAAAATCTGTATCGTAATGAAAATCTGTATCGCAATGGATTTCGTTATAAAACGGGTTGTGTGCATATAAGTGTATTATTAGAGTACGGGTGTAGATAAACAATGATTATATCAACGACTCAAAGTCGACAGGAATCACTGGTCCCACATTCGGGCTCCACCTAATTTAATTGCGTTGCACACGAAACTTTATAGCAGCGAATACAGTGCCTGAAGATGAAAACCGTCGGAGCAATTTGTCTTCGTCGTCTCGAATGCAATAGAGAACCGCGATGCGGTCCATTTAATAATGAGTCGCCAGATAAAACGGAGCGGTGACTCTAATGGAGCTTTCTTTCGAGTAATAAAATGTGTCTTGGTACTTCGCCAGTGGAATATTAAACCGACGATTTGTTAGGGATATCACGTTACCCCGACGACGACGATTCCATTTGACTCGATAACTTTTTACTGCCCGTCGGACGGCGAAAATGATTTATATTTCTATGAAGGAATGATGTGGTATTTATTCGGTTCGAATGTTTTATTTATACGACGTGTCTGCAACCGGCCTACGAATGTTACGATTTATTGCAAAAACTCAGACTCGCATGAATACAAAGTTATATTAACGATATCTTTGTCGACACCAGATGGGATTTTTAAGCCCAATTTTTGGGGTCATCGTTCTGCGGATCTAATAGAGGGCGGTTGAGATTTAGTACAGGGGGATACTTTGTCACCCGATTGTGTTCAGAATACACTCACTTATTCCAGGCAAAAAGTGTGCCCATTTGTAAACTTATGGCCACCCTTTCAGGGCTGTTGGCCATCATGATTTGTGGTTATATTCTTGTACAGCTCATCCAATCCATCCTTGCGCGACAAACTAAGGATAGGGGGTTTTCCAGTTGCATCACTGAAACGTGTATATTCCACTAATCTGACAATTCGAGAGTCACCTTCTAAAAAGAAGGAGGGCAACACAGTTGTAACACATAAAAAACGCGTCTTTTTATCTCCGACATTCTACAGAGTCGCTGGCTGGGAATTTTACGTTTTTAGTTCTGTGCCAAGATGGATTAGATTCAAGAACTGCAAAAAATTTCATCATACTGACGATTTCCACAAACCCGTACTTTTTAAATAGATAAAAGTTCATCAATAAAGTTTAATGCGTGCATCTACGTGTTGCCTGTATTCCACTCTCCAACCCTCCAAGTTTTTTTTTCTCTCTCACTTTTTCTCTATCAATTGCTCTCTCACTCTGGTTTCTGTTGCCATGATGCCATAACAGTTGATCACACAGACTCGTTGATGGCATTACATTGTTTACAACGAATATCCAACGTTTTAAAATTTTAAAAATTCAATTGCTTATAATTATTCTCTTATGAATACAGGTATTCTACTACAGAAAGCATTTACTTTTTTCATTTGCATGATTTTTCTTGAGATTTTCAATTAATTGTTCTAAAATAAATAAAAAAAAATGTCCAATTGGCAGAATAGGCGAATCCCTTCAGATAATCGTCAGATCATGAGACTGCAACGTCTAGGTCGTGAAGATGAACCATATATATCTTAATCTGACGCGCTTGTGTATTTCAAAAGGACGAATTTTTGTTTTCACATTCTAATAACGGTCGCGTTACAAACCGTCAGATTATTATATAACCTAAGAACATCCCAATGTTCGAAGCGAACCTTATTGAACCAATGGCAACAGAACCAAAACTCTTAATCCCACCAATGAAAGAGACTAGTTTTAATTTTTGAACAACACCCTTTCAACCAATCACATCTGAATACTTCTTGATTGATGTGCCTGCTTGCTTAGTTTCTATAGTGCCGCATTGAATATTGTTACAAAATCTTCCAGCGCCGGCCCTGTCGCTCGTAAACGCAAAATAATATGAGGGGTCGAAGAGAGAACATCATTTTTCCAGGAACTCTTTATTCGCGTGGAGAATTCAATCATCGAGAATTGACTGGATGATTCTCCTTAGGCGTAAGCAAGTATATATACGAAGGCGATTCATCGCTAAGGCAGATAGTTATTCAGAGGTTATAGGAGATAGTTATCAGAGTTTCTAGCTCAGTGGAGAGGCGTAGTGTTTTACAGTATTTATCTGAGAGAGCTATGGTATTGCCAAGTGCAGAACTCGAAGTAGAGAATTTCTATTACAGAGAGTTTTAGTTCAGAGCGTTGAATAGTTAGCGGAGCAGTTTGAGTGATTGTGATGTATTGTGATGAAGAGTTATGATGAAAGTAGTTATTATAGCTTAGGAATAAACATAAGTTCTGATTCAATGTCAGTTTTCTTGACGGACATAATTGGCTTCGTCACCAAACAATAGTATAGTGAACAAGTATTTTCCATTTGATTGAGAGTAAACTACGCAATTTGAAATTTTGTAAAATTCCACCCAACTTTAGCCTAAAAGATAAGCGATATATATATATATATATATAAATTACTGGGCTGTTGTTTAAAGAATACTCTTTGTTATCTGGTCGAGCTTTCGAGAATGTTTATTCCCTTTATCAAGACATCTACAAAATTTTAATCATTATAAAACAGTTGTAAAACATCAAGAAAATGTACTTACTAACGTGAGGTTATAGTAAGAAGTCAGACGTAAACTGAGACACAGAAAACTGATACTTTTCCTCATTTGAAAAAGAGTCACACATTGCATTCAACATTACATATAAAACTTATTTTGATTCAAATTTTTGGAAAATTAAAATTTCACCGCCACGTGCTCGGAGGTGGTTACCAAAAGAGAGGAAATATTTGAAATTTGATAATTGACATATATTTCCTTTCTTTTGGTAACCACCTCCGAGCACGTGCCGGTGAAATTTTAATTTTCCAAAAATTTGAATTAAAATAAGTTTTTATATGTAATGTTGAATGCAATGTGTGACTCTTTTTCAAATGAGGAAAAGTATCAGTTTTCTGTGTCTCAGTTTACGTCTGACTTTTTACTATAACCTCACGTTAGTAAGTACATTTTCTTAATGTTTTACAACTGTTTTATAATGATTAAAAATTTGTAGATGTCTTGATAAAAGGAATAAACATTCTCGAAAGCTCGACCAGATAACAAAGAGTATTCTCAAACAACAGCCCAGTAGTTTGACTGCATCCCCAACAACATTCCGTATTTCTCCTTAACTAGTCAGTCAAGCCTACCCTTCGCTATATATATATATATATATATATATATATATAGATAGATATATAACTTTTGACACTACACCTCAAGTCATAAAATTGAAATTACTCGGAACTTATTTCATCACATATCTATATTGGGAAACTCATACGAACAGAGCTGTCATGTCACAACAACGAAAACTAAACTGCAATAAAAAGTTTGAAGAGCTATTATTAGCGAGTTCGTTAATCGTCTCTTATCAACTCGTTCAGCGGGAATTACCGGTGATTAGATAGAATTTCGGGCAATTATTTCGTTACAACGGCATAATCGTTAAGATAATGACGCACTCGAGATCGCAATCGTAGAGACTAATCATCGTTTCATCTGTTCATTAAGAGGAAATAGAAACAGGCAGAATGAGATGAGGGTACTACAAACCGGTTAATACTTCAGTGATGCAACGATGCAACACTTCAAAGGAACCTGAATAGTGTCAGAGACAAGAAATGGAGTGGGTGAAGAGTACTTTTTGATTCATTGAATCGAAATTGAATTTTTTGTACATCCGTTCCCGTACAATAATGATACAATTATATGCTCATAATCCGTTTCATGAGATCAATTATGAAACGGATTCGAAATCTGTATCGAAATAAAAAATCTGTAATATCATGAGCTCGTCATGATAAAGATTGTTAGCGATACGACTACAATCATCCTGTAAAACTATGTGACACATACAATATGACTGGACGTTGGTTATGAAACAGGGGACATGAGTTATTCAGATAAGGGGTTTTGATTCATTCGTGCTAAGATATTGTCGAGTGTGGTTGTACATTGTGGTTGTCTTTGAATATATTGGTATTGGTATCCGAGTGTTGTTATTAAGTGCCCAAGGACCTAACATATCAGAAGTGGGATCGACTCATTTTTTTTCCTGTGCCATCCTGTGAGGTCGTAACAGTGCGTCATGCCGAAACGAGGACGAGCTTCAAGTACTTCTTCAAGTTCTTCGAGTTCATCGAGTTCATCAAGTTCATCGAGTTCTTCAAATTCTCCAAATCATTCGAAGCATAGGCGTAGCCGAGGGCATCGTAAGTGCAGCCGCCCTCATATCGAGTCACGCAAGAAGGGAGAAACGAGACGAGGAAGTAGTAGGCATTCCAACAAACAATCCAAACATGAAAAGCAGAAACACAACGAGAAACGATTAATTGAAATTGGGGTGAGTACAGCTTTGAATTCACTTCGTGAACGTAGTACCGGGAGCACCTTGACAAAAATTATACCTGAATTCGATCCTAAAATAGACGATGTAAGTGAGTGGTTGAAAATAATTGAGGAGCATGCTTCGTGTTATAACTGGGATGAAAATACAATTAAGTTCCAAGCATTGAACAAACTGAAAAATACGGCGGAAAAATGGTACCACAATTACATTGAGAGTGAAGTAGGTTGGGCAAATTATAGTTGGCAAAATTGGAAAAAATTGTTGAGCGTTACTTTCAAGTCAGAGAGGAATACTTATAACTTATTTATGGCGGTTGCTAACCATACGCCAAGTCCAGGTGAATCTCTGTATACATTCCATTTTGATCATTTAAATTTGATCAATAAACTGAAAGCAAATTTCACAGAATCTGATAAAATTTCATTGATAATTGGGGCAATAAAAGATGATGCTGTAACATCGTCAATTAGAGCATCTGGTACCAGTGACCTCAATACACTCGCCAGCTACCTCAGAGATAGAACCTACGAAGTTTCCAGTTCTAGTAAAACAACACATTTCGAACGCAAACTCAGTTGTAACAAATCATTCCATACTAAACCTGGGAATAATGTAGAATGTTTTTGTTGTGGTAAAATGGGCCACAAGAAAAACGAATGCAAGGCCCGACATTTGTTTTGTAAATTTTGTAACAAAAAAGGGCATATCGAAATTAACTGTATGAAAAAGAAAAATGAAAAAAACAAATCTAGACTCGAGTATGAACCAAGAGTTAAACTCGTTAACAGTTCCGATAAAGAAAAGTTTTTCAGATACGTTCTCGTAAATAATAAGTCCGTGGCAGCATTCATTGATTTCGGGAGTGATTGCTCTATTTATTCAATACGAAACTGCTTGTAGATTGGGACTGAAGGAGTTCAAATTGAACAAACCTGTGAAGCTGTCGGGATTCTTGGGTAATGGAATAATTGTAAGTGAAGCTACTCAAGCAGATATTACGGTGGGCGAAGTTACACTTTCATGTACCCTCTATATTCTGAATGATGACGCAATGGAGTTCGAATGCATAATAGGCCAAAATTTCACAGAAAATAAATCAATCTGCTATAGCAGAATAGATAGCAACTTGAACTTCTTCTACGCGAGCCATTCAGTAAAGCAAATCACAGAAATAGCTAATTTCGAAGACATGCCCGAAATTAAAGGACTACTTCGAGAATTTGGCGAATGTCTGGCCACAACAGAATTCAAAAGCTTGGGTAAAATCGAATGTGTGCCTATGAAAATCACATTGATAACTGATAAGCCCGTCACACGTAATTACTATAGAATGGCCGAAGCGGATCGTGAAATTTTGAGGAATATTGTACAAGAATTATTAGAAGCAGGAATAATTCGAAATAGCCGCTCACCGTATTCCAGCCCCGTTCTATTAGTGAACAAAAAAAATAATCAGAAACGCCTTTGTGTCGACTACAGGGCTCTGAATGCCATCACTGTCAAAGAGAAATACCCGATTCCCAATATAGAGGATTTAATTGACAGGCTACGCGGTTGCAAATATTTTTCAAGCCTAGATTTCAAGTCAGGTTACCACCAAATTATGATGGAACCAAACTCAATAGAAAAAACTGCGTTCATAACTCCTGATGGACACTACGAATACCTACGTATGCCATTTGGATTATGTAATGCCCCGGCAGTATTTTCGAGGGCTGTAACGTCAATTTTTGGGAATCTTCGGTTTCAAAACGTATTAATATATTTAGATGACGTATTGGTTGTGTCAAAAACAAGGGCGGAGAACCTTGAAACACTGAGGAAAGTATTTCAAATATTGAGGGAAAATAACGTTACACTGAACTTATCGAAATGTTTCTTCCTCAGGGAAGAGATTTCATTTTTGGGGTATATCATTAACAGTGAGGGTATATCTCCAGAGCCCAACAAAATACTGGCTGTTAGAAACTTTCCACAACCAAAGAACGTGCACCAAGTACGTCAATTTTTGGGCTTGATTGGCTATTTCAGGAAGTTCATTGAGAAATTCAGTGAAAAAGCGGCAACCCTAACGAAATTACTCCGTAAGAATGCACAGTGGAGTTGGCAAAATGAACATACGAGAGCCTTCGAACAATTAAGGGACATATTAACATGTCAACCAACCCTTATAATATTTGATCCCAAGTTACAAACGGTGCTCTACACGGATGCCAGTCGGGATGGACTGGCCGGTATTCTAGTTCAAATGACTGATAAGGGTGAGAAACCCGTCGCGTTCTATAGTAGGCAAACCAGCGCGAATGAAAAAAAATATCATTCATTCGAACTCGAACTACTAGCCATTGTGTGTAGTATTGAAAAATTCCGTTATTATTTGATGGGTTTTGATTTTATTATAAGAACCGATTGCAATGCAGTACGAAACGCCATGAGTAAAAAAGATATTGTACCACGCATAAGTAGGTGGGTTCTAGGGTTACAAGAATTCAATTTCAAAATAGAGCATCGCCCAGGACGTCAAATGCAACACGTTGATGCTCCGAGTCGAAACCCATGTAACGAAATCAAAGCGGATCAGGTAGAAGCGGTAATGCGAATCTCTGAAGGTGACTGGTTAGAGGCAGTACAGAGCGAAGATGAAAATATTTTGAAAATAAAAGAAATTTTAGAGTCAGGGGATCTCGAGAATAATAAGGACGTATTCAATACCTATGATCTGAGGGCGGGAAAAATTTTCAGGCTCACCGAAAGGGGCCGTCGCTGGGTGGTCCCCAAAAATTGCAGATGGCAAATCACTCAAAGTAATCATGATGAATTGGGACATTTCTCTGTCGATAAAACCCTACATAGAATTCAAGAACGGTACTGGTTTCCGCGAATGCGAAACTTTGTTAAGAAATACGTAAGGTCCTGTTTGAGCTGTCAGTACCATAAATCTCCAGCAGGAAAAAAACCAGGCTTTCTGTTCTCCATAGCGAAGTATGCTCGCCCTTTCCATACCTTACATATTGATCATGTTGGCCCGTTTGTGGAAAGTAAGCAAGGTAACAAATATTTGTTTGTCATGGTGGACTCGTTCACGAAGTTTACATTCTTAAGTGCTGTACCCAACGTCAAAAGCAAATATGTCGTCGAAGAAATAAATAAGCTGCTACCCATTTTCGGAGTTCCGAAAAGAATCGTTTCTGACCTAGGAAAAGCATTCACTTCCAAAACGTTCAAGAAGTTCTGCGAGGACTCTGGCATTCGTCACTATACAAACGCTCTAGCTATGCCCAGAGCTAATGGTCAAGTCGAACGATACAACCGAACAATCCTGGACGCTGTAGCCACAATGGGAGCTAGTCTTGACTCAGATGAGTGGGATCAGAGTATCAAAAGTATTCAACTGGGAATCAATAATACCATCAACAAGACCACGAATGCTACGCCAAGTGAGGTGCTGTTGGGAATAAAAGCAGCTACCAAGGGCGATCGTTACATTGCCCATGTACACGAACCAGCCACACTGGATGTCACCAAGCTGAGACAAGATGTATCAGAACGGCTAGAGAGAAACCAAAAGAAGCAAGACGAATACCACAACAAGAAGAGGAGAGCTGCACCTAACTTCTCAGTTGGTGATAAAGTGCTGATAAAGGTCACAAATTTTCCTAGTGATGGGACGAGCAACAAATTGAAAGAGAAATACAGGGGCCCGTTCACGGTTACACAAGTCATGGGGAACGATAGATACAGAGTGAAGGATGAACTGGGTTCAGAGAGGTGTAAAGGTGGGTCACGGTACAATGGTGTCATTGCAGTGGAACACATGAAACCATTCGTTGCCAGAGACGACTTAGCTTGGTGAGCAAATACATTTTTATGTGATACAGAACTGAAGCTGACTCGGCTAGGTCCACTGATTGATCATGGATACAATCATATTGCACGGACAGCCGCAGCCTACCATTGATAAATGAGAATAAGTGAGGTACGAATAGTTTGTTTCTGTATATCCACTGATTGGTCAAGGACACAATCAGATTGCACGGATAGGCAGCAGTTTTCGTGTGGATGTGAAAAGACTGCGACAGGAATAGTTTGTTTCTGTATGTCCACTGATTGGTCAAGGACACAATCAGATTGCACGGATAGGTAGCAGTCTTCGTAATGTTGATGTGAAAAGAATGCGGGAGAAATAGTTGTTTCTGTATGTCCACTGATTGGTCAAGGACACAATCAGATTGCACGGATAGGCAGCAGTCTTGGTAATGTTGATATGAGAATAAGTAAAAGGGACTTATTTTGGCTACAGTAGTCCACTGATTGATCAAGGATACAATCAGATTGCACGGACAGACAACAATTTTGAAAAAAAACAGTCGGTATAAACTCTGTGACCATTGGTTGATCAAGGATACAATCAGCTTGCACGGACCAGAGGAAGTGACTGGTTGAATATTTGATATCCGCCCCATATATGTACAGTTTTTTTTACATGTCTACTTGTTTACAGAACATGATGGTGTGTCGAGGACGAAACACGTAGCAGGATGGTCGGATGTTAGCGATACGACTACAATCATCCTGTAAAACTATGTGACACATACAATATGACTGGACGTTGGTTATGAAACAGGGGACATGAGTTATTCAGATAAGGGGTTTTGATTCATTCGTGCTAAGATATTGTCGAGTGTGGTTGTACATTGTGGTTGTCTTTGAATATATTGGTATTGGTATCCGAGTGTTGTTATTAAGTGCCCAAGGACCTAACATAATATATCATTACGATGTAGATTTATGATCAATTGGAAAATTCAAAACTAATAATAATGAAATGAATGTAAATATTCTTTCTACTTCCAGATCAGTCGGACCCATATAAACAAAATATTTTATAGTTCTCTATGGTTTATCGGGTTTAGGAAAAATAGAGTGAGCACCTCCCATTTAACGGTTATTAATTCATTTGCATTAACCATGAGATCATTGCCTTCGGATCTTTTCGTATCTCAGTCTCGTGTATTAATAACCATCATTATAGGATCGTTGCATAATATACTTAACATTATTTACGACTTATACATAATGTGAGTATAATGCCATATATTGTTCCCTTAGGGAATAATGGCGAGGGAATAGTAGTCTTTATTCCTTCTTGTAGTCCTATCACAAAATTTCTCGAATTGAATATTACCACAGAAATGATATATCTAAACTCCAAGCAAAGTGTCAGTGTCAAACGCTTAGGTAGTGTTTGTATATTTGTATTGAGATAAATGAAACTGAAGAAACATTTATTTATTATAAATAAATTAATCGTATGGAATAAAGTATACTACTCACAATAGTGACAAACAAGATTATGCCTTCGTGAAAAAATAAACGAAAATAACCATTAAGGAAAAGTGTAATCTTCAATTGAATAATCCTCAAGAATATTTAAATGAAATATGCCTCCACCAGACCGTTTTTTGCACCTGACCGATAAAATGAAAAAGTTATTACTGGGTAATTTTGAGCATTGATTAAAGCCTCATTTCCTTGCTCCGTATCCCGAATGGCTTCTAAATCGTATCCTCAACTTCAATTTCCGCTAAATGGTGAAAGATTAAGCTGATTAAAGCAGTTCGTTAGTTGCAATTATGCCATTACAGAATTAGTACTACATAAATGTGCCGTAGATTACACGGAGCAAATTGAGCGCCGTTTTTCCTCATGTCTTCATTAGTCTTTTATTAAAAGACACCGTGGTAGTTCACCGAGGATAAATATAGCTTTATGGGCCCATTTGAGCCGAAGAATTAAAGGATACTTGTTAAAAAAACTACATAACGTAAAATACCATTCCTTGTCTAGCTGGTTGAGAGCTTTCATACCTCCTATAAGAAGGTAGCTAGATATTTGGCTAGAAATCTACACTTTGTCTATATTATGCCGCTAATATACAGCGGAAAATATGCTTTTTCCTTTTAAGTTACATAATGATTAGCTGGCTCAACGAGAAATAAATGAAACAACTAATAGACTTGACACTCAATCAGAGAGAAAATTTCGTGCCTGTAAATTTTGACCTGTATAATCCTTACATTTCGACCTATTTCCCATGACAACCACACACTGATGAGTGCAAATTACCCTGGCTTGACGTATCATTGTCGTATTGTCGTGTACTGATCTGTCAACTTAGATGCTTGAATTTCGAGTTGCATTTCAATACTTGCATTTCAATACAACATTCCATTTCACTATATTCACGACAATAAACTAGCGAAAAATAACTTCGATAATTGGCGGAAACTGTCGAAAGTTTTAGAAAACTTGTAAGGAAAAAAGTTTTATTATTAACTGGAGAACATCGAGTTAGCAAAAATCGTATATTGTTTTGAATGCAACAATTTTTTACTCCACATTTAATCAGCAACGAATCAGTCGATGCAACAGTAGTTCAGCTAAATCTTGATGAATATCTTCCTTATCAACAAGAATTTATATCTACCATATAATTTCACTTTTCACACGCGAAGGGTGATTCTCGATTTGAACAAGACGAAAAAAGTAGCTGAATAGTGTGTAGAATTGTCAAATAATGATATAAAAGTATTATTACGACAACTGAAACTTTTCGTAACTACTACGAATGTTTGTCAGATACAGAGCATGAAAACCAAGGAATAAAATTAATGAAGCATCATTGGTATGAGAGAAAAAAAAAGACTAAGAAGTGACACTAGCAATATTTCAAAAAGATAAAACTGTCACCATCAGAAATACGTCTGAAAAGAAGTTTTTGTCGCTGCGATTAGGTAAATACAACACCACACTACCCTTTTTCGTAACGCAACACCAGTTCATCCGCATCAAAAGAGCTAGGCTACCGGAAGGGCGACGACAATGCCGAGCTCGTTCAACAGCATCCCCTATTCATTTTTTTCGTTTCACATCGAAGAGCGCCACGAACAATGGGAAGAGACACGCGCCTCGCGTACCTACCTACCTACGTGCAAAGAAAAAGACATTACAAGAGTCAAACGGGATTCCATTTATATCCCCTTCGGCTATTGTAACAGATTATCATCGAGGAACAACATACAACGGACGCGGCTAAATAAAATCGTCCGACATCAATCTGTCATGTCGAGTGGTTGATGATGAGCGTTCGCTAACCGATATATAGGTACCTACCTACTCGTCGTACTCCAGGGAATATGAACAAAAAAGGGATACCAGAGTCGCAAATAGTTACTCGTGTTTTTTTACTGTTGGGAATGATTATAAGGTGCTTCTTAAGTTCGAATTTCAATTGGTGCGACGAGGAAGAGGGGGGTGGGGGGTGCTAATGCCACCATTTTGTACAATATTAAACTTGATCTGGATCAAAGTTGCAAATACACGTCTGCCTTCAAGGTTCCCAACGGAACGATTTTTACTGTGCGACCAACCGTGTGGTCTTCAAACGTCATAGTCAATGTCCCCTTTCAACAGCCCATGGAATATCATTACCCAGTCACTTTTTTTATATTTTATATATTTATGCTTCGCCGCCGTATTTGGACTTGCATTAGGCATTCCCGATACTTGTCAACTGAATCCATATGGCGGCATCTACCCCCCAGACATGTTAGTTTGTTTTTTCAAAGGACTCCGTGTCAACTGAATCCATATGGCGGCATCTAACCCCCAGACATTTAAGTTTGTTTTGTCAAAGGACTCCGTGATTTCCGAGGTGATTTCCATGGTAAAACTAGTGCGCTCTCAGTGTTTTAATATCCTTCATTTGGCATTTGGACACTGGTTTGCCGATGAAATTTCATCAAACCAGTGAAATAAATAAAATATGAAAAACCAACAAAAAACAAAATTGAAGAGAGAATATGAAGAAAAATGTGAAGATACGATCATCAGATTGCAACCGTTTCATAAAATGAATGAAAATAAACAACTTGAAAAAATAAAAATAATAAATGAAATATGAAACCAGTGAAATGAAACAAAGTTAACAATTAGGAAGCATGTTGAAACACTGCTGCTATTGGCGATCGTCTTCAGGTGATGACTCGTGTTACTGAATTGAAAATTAACAGAAACGAACCATGATAATAATAATAATGAATGAATAATCATAAAAAAATGAAAAATCACGCAAAATATGAAAAAATAAAGAAAAAACTTGAAACAACGTTTCGAACATATTCCCAACTATCTTCAGGCGACTCGTGCCGTTTTTCGAAGCACAAAACCCTACATTCCCCGGAGTATCGAGCTGGCAAATCGACCCGAGTCGCGGCGTCGTCGGCTCCTCTTTCCCTCCTTTCTCTCTTTCGTCGGTCTCTTTATATCGGTACCGATTCGAGGATGGAGCGCGGTGCAGCGATAGAATCCCGGGCGCAATTAAAAACGCGCCGCAAATCGATAACAAACTCGAAGCTGCCGCTGCAGCTCTTTCCGCGACAAAGACGAAACACACCTTTTTTTTTCGCCGCCGTTCAGAGCGACGTCGAAACTAACTGCACGCCGATGAATAGAAATGGGCGAAGATGAATTATTCAACGGGGTTGGGAATTGAATGCGGATTGAGGACGTGTTTGCATAATTTTTTGCGATGTGTTACGTAACAGTGTCGAAGTACTCGTGGGGAGTACTTTATAGAAAACGAAAGAATAGGTACTGTTTGAACTGAACTTCATTATTTTGTGGTAGATCAATGTTTGTTTCGTAGTTTTTTTTTGGTTTGTAACCTACCACAATATGAAAAAATAAAAATTTATATTTGAATCTATAATAGTGTAGAAGGGCAGATTTTCAATCTACCCCGAAAAGTTGCTGAGTCTATTGAAAAACAGTTCTTTCTGGATAGACAAGTCCAATTAGTCAGCAACTTCTCGTACAACTCGAATTTCGACTATCAAAAAAATAATAAGAACTAACATATATAGTTACTTTCCTATATTTATATATATATATATATATATATATATATATATATATATATATATATATATATATATATATATATATATATATATATATATAAAAATACTTATCGTTAACGTTTCGGAAACTAAATCCGTTTCCGTTCTCAAAACTTATAGGCAAATTCCTCTTCAAATGCAAATATCTCGTGTAGACAATTTTCTGCCCTTCTACACTTGTATTGATTCCAATATATTAATTCTTATTTTTTCAGATTGTGGTAGGTTAGAGCCCAAAAAAGCTAGAAGAAAGAATAGATTTTAGAAATACAGATGTCGATGGTAGGGTGGAGAAAGGAGGAGTTTCGATGTATTCGTTATTGAGAATAAAATACTTTTTTTTTTCATTCAACTGAAAAAAAAACATTAATGTATGTGTCAATCCAATATGACATATTCAAGGCGCAATAGATCAGGTGCATTAATTACTGACCGCAATGTATAAATAATATTATTCCAGAAAGAAATCTCCACCTCCACCATAATCTCAAAGAGATGTCTGTAATCAAATAAAATGTTTTTAATGATTAATTTTGAAAATTCCTGTTTGATTTTCGGACGAAGATTGTTGTAACCTATTTTTATTTTGCAATATCGAAAACTGCAGTATCCTACCGAATACCGTAGTTATCATCAAATCAACTTATCGACTACTGGCAATGAAGAAACTAAATTCAATCCGAGATAAATCCAAGAAACATTCACACACATTAAATGATTCTATAGTGACAAAAAAGCTAAAAGAATCTTTCGATACTACAGTCTAGCTCCTTAGTTGTAGACAGTGACTCATAGGTTGTACGGTTCATAATTGATATAAAGTACTTCAAGTAATAGAATATAAATTAGCTAGGTATTTAGGTGTCAAATCAAGATTTACTTCGCCACTTTCTTACAACCTCTCCGCTCTTTAAAATACCCAAAAAAACCTGAAAATGTACGCTGTGTCACTATATTAAATTTAGGAAGTAGACTATAGACATGGAAACTTTACTATACAAGAGCTAAATGCTATACTTTTTGTAGAAATCAATTACCCTAACACAAAACTGATATTATCTGCACTCGACGCGCGTTTCGCTAACAAGGTTAGCTAGCATCTTCAGAAGAATAAAACTGATATTATCGGTTATAATTGCAAGAGTGCATAAAAATTACCGATAATTTTGCAAGAAATCGTGATATCTAAAAATTGCAAGAGTTTATTTTCATATTTTGTCGAAAGGCCCGAGTCCGAAGGACGAGGGCTCTTTTACAGATGATTAAGTCAAAATATCGCAATCGACTAACTGACGAACATGATTTGAACTCGGTAATTACGTACCCTCTTGTGAAAAGTATGCTGAGGTCATGCAGTGTCACGCTTCAATATCCAAGGTCACCCTTTAGTTAGGTTTAGACACTACAACTCGTTTGTTTTTAAGAACCAATAAACTCGCAATTTTGAATAATTTCTTCATTGATATTTTAGAGTAGACCTACACTCAGAGTCGATCGATCGTAGTCTAACAATATTGAGGTAGATCGCCAACAGTTCAAGTTTGAGCACCGCTGGTTTAGGGATTTGGAATTATGTACTTCTTTTTTGTTGTTTTTGCTAAAAGCAGATACCCCTTTTGATCTTCAAGAAAACTTTTCTTTTATATTATGTTGTTATCTGGTTCGGAATAAAAAAAAAAACAAAAAAAAATTGATTTAAATCACTTGATTTTAATCAGCCCGACCCTCATAAAAAATAAAGAATAAAAAGAAAAGAAAAAAAGGATTGACGCCCAAAACCGAACCCACAACCTTGCGTTTATCTTACCGGATACTGAGTTAATCCAGATTTGAGTATCACTTTCCGCACGCGTTTAGAGACACGAAACAAGTTGTAGGGCTCAAACAATCCACTATCCACAATCAGGAAAGTTTATGATAAGTCCTAAAAATACTCTAATAAAAAATCACCCTCAGGGGCATTTCCATATGCCGGGTAAAGCTCGAAAAACGTTGCGTGCAACCAAACCAGCAGGAGTGAAAGCGCATACATTCAAAACTTCTCGAGCATTATCCGTCAACTTTTTGCCCTCCCAATAACTAAATCGCCACCGAGAGACGTATTATTTCACTACATTCAATTAACCGCAAAACAGCCATCCTACCTGTATAATATCATAATACGATAACCTATAATCAGAACCGTAATGGGTATATGCAAATGCCGACCACGTCAGCAATAAAATAATAAATCGTTCCATCCAGCGGATCGTCCATTATTTATTATAATCCCTCTCGAATGACCCTTAATAACGGGTTAGCGTCACGGCCTGTTAAATTCAGTTACGAAGCCCCAATCAACGAATACCACATACATTTATTTCCACATTGATATTTCCCAATACGATGTAACCGTCATTATCGGCATTCATAAAAAACTACCTGCCGAAGGCGAATCCGTAATAGCCGCAATAAATAAGATTATTAAGCATGGAATTGATCTTTTTTCTTTAATTCCGTTGCAGCTCGCCAAGATGGATGTGGATAATAATAAATCGGATTAGATTGTCTACTGAAGGTTTCGATTATGAAGTCACGAAAAACACTTGTGGAAAAATGTTTATTGAGGAGGTAAATATGTTCCAGAATCCATTCTTTGAGTTAGTTTTCTCTTTCCTAGAAATGAAAGGAAAAAATTTTGGGTTCTTATATCTGTTCTTTGAGCAAATTGTCAAATTCCGACGTTTCGGAAGCTAGTCTGCCTCCTTTTTCAAGCTTTTTTTTGGAATATTTTCAATGGAATTGCAATTTTGGTACGTAGTTTCAAAATTTGACACTGGCATGACTTATTCATTTATAGCTATTATTATCAACAAATGGTACAAACATGGTCGAGTGGGAAAACATCAATTTACTTATGAAAGAACAGAATGGAACAAAAAGAAAACTCACAGAGCTACTGCTACTTGCATTTTGTTAAACGGAAATGAAGTTATTGCTATCTGTTCATTGAGTAAGGATCAATGTTGGATTCCTATTCTGAAAAAAATTGAACTGGGGAGATAACACTAGGTATAGCTTTGGATGAATAAGTCTTGCCAGTGTCACATTTTGAAACAATGTACCAAAATTGCAATTCTATTGAAAATTTTCCAAAATGGGTTTAAAAAAAAGGAGGCAGACTAGCTGCCGAAACGTCGCAAAGGGGGAAGTATAGACATTATTTTCATAAATTCGTTAATTAAATCTCCAGTCATAAAAATACTATACGTAACTGACAAAATAGTCAAATTTGCATCTATTGAATTTCGCAGAAACGTATCAGGAGAAAAATACCAATTTGCCAATGAACATATATTATAAGGAAGTTTTTCCCTTTTTATTCTAGGGGAGAGAAAATCCAAAAACTGGATTCCAGAGTAAAGAAAATTATCTCTCGAGGAACTTCCATCTTTCGTTGAAAACAATGAAAATCTACACTGGAAAAAATATAATTCGAAAGGGTTCAGAATTTTTGGCAATTGTTAAAGCTTTGACGAATACAAACCAAAACTGATTGACCCTTCCAAACAAGGTGATAAAAAATCAATCCCACTTAATATACTGGAGATATTTGTAGATGTTGAATTGAACTGGCCGATACTGAAAATCATTAAAAAATAAGCACATTTTTCTGTACTTATACTGGCAATTTGTCAGTGAGAATCTTACTGGAAACTGTTATTTTTTTTATTTGTATTTGAGAGTATTCCATAATTTTTGTTAAATAGCTTTCACATTCAGGGAATGGCTAGTGCTCATCATAATGACAGTTAATCATAGTACTAGAAATGAAGTGTTTCTAAGAACTACAAATATATTAGACGCGGAAGTGATAAATTTTTCTGAGCAAATTTTCAGTCTGCCTTTAATAATAATATTGATGAAATACTTGCATTTGTTACATATAAATACATCGCTCAAATTACAATAATTATGAAGGCAAACAGATGGTGCCATCCGATTAGTTTTCACGCGCATGTACATTATGATCAAGTAATTTTATCATGGTGCGGTATTCTGATGGTGTATTTGGCGAATGCCTTCCTCTCTTATTCCCTCCCACTCTCTCTCTCTCTTTCATCTTGAGATTCCGATCAGATACGAAGCTTAACATGATATTTTGATAAATCTTTATGATTTGGTGGAGGAAACCTCGATCGTATATAAAACAGAACAATCCGCTGGACAGGAGAGCTTTTGGTGAAGGGCCTAGTGAAAAATTGAAAGCGAAATAGCAAAGAGGAAATCAATCATAATTCGACAAGTTTGATAAAATTCTTTTGATTTTTTTTGGTAGTGCAAAATTATTCCTAATTCGACAAGTTTGAAAAAAAAATATTTGAATTATTTCGACAGTGTCACAAACTCAATTCAAAGTTCAACAAACTACGAAGGAAAGTGATGGATGCTAGTGAGAATAAGAGTATTGAAAAAGTTACACGAATACGCCAGCAGACGTCAACATCAGCCAAAAAAAAAAACTGAGATACCGACCGATGTTCGAGCATCACAAAAACGACCGAAAAGACGCGCTTACTTTCCACCGTAAACCTATTTAGAGACTACGAGGAGTTTTTTCATCGACGAGAGGCTATCAACACCGTGAAATCCCTTTCCGACAAAACACACACTCTGCCATCGCTAATAAAAACAGGATCCCTCCCATCGAGACGACACGAGCACCGTAGTAAGTATTTTTAGATGAAGTGAGGAGAATCGGTGCTCGAACATCCGGACAGACGTCAGATCCCGTGACGGGGAGAGAGAGAGAGAGAGAGGCGTCCAGGCGCAGAGCGTCGTTGCCCCCTCTCCCCCCCTGCCCCGTTCGAACAAACACAAAGAGAGCGGTGTAACCGGGTGCAAATCGATAAAAGCACACAGTTCTCTTCGTGTTCCTTCCTGTTCCAGAGGCGGCATCGCGGGCGGCCACGCTAAAAATTCTCACGAATAATGACAGATCTTTTAAAACACGTACAACGATTTTTTTTCCAAAACCAACACAACCTTAGTACAGCCCTGATTCCTTTCCAGTTTTTCCTACACTGGCATGGTCTTGATTTTAATCGTGAAATATCGAATTTGACAGGTGACTGTTCGAGCTAACTTCGGAGGATACTGACGTCACTCTCACAATCTGGCAAACCTGCATTTTTAATTCATGACGACCATGATTCAAGTTGAAATTAATATTTCTCATCATTTTTCCATTGTCATCAAGTATGTTACCTAAAGAATATATAACTTCAACTGATTGAGAATCACAGGTGCCCCTGTACAATAGATAGTTTGGAATACACCTATGTTTGCGAATGTTCTACTTGATATACCATAATATATCCACCACTTGCAAGTTTTACACTGCTTGTTTTCAACAATTATTGTCTCTAAGATGAAGTACAGAAAATCCTGAGAATTTCCTCACCCAAACACTGTTACGATATCAATAAACGTAGTTATGTAGCGCTAGTGGAACCGCTTAGCTCTGGCAGTTAGATATGACAGTAATGTGGGTCATACAAACATAACAAACCAAAATCAACGGCATTATGTCACTTCATTTCCTCGAATTTGAAAGAGAAATAATAAAAAAGATAGTGGCTGAATCGTAGAAGCGTAAAAAAATACTGCTAACGGCTGATAGAACCTCCAACTCATCTAGCGCCATCTACCTAGATCTTTCCAGAATGATGTTTGAATAGCATCAAACCCTCGATCAAACCCCAGAATAGTTCGCAGTTTCTTGATATTGTTTCGTTAAGAATCTCTATGTCTCAGACTCATTTATCACTTTGTAGTGGAGAGCTATATCATTTTGGATTGTCGTGAGTTGAGTGGGAAAATAGTTGATACACGTTGCAGATTTCCAGTTGGAATTTAGGAAACTTTTGTTATAGAGAACGGTAAGGAAAGTGATTCAATAATTTAATTTCAATTGTTATTGAGGCTATGAAATATTTTATTAATTTTTAAGAAACGACTATGAAAAATTATGACACAGACTTTTTTTGCTCTAAACAACCGAATTGAATAATAGAAGGAAATGCGAATCAGTTCATAAAATGTATTCTTACCCACCATTTTTGTTGTTCAAGAACTATTTAATTTTCATCTGTTTCATGTCGTCAAGTCGGACGAGAAACAAAATGATTTGAAAATCAAATAGGAAATGAGTTGATGCCCAGTTATGGAAACTAGTCATGGGAAAGCTCTTGCAAGATCTCAAAATATCTAAATATATAGAATATAACTAACATTCAACATCCCTTTTCTTTTCCTTCTAAAGAAAAACCACATTGATCTAACAATCTACTATTGAATATTCAAAGTTACTAAACGATGTTACAGAAATCAATCAGCCAAAGTTTCCTAGAAGCCAACTCTGGTGAACGCGAGAAGGACCAATGATTCCAGTGAATCCGAAGAGACGAGCCAAAACAATTGATTCAAGCCGTCTCAGGTTACTCGATCTCACGACACAAAGAAGTCAGCCGACAATTTGTCGAATTTTAACGGTGATTGATGACCATTATGCACTTCGAAAAAGTTCGACAGCAATTTGGCAGGTACACAATAGTACAATGCAAGTAGGAATTTCGCATCGTGTGCGGCGTCACCCTAAACGCCCGTGTCGGCACAAATTATGATTCACCAGGTGCTATTCGACGAGGGGAGTTTGACTACCCTAATTTTTCGTAGCAGAAAACGAATGGGTATTTTTTTAGCTCTTGCATGGCGCTGAGGGACTCGAACTTGTTGAAAACAACGTGGATCGTTTTTTCATTCAACAATATCATTTGTATTCATATTTCATATATAAAAAAATGAAGTAAGCAAATAACAAATGAAATCGATATTTCATTTGGTAGTTTCTACTTGACATTCTCTCAATTGAAATAGCCATCCTTTCGAGGGTACGTACAATAATTTCAAACACTCTTAACAATTGCTAATCTCTAGTTTGTACTTGCGACTGTCATGCACTCTTCTATTAAACCAAGTTTCACCTTAATTCAACGGTTTGAAATTGTTTCGAAAATGAAGTGATGGTAACTCAGTGTTCGTAGCTTCCCATTCATTTCATTTCTGAATAGAATGAACTAAGGATGTAATGAACAACCTGCAAATTGCTTACATATTATATACACATATATCAATATTTATGATCGGTAGTTAAGTCCATCAAATGCTCCAACTAGGAATTGCACTTTGAAAGTGGAGGCCTCGTTGATCTTGGGCTCGTCCAAGTTACTTTTCAGGGATACCGTTCGCAGGGAGACATCAGCTGGTTATCGGAAACATCCATTTTGAAACATTCATGAGGCCAAAAGTGACCGGTATTTAGAAATTCTCGAGTTGAATGTTTTTCAACCCAAATCAAATGTTGGTACACGTTATACGTAAGCAGAAGTAGAAATTTCCGACACAAGTAGACAAAGACTCATTTACTTTTTCCTTTATGATGAATACCTGGAGATTCACTCAATTCTTACCTCACGCTGCTACCAAAAGCTAATGGAATTAATACCTCTTCAACAGACATTTGTTCGATTGTTATCCTATTGAACTTCGAAAAGTCTGACCAATTTGACACCATAACTTATTGTGACATATCGAACCAAAGATGGATTCATAAAAGTGTAGAAAAAGCCTCCACTTAATTGAAATGAAAAACCAAACACCGCGCTTGCAAAAGTTAAAAGTGAATTTTTAAATCTCTTGGCATTTAGCTCATTCATTTCACAAACCCTCTCGATTGTGATTATTCATTTTACTCTCTTATTATAATTCTTTTTATTTGATTTTGTATATTGTTTTATTGTGAATTACAATCACTGCTAAAGCTGGTGGCGTGATAGAATCCAGGTATTGGTCTGTGTATATAAGGGCGAATGACTGAAAATCTCACTCATAAGTCACCGAGGGGTTAACAACTCTTTCATTAGGTGTACATCTTCAAATTGTAAGTAAGTATTTCAGTACAGTCATATTCAGATTAAGTTCTTGTTTCATTATTTCAATCTAGTATTTCAGTCCTCGTTTCAGTTCGTGTTTATGTCTCTTTCAGTACTTGATATTTCAGTATGCTGTACAAATTTTACAAGAGTTGTTAACCCCTTGTAAGTCATTCAAAATGATTGATATCCTATTGGGTCATCTTTACTAACAGATCAATAATCATATGCCCAAACATCTCGATTTTTATAAGTTATTTATTTTTTTGGAACTTTCAACACTTTTCACTCACTCTATGACCAGTTAATCACTTGAAAAAAGTATAACGATATGACATTTCAATCATAATTTTCTTCTGAAAAGTGAAAAGAGCACACAGTTCTTCATTTTGGCATACGGTCGTTCAAAATTTCCAATGAACAGCATAGGAAATAGTAGTTTGTACAACAAGAGTGGATATGGCCAATATTCTTTCGAGTTGTACAATTGATTCTTTCTTCGACCTGCTAAATATTTCAGAAATCTCAAGTATCAAAATTGATAATCAATTATAGATATATAGTTATTTGTATACTAAGGCCGCAAAATGCTTTTTCGCGTTCCGAGAGAGAGATTATCGCCGAGGCCGCTCCGGCCGAGGCAAGATAATCTCGAGGTCGCGAAAACATTTCGCGGCCATAGTATACACAATATTTTTCGTGCAACCGTGAAAATTACATAATTTCAATAAACATTATGTCTCTTTAGAAAAGACAGCGTTTCAACGCGAATAGAGAAAATTACACCTCAATATCACAATGTTTCTATGGAGATGAAATATTTAGCAATGCAAATCAATTTGACATTTCTCGTGAAGTCGTGAAGATGTCCGATAGATATTATTAGGATATTTGATGCAGCGATCAAAAGTTGTGAAGAGTTCAACTTTATGGAGCATTTATTCTATGTTAAAGACTATGCTCAACGTAGATGGAATTGACGTAAAGAAGTTTTTAAAATTGGTACCATTCCTCAAGAAAAAGTCAGTTGGTTATCGAGCAAAGAAATCAAAAGTTTTTACGCACGAGCAAATTGATTCATTCCTCAAACAAGCTAGTGATGCAAATCATCTACTGTGGAAGGTATATAAATATGGAAAGAAAGTGAAGTATGATGTTTTATTCATAATAATTACTATTACAGGTAGTTTTGATAATGGGAATATCAGGAGCATTGCGACGAGATGAATTGGTGAGAATGACCCTCGAAGATATTCAGGAAGACAAAACTGTATTGATAGTAACTGTTCCTGATACTGAAACTGATCAAAAGCGTGTTTTTACCATCACTAATCAAGATTATATAAGCATTTACTATAAATATGTAACTCTTCGACCAAAACATACTGCTATTCGTCGTCTATTTCTGAGATATGAAAATGGAAAGTGCTCGGCACAGGTTGTTGGAGTGCATACGATTGGAAAAATACCTAGTATGATTGCAAAATATCTCGGCTTACCAAATAGTGAGGCATACACAGGCCACAGTTTTAGAAGTTCCGCCACGCTGCTTGCCAATACAGGTGCTGATATATCTGTTCTTAAACGCCACGGTGGATGGAAGTCCACTACTGTAGCGGAAGGATATGTCGAGGATTCCATCCATATTAAGAACAAAATTTCCGATGCAATTTCTGGCACTGTAGCATCTAGTTCAAATGTAGTCAATCGCAAAATGTTAATGTCCAAAGAAAATAATACGTTTTTGTCTAATGTAAATAATTATTGTTTAGAAACAATAGATTTAGTTGCTTCATCTTCAGGGATGAATATCAGTAATAATATAAACAGTACAATCAATGTTAATATATATCAAAAATAAAGTATGTTTCTGTTGTGAATTTGGAAATATTTTTTGGTTCGAAATACATTGTTATTGTCATATTTCAGAAATGTTAAATGCTGTAGTGACGTTCAGTTTGCCGGCAGTCACTATGGGAACGGCCGTAAAAATTTTTGTCGGCCGTCACTCTGGGTAACGGCCGCAAAATATCATTTTGCGGCCTCTGTTGCGGCTGCAAAATGCTTGTTTTGCGTCCGGTTGCACGAAAAAGTATTTCTTCGATATTTATGGAAAACTCGAAGGGAAGAAACTTTATTGAATTCAATATTGAACGATACATATTCAATGAGTCATGTCAAATAAAGGAGGTTTTGGTTAGACTCGAACCCACGACTTTCGTCTCCAAGAGCTAGAGCGGTAACCACATAAGCCACTAGGACCGTATAATTTTCTCGATAATTCAGATCAAATTATAAATGTGAAGAGTAGATATAAGTCCTTCGATTTCACAAAAAAAAAACATCAATTGTGACATTCCAAACTGAACTCAATAAACTAGAAAATATTTCAGATATGAGTACATTTATTTTTGCTTAAATGAAACAACTTGGATTTCGTGTTTGTAGGACATTGTAGGTGGACAGATCAGAAATGTGACGTTTCTACAAGGTTGTCCCTGGTAACCAAGTATTTCGTTTTCTGTGATTGGTGGAATTTACATCCTACCTTGCGTGGATATGTAATGATATCTATTCAGTTGACTGGGATCGCCTACTTACCCGTTTAGTGAACTATAAAGAAATCACCATATTTACGGGTGGGAATAGAAAAAATGATTTCTTGACATCATTCCTCAACTGGCTTAGAGAAGTTATAGAGGACGAAGGATTAAAATTTTTATTGACCGGGCAACAGAGACTGTTTTTTTTTTGAAGACAGATTCGTTGACTTTCACAAAACGATATAATCAAAACGTTCCTCTTACATTCCATTCGAGAGTAGTCCAACCCCCCAAGGAAAAACATCAAGCAAATCGCTTTCATTTCCTTCGAACGCACCCATACGGAATACATTGTCGTCGATAACGCTCGCGACATCGTCTTAAAATCCCGGCCGAGAGCCCCATCTGCGAGTGTTGAAACTTTTATTTCTGGCCATTACACGCCGGGATTGTGTATTCTTCCACTTCCGCATCGAGTCTGTATCGTCTGGGGACGGTCGTTACGCGCGGCAGTTTTCCCGAAACGAGTGCCGACCTAACGAGAACGGCGCACAATTAGCTGGGGCTTTCGGTGTCGCTATGTCGCTAATGCCGAGCCTATAATCGTAAACAAGATGTTACGACCGTTTTTCACTTATGCACGACTAGATTCGGAATGTTTCGGAAATTGGATGATCTGGGAGGGAAACGTTCGCTTCGAGTTTTTTGTGTGTCGTGAACCCGGAAAGAGTCACAAGGCTTTCTCGCTTCCGTTGGTTTCCATCTATACAGAAAACTGCACGATTGCGAAAAAAAGTTGAGGATGGCTAGCTGATAAAACATACCAGCTGCGTCAAGACAATACTCTATTCATTAGAAAGTTCATTTTTTATCAACGCCAACTGATCAACAGAATTGAATTCATATGAGCTCCCTATTTATATCACATGAGTAAACTGAATTTCACTTCTGGTTGGTTTGTGCCAAATTAGACAACTGAAGGGTAGGATGTAACATCCCACGTTGTAAATAGGGATACCCTTTGAAAGTAATTATTTTGTGTTGGATGATGTTTTTTTTTAGTTTTGGGGTGGGGGGAGGGGAGTAAAACAACCACAATTTGAAAAAATCGAAATCTATAAAAGTATGGAAGGGTGGATTCTTGAGGATTTGCGAGACACCTGACTTCCCGAGGGGGAAACAACTAGCTAAAATCTGTACAAGATTTGAAATCTTTCAAAGACTTAAACGCATGACTTAAAGACTCAAAACGATGACTTAAATGACTTAAAATTTTTGGGTGTACAAGATTGAAAGAAGATGTTTCCCCCTCGTGACTACCCTACTTGAAAGGCAAAATTTTATGTCAAATCTCAGATCTCTAACAGATTATTCCTAGAAGAGAATAGGACGTGTTCCTTTCAGTATTTCTCTCGAAATACGTATTAAAATCAATCGCCAGTATTCCAAACATTATTCCTTTCAACATAAATGAAATTGACGAATTCAATAAAAGAAGTCAATATCAATAAATATATTCAAATAGAAATTGTGACGACGAAGTTGAACTACACAATATCCAACCACTTTTTTCTTTGTTTTTTTTTCATCAGCAATTTTAAAAAACGTCAGATGATTCAGTAACTACAACAGCAGAAGTGACAGAATGGCTTCTAGAGAAGCATTGAAAATGTAGTCAATTGAAACGATGGTAGAATACATAGCAAATAATTTCCATATTCCAAACAGAGGTTATTCTCACTAACATCGAATGAAAGTTCAATTTTTTTTGGGAGTGACCATATCCACTTCGATAGATGTATTCTCCTATGAAGTGCATCCTTCTCTTGTACTCCTGATATCGATTCAGTATACGTTATTGAAGTTGAATGAATCTAATGATTTCCAATAATATTGTGGACGTGAAAAAGTGAGGAAGTTACTGAAACTTCAGGGATGTGCAGTTATATTGAAAAAAGAAGTATTCACTTTTGTTTCAGATACAATAATGTAGAAATCATAAACCTATTAACTAACACTTTTTGTCCAAACACATTTTCGTTTCTGTGCCCAGCAGCGCGTTGTGACAAACGAAATGCTGTGCGAAAGGGGTATATATATATATATCAATGTGTAGTTTTCGTTTCCTCGGTGAACATTCCTCACAATCAAGATGCACAAAAACCGTGGTGCGTTGATTGATATGCTCTTGTTCAGTCGATTCCTCTCGATCCGAGAAGTCGGAGAGCTTACATTTTTTGACGATAGGTAATGATGCAAATGCCATTTTTCAAAGCTGCAATTCTGATCAAGCGACAGCTCACGAGTGAATTTTATACCGACTGTCTTATTGGCTAAACTCTGGCTCGTTCACTGATATAATAATTCGTACACAAAATTTGTTTAGCGAGGCCACCTTATAGAAAGCTAGCCCCTTACAGACAAGTTCGACAGTTTGATACTTCGGTTTGAAGTATTTGTTGATTAAATGCGTTTGGAACTTCGAATAAACTCAATGTTCAATTCTATTCCGTTTAGTTTTGTTCGTTTCATTTTACGTTGTACTTCCCACGTTTTTATCGTTACTATTGCTATTGTTGGGGTGTTTCTTTTTACCTCTAGCTACTATTATAATGAAACATCCTGCATTGTTTGTGGTGTTGATTGTGCCGAATCTATTATTCATCAACAGGTTAATCATTTCTTAGTGTTAAAGAATATATTGTTACGAAATCTCCTAGCGCCGGCCCTGTCACTCGTAAACGAAAGATAACATGAGGAGTCAAAGAGAACGTCATTTTCCAGGAAATCCCGATTCGCGTAGAAAATTCAATACACATCATCGAGGTTTCTCTGGAAGATTCTCCATAGGCGTACGCAAGTATGAATAGGGAGACAATTCGGGGTTTTATCAGAGATTTTATCGGAGTTGTAGTACAGAGAGTTGGATAGTTTAGCTGAGCAGTCAGTGATTGTATTGTGATAAAGAGTTGTAATAAAAGTAGTTTAGTGTTGTTTGGAGTTTTAATGAACCAGCCCAAGAAAATATCGTAACAATATGATATTATCAACATTGAATCAAAATTGGTGTCAATTGATAATGGAACGCGAGATTTTTCTGACGACGATGAAAACAACCTTCACCTTGAATGACCTTTCTCATTGTTTACTTGGGTAGAAGTTATATTTGTGTGATTTACTGATTGTTTTCCAGAATTTCCCAGTTAAACATATTCTTTCCAGCATTAGTGACAATGATTGTTTGTTGCCCACTAAAAAAAGATGCGAAAACAAAAAGTGAAAATCATGGGATAAAAGTTTTTTCAGACGGATGTTTCAAATACCTACAAAACCGCCGTCGGGCGTGCAGGAAATGTGACGTTACGTTGCCAGGTTCATTAAGTGCGCCTCTGTTGGCAATCTCTCCGAAGGAATTTCTTCAATTAAAATTGTTCGAATTCAAAAATGCGAGAATTCGGACTTGCGTTTTATCAGGTATAAGTCAACCCACCAGGGTTTTTATGCATCTTGCTCGCAATAATCAACGATGCTGGAGCGTTTCATCGTTTGACATTTCTACTTCGTGAACCACGGCGCGTCGCACAGCCATCTCAGGTTTGCGAATCCCAAAATAAGACAAACATGACATCGTGAATTTATATATATACTCCCGGCGAACACGAACCCCATAAATCGAAAGAGGAAGATATGAATAACACTTCGCCGCCGTTATTCATTCGATAATGATGGAGAGAGCAGCTGCTCTAGTGGTTTATGATCGCGGCAGGGAAAAATGGCTCAGCAGGTGACTGTTGCGGCGGTGAGATCACATGACACACGCACGAACGAATGTATTTTAAGTGTAACCTCGATACTTAACGTACAACACGAACTTGTTTCGCTAATCTAGTTCTCGACGCAAGCGCTTTCCCTTTCATTGAATTATTTGCTCAAACTGAACAAATCACACATTTAGGCCGAGCGGCGGCGACAGATGATTTGGACCAATTTTTAACTGTCTACCTTCGAAACGAAAAAAAACTGAAGGTGTAACAAATCGTGATTTTCAAATAATTCACGCGATGTGTCGAACTTAATGTGCTTTTATTGAAACACACTGCATAGCAACCATGTCAAACTCAGTCTCTGGTGGCCCAAAATCTTCAAGACCGTAGACAAGGCTCGCCGCAAAACCTTATCACAAACCAATGAAAATCTTAATGAAAAAACTACTATCATAGGACTATATTTAAGTTTCAATCGAAAGGACAATACAACTGAACGAACATTGATTTCTTTTGCCAGATATTTGACATTGTACATTGATTTCTTGTGCCAGATATTTGTCATCTTACATTGATTTCTTGTCCCAGATATTTGACATCTTTCGTCTTTCATTGAGTTGTCTATTAGTGGCGTGAATTTATCGGCGGATACGACTTTCATAACAGCGTCCAAGTGCGCGTTCGTTAAGATTTTGTGGGGAAGTTTCCTTTCACCAAAGACAATAGTTGTTCACACTAATAGGTACTCCCAAACATTGACAAGATTTTACAGACCAATTTTATTATTTTTTGGTACTGAACAGGCAAGTAGTGATTAGATTCCATTGAACTAACACTATCACATCGACGTACTTACAAATCTTTTTATTTCACGTTCGCCGTCATTTCCAAAGAGTTTGCCCCATAAATTTTACTCACCATGAAACTAGTGCGAGTTGTAATCCATCCTCTATCATTTGAAACATTATACCCTCTCTCATGATTTTGTACTTGGACCGCTTGTATAACAAATTTCAATCTAGAAATTATTTAATTAATTTAATTATTGTTGAATTTATCTAACGCAATATGTGTGCAGATCAGATTTCTGTTTTACCTTTCGATTACTTCCCATTTTAAAGGCAGACAGACTGTAAGAGATTGACTTTAAAAAGTCTGTCACTAATGCCCGGTTCAATACTTTCATGTCAAATATTTACCTTGGTCTGAATAAACAAATCAATCAGAAAACGAGGTTCTTCAGAAGAAAATGAATGCTATCGTTTCATGTTGAACTGAAGATGCTAATCTTAATATATTGATACATTTTTTTGTATTCTCTAGAAAAGAATTAATAATGAAAATGCTAATCTCGTCAACAGAACGCGTGTCAAGTGCAATTAATAGTAGTTTGGTGATAGGGTAAATGATTCCTACAAAGACTTGATGAAAATAACGTAACAGTAAATAGAGGCTCGGATTTACTATGTTCTTATGTAAAATTCAAGTTCTATGATTTGCCCCTCTAATGGTCTGTCTTTTCGCTTATAGATAAGTCTCTGATAACTATTTATCGGATAAACATCACAGGAAAACGTATTGATATCTGACAGATACATTTATCAAGGACTCATTTATGAGTGAAAAGACCGGCCCTAAAGCACATTCAAATTAAATTCAAATTATTACAAACACTTACACGCTTTTTCTTGTTTTGAAAATAATTATCATAAGCTATAAGCAGTATTTATAATTTTGGGTCATCTTGTACTATAATTGAGTGAATTACTATTATGTTTTTCTGTATTACGTTCATCGTTCATGATATTGAATACACATTATTGTTCATTATCCTAACAAAAATTATATTCTCATCTTCAAACATTATAATATAATGTATCTACAAAAACAATTTTTCCCTTCTCAAACTACCAATCATGCTTTTTTTTGTTCATTCATCACAAGTCATCCTTTTTCTGCAGAAAAAAATAATGTTTTCCCTCAACTATCAATACCTCATTAAGCCTGAGATGGATCTGACACAGCTGTCACTCCTTTGCGTGTTCTCCATTTAATATCTAGTCCGATCAAGATTCGATTTAACATGCATCATAAACAATGCATCAATCCAGCAATGAATTCGATACCGTTAAACGGGCGTTAATATTAATGAATACATAATTGAATGAAAAAGGTAGGGCGAACGAATAAAAATTCCTTCCCACGGAGCGAGAATGGGATATAAACACGCCTGACTCTATAAAATTTTCAACAAAGATATAGAAGTGACAAATGCGCGAAAGCACTGACATTATAGGCATTCGCTGTCGTAAAAATACTGGTTCGGAAAAAGCGACGGTTCAATATTTTTTTCGGTTATAAAGAACAAAGATTGCGGAAAACGAGTTTGCTTTTCCAGAGTTTGAATCGACTAGTCAAACATGTTCCGCACCAGAAATGGCTTTACGCAGGAAGAGATAATGCCATTATCGAGACTTCCTTCTTCACCCCACGAGAGAAACAAGCTCATTCAGTAACGGAATACACAATGAATGGGGGGATTAAATGTCTGGTTAGAACTATTTTGTAAACGTGACAGTTTCAGTAATCTGATTCCAACTCAATTCTGTATGCTTTAGCTTGATGTCGGGGAAAGTTCCCCTTCTCATCTGATTTTCACGTTTTCGAAAACCAATTTATTTCATCCACCGACAACGTAATTATTTTCTCTCCAGAGAGATGTTGAATAATCTCGAAAATTATTAATACTTCATCAATTTTTATTGGGAAAGGAAAAACTTGCGATATCAGAGAATACCGTCAGTTGAGTTTTTGGAATACTCGAGGAAATACCTTCATTTTATAGGTACGATTTCCATGAATGGGCTACACAAGAGTGAGAAAACTTAACTCTTTGGGTTAATGTCCAGAAAAATGTTAAAGGAGAAACATCCAAAGTTGTTCCAATTGCATATCTCAAAGTTTGCAGCAGAATTCGAAGAAAGCGAGTTCGTTCTTTTCCACATAAGGAAACAGTATTCTACTGTAGTAAAGAATTTGAACTATACACAGTGACACATAGATGAAAATAAAATTTTACTTTGCAGTCAGTTTTTTTAAGAAAACTGAGCCCCACTTCGGTTGTCATGAGCTTTCGTGTATCTAACATATCGTCGGTCTTGAGGCAAAACTACGAATATGAAGAAAGCTAATTTCACTTACGTGCATGGTAAATTTAGTTTTGTGTTGAGTTTCTTATGAAAAAAAATACGAATGTGAAATATAGAACTCTAAAAGTAATTTCTGTTACTAAAAAACCGCTGTGATAAAAAGAAACTTCAGACCTTGTTTTTACGAAATTTTCACCAAATTCGTGGTTTTGCTTTAGGACGGATGATATTTGACAGTTTTTGAATACATTCCCACAACCTGCGGTTTTTCAGAGAAAATCCCCAGAAACTGGTTGTTTCACCGATTTGAATGAATGGAAATTTTCGTTTTCCTCAATTTCCTCTACTTTTTCCAGTATCAATTATCAACTTCTAATCTGAATCAGTGGTACATAAAATCACAAAAACTGAAGGAACTTAACAACAAAAAAAGACGCCCTTTTGGAAGAGCGTTAATTTTTTTCCGGCAAGAGGTCAACAGGAGTATTTTCTGGAAAATATATTGTACATCACACGTAGATATTTATACATGAAAATTACCGAGTATGAATCATGTTTTATTTGCCAACATCGGTAGACCGCAAGTTCCGAAATTAGAAAAAAAAGAGATATAAAGTTCACTATCGAGTAATTATTTCCTTCGGCATTTTTCGAAAATTAGGGAGATACTGGATTTTTTTTAAATTATTAAAGAAATGTCTTCGAGAGGTCTAGAATAGCATGTAGGTAAAGCTTATCCAATCTATCTTGGCACAGAACTAATAACTTATATGGCCAGCAATCTCTGTGAAGTATATATACTAAGATAAAATAATAATAATTATATGTGTTCACTGTGTTATTATTCATAGAAGGTTTTTTTCTCTCGTCATGGTCTTCACCACCAGTGAGCAACTGGAAAAGTATCGGAGTTTGTGCCAAGATGGATTGTATAAGCCGAGGGATAAGCTGTATATATGAAAATGTTATGTTGGTCACTTTTTCATTACATTAATCAAAACAACACTAGAGAAGTGGATCCGTTTTGGATGAACTTCCGAAATAATAAATTTGGAATTGAAGAGGGTTATGAGAACATGAGATGCCATACGAAGTCCATATAGAATTCCAGAATAGTACCTAGATATGTACTTCAAGCTCTAGTAACTGAACCACAGAAATCGAACTATTGAAATCCTTCGATATCTATGTCAAAAACACCAATTGTTGGCACATCTATGCAGTCATAATTAACGCTGTAATTAACCGTTACGATGTAGGTAAAAGAAGAATATAAACAAGTTCTATATCAATATGATGCGGAATTAATATGCCGCTGTGTCTTGAAGAGATGAATTCACAGAAGTCATATCGATTCACGTAAGTAGTGAATTTGCGAGGGGTGTTTCACTTCGGAAATCTAGTGTACAAGATTCACTAGAAATCTCATTGAAATCCATGTTAAAATCCAGAAATCCTTGAAGAAATCCTGAAATCCGTAAGGAATTCTGATTTGGTGTACAAATTTTACAGCAGTGAAGCACCCCTCGTGAATTTTCTTGATTTTTTTGAACCAAAATACTTAGACGAAAATATTACTCCACCGCCGCCACTGCTCTCCGTTTCCTTGACAGCCCCCATATATATCCGCGAAGGGCTTTTTATTCGGGGAAGACGAATTAATGCCGTACGTCAGAATAATATAATAATGTTGCGGGAGAAAAGGCGAGGATAAACTTGGCGAAAGACAGATTTTCCCGTTCTTCCTTTTGTGGCTGCGTTCACAGAGTCGGTCTCGTCTCACTCTGCGTGTAGACCTGTCACATTATCCGCGGGAACGTGTCGGGCTTATAACCGGCGTTGTGTCGTCTAAAGCCGTGGGGAGATGTGTGCTGAAATCGATCGCTCACTGGTGTAATGTGATTAATTAACCCTTAAATATCCCACTTCGGCGCTTAATCTTCAGACCCGACGTATTTCCGAACGAAAAATGGACCCTTAGCTGAAATATGGGCTGTATTGATCTCTAATTTGCTTCATTAGGCTGATGTTGAAAAGCATTTTATAATGGAGACGTTATAATTGCCGTAACCCTCATCTTTCTAATGTAGGTACTTTTCTGGAATAACTAGAAAGTGAATCAAATTATCTACTGAACTTGAGAAGAAATTTATTCAATTATTTCGGAATAAGGGGAACTCTGTATCGAACTCTTAGGCATTTTTTCAAACTAGTACTCTATTATCTTTTATTCGCTACCTTCTTTTAGTCTAATGAAAATCAGTACCAAACTAAGTTACTTCTCATAACATTTCGGAACACATTGTCAAGGATTTTAACATTCCATTCTTCAAATTTCAAAGTTTGTTGATTTAACTTTATAACCCACTCGAACCAAAATATTATCAGGGGTAATATAATAAGTGGTATGATTATTACCGATAATTTTTTGGAATATTAATGAATTGCAATCCCAAAGCTGAAAATACGAGTCCGCAGGACGAGTTGTATTGTCTTGCATTGGGATTGGCAATGAATTGATATTCCAAAAAATTATAGGTTATTAATTAGACTGGAAAATATAATGAAATTTAAAAATATAAGGCAAATAAACATGACAGTCATGAGGCCATACTGCCAAGTGCCAATTCTACGAACTCACTAATCATGAATTTCCTTGAAACTTTCAACTATAATCGGAACCTGTAAAACACTCAACTGCTGTGCGAGGTTTAAACTAAGTTTAAACTAAGTTTAAATCAATGGATAACTGAAGTTTAATCTTCAGGTTAACTGAACCGAACTATAAAATTGGCCCTAAGTTGTGCTTTATCTGAGCCAGGCTTTGTTGCTATGGATTTGCCAATCAGCTTCCTTGTTCCTTAACGATTGAGCCAAGCTTAGTTGAATCTCTGCTAAGTTGAAGCGGTGCAACTGGCCCTAAGTCTTTCAAAGATTTTAAATCTTGTACAGATTTTAGCTAGTTGTTTCCCCCTCGGGTTGATTGCTGGGTGCTTATCACATTCTTCTGGATCAAAAACATTCGCAGAGTATGTGTCGAGCTGCCTCTATCCCTTTGTTACATTGTCTGCAGGTTAGGTCGCCGTTGTACAGCCCTATCCTATTCAGGTGTCCTTTGAGTGGACAGTGTCCAGTCAAAAGCCCTGTTATAACCCTTACCTGATTCCTGTTACACTGAAGCAGGTCTTCAGTCTTTTTCCTCGACGGTCAAAGTTTTCTCGTGAGCGCTACTGGGTAGATTTTCAGTAATCTCTATGTTTTGTTCTCACCCAATTCCTTATGTTGACTCCTTACTGTTGTTTTGGGTACCCCCACTGCTGTCTCGGGTCCTGTGTATGGTGTTGATGATCCTTGTCTTGCAAGCTCATCGGCTTTTTCATTGCCTGCGATACCTGAGTGACTTGGGACCCATTTTAGAGTCAGTCTATTATGGTTTGTCGGATGTTTCAGTTCCTCGCAGCATTTCCATACCAATCTAGATGTCACTCTGGGATTTTTCAGTTTCCTGAGTGAAGCTTGGCTGTCCCTACTACACTGCTGTCTAATACACACAGCACAGTTTATCGAAACAGTGCAGATCCACTGTTTCACCTTTCAACGATGTGATGAATAACAATATATGGCATTAAGCAGTGAAAGATCTTCATTTCTTCATTATTATCATTATCTGTTTGATCTAGGTTAAACTTGCTTATACAAACACAAATTGAGCAGGAAAGAGTAATCCAATAGAAGAATCAATGCTCGCAGAGCTATATCTAGAGAAGGAACTAGTTGTCTTTCATCTATTTCTGGAAGATAAGCATACATCTAAGGATATTCATGATAAATATTACTTTTACGTCAATTATTTCCCAAATACTTTCAATAAGCCGAAAACAATAAAAAAACCTTTACGTACGTGACAGAATATAATTCAACAGAATTTATTTCTATACTACTTTACCCGAGCCATATATTATTCAAAAGTATCCGATGCAAATGTGGATACCTGTCTATACTGAGTTACGTATATGTGGAAATTACAAATAACTGATGAATGAATGAAATAGTAATTTCAATTCAGTCATAATTCAAATTGAAACAGTCAACAATTATTATGAGATGATATCGGCTCAGAGTATACATAATAATAAATGTAACCCATTATGGCACCACACAGCTGTTGCCAAGTTCGTAAGGGTAGGTATTACATTTATGGGGATCCACCCCAAGTGATTCCGGAACAAATGATGCGACGAGGTTTCGCCTTCATGCGTTCACAAAAGAAAAACCTGTTTTTATCTACATGGATGTGACAACAGAAACCGAAAAATCGAATGAATCATGTTCAAAATAATAAATAAATTCCTCTTTTTACTCGTTTATTATTTGAATATGAAATTGAGAGTGACCTAAAATCGATGAATTAAAACTGAAGTCGAAACGCACTCTGACGTCAGAACTTATATCGATAAGTTTGAAGCGTTGTTTTTGTGATAGTAGGACTCAGGTGGGTTTGTGGAAGCATCATTAGACATTTCACCACCCTTAGACATTTCCATGATAATGGATTTAATAAAGAACAACGATCGTTTCAACGCTGCTGAATTTCTAAATGTAAGAGGAACAAGGTAAGTACTTCAGCAGCTATTTCATATCCATCCGAATATTCTTCATCGGTTTGTTGATGATGGCAAGCGTGCACTTGCATTTGTGATATGGGTAAACCGGAGAAATACTGTCTACGATACAATAATGACTCCGAAATAAATAGTGACATATACCATCCGTCATATGGAATAACTAGGGTAAACATTTTTTTATTATTTTTATACTCTGTCCATCCAAGTAAAGGAGTGATCCAAAACATTTTGATGCATTATGCACGTGATCACTCATATAAGGCTGCTGGTACAGAGTCGCACTAAGAAATGACCGAAATTGTATTTTCAAGGTGCAGTTTTTTAGGTCTCTTAGGGTGGACTGTAGGAATACAGATTAGCTGTTTTTTTAGCCGTATCAGTACTTGACATTTAAAAAATTTCAAACTTCAACATAGTACTATATATCTACACACCACAAGCGTTAAAATGTAACTGACTACTCCGACACTGTAGCGCAAATTCCACCAGTCGATCGCATTTGATTTCGATTGGCCAACGTAAGGAGGCGTGTTAATTCTACCCAATAGATTCAAATGTATGTGGTGATCACGCTTCGATCACGCGTTGATCACGCTTCTATCGTTGTTTGGGTTATTCTCTCATCATACTCCAGTGAACTGTTTGTCAAGTGAACCGAGTTCAGTTGCTAAGCATTAGCCAATAGAATCATCGTTTGTTGTTTGACAATTGAACTCGGTTCACTAGAACCAGAGTACACTCGAGTACACTAGTGACCCATACTGTAATTGGCACTTCTATCGAAAAAATTCAAAACACTGAATTATATGTCGTGAGCTGTATGCTCAAATGTACGTTTGTATTTGAGAGATGTGTTTATGTAAATGTGGAAATACGTGTATTAAAAAAAACATACCGACATTCATTGTTAGTGCAAAGCCTAAGTTCCTCAATGGATAAATAGTTTATCCATAAGGAAAAAACAACAAGCTCTGCTCTAGAAACACGTCTTTGTGATATTGCCAATATATATGTACAAATTAAAAAAAATGGAATGGCACCCGATACCATTTCACAGCCTGTGACCTAAAAAAGCCGTCAGGTGCTATCTAGAGAGAGCGTTCTCCGAACTGATACATACACCTGCATGCACCCCAACGCTAATCAACTGCTAATTAACAGGCAGATGCGGTCGATTGGTGAAAAGCACTTTAGATAACCGACCGGTAATCGGAGGCGACGAATGTACACACTCTGAGGTGACTGACGACAGTTGTTGTTGTTTGCTATCAGCGTGCTACATGTATGTTATATATCCATGATGTTTTGGCGGAGCTTGTTTCGCAACGATGATGACAGATATGCTGCATTATTGTTATCTTGATATGTGATAGGTACAGGACGAGTTGAGTAAAGAATTGTTAGCTATTTTTATATCTACTGGTCTAGGAATTAATAGTAATGAATTGTTAGCTATTTTTATATCTACTGGCCTAGCAATTAATAGAGGGATAGGGTAATTAGGGAAACGGGAAATATTACTTTTGATTTATGTTGAGAAATGTATTGAAAAAGTCAATAAACTTGCCTCGAAAGTTGTAAAATTGGTGATTTTTTGGAAGTAATTGCTGCGTGCAAGAGAGTAGCTCACAAAATGGAAACTAAATTTCCACTACATCGATCATGGAATGTTTCAGTTGAAATACAGAAAAAGTTGTTTGAATTTTTCCAAGAAACATGTTCTGGAAAAATCTTAATGATTGATTAACTGAACACCTTGATGAATTTACTCGTGAATTAATTGATTGTTCGGTTCATTATACATAATCAGTTGTTTGCTATCAGCGTGCTACATGTATGTTATACATCCATGATGTTTTGGCGGAGCTTGTTTCGCAACGATGATGACAGATATGCTGCATTATTGTTATCTTGATATATGTATGATAGGTACAGGACGAGTTGAGTAATGAATTTTTAGCTATTTTTATATCTACTGGTCTAGGAATTAATAGTAATGAATTGTTAGCTATTTTTATATCTACTGGTCTAGGAATTAATAGAGGGATAGGGTAGTTAGGGAAACGGGATATATTACTTTTGATTGATGTTAAGAAATGTATTGAAAAAGTCAATAAACTTGCCCCGAAAGTTGTAAAATTGGTGATTTTTTGGGGAGTAATTGCTGCGTGCAAGAGAGTAGCTCACAAAATGGAAACTGAATTTCCACTACATCGATCATGGAATGTTTCAGTTGAAATACAGAGAAAGTTGTTTGAATTTTTCCACGAAACATGTTCTGGAAAAATCTTAATGATTGATTAACTGAACACCTTGATGAATTTACTCGTGAATTCATTGATTGTTCGGTTCATTATACATAATCAGTTGTTTGTTCTGTTGTTTGTTCTGTTGTTTGTATGATACACAATTATTTATCTGTGCTGGGTGTGATGATTAGACTTCGGAACAATAGTGAAATCGGGCCGAATGCTTCAAACTACCATGTAAAAACACCAAATATATTGAGGCAGGTTTTCATTCTCGTTTTCCCTTATCAAACACTCTATGAATATGGCTATAAAATTCTTGAAAGCCGTCGCAAGGGACTTTTTCCCATTTTTTAGGTGACGCATTTTCTATTTCAACTTCAATGAAAGCTAGAAAACCCACAGCTCTAATCAAACATAACAAAAAATGGCCTTAGTTATACTATATACGCACGAATTCATAGCAACAAAAATGATTTACTGACAGTTGATTCTTCTTTTACTTGAATTCGTGAACTTTGTTTTCGTAGGTACAATGCTAGCTAGTTATTCAGTCAGATTTTTAGGATCGATTTCGAAATAGGCAATACTTGGAGCTGAAAACAAATCATAATCAGCAAGAAGATTCACGCGGTGCGTGTCAAAACCAGAATTTGGTTTGGATGGAACACAGTGTGGACTTTCAAAGAGTGTGGCTCCATGAATTTTTGTCGAAGTCACAATTAAACTAGTTCAAAATGTAATGGGCCTAAATGTGAGAAGTTGGTTTTCATAACAGCTGGTTGGAATACATTAGGGCATCCTGTATCATTTGAAACACTAACTCTCGATACTCTCATGATCAAGACAAGCCTTTGAAAATACTTCTATCCAAATTATTGTTGAAACTATCAAATGCAAATTATAGGTTGTATATCAAGTATCTTGAAATTAATACTATATCGAGTACTATTCACACAGATAGATGTAACATATTTCACGCATTTCAAAAATTGAATATTTAATCATTCAAAGAAAACGGAATAAGCACATCGTTGTTTCCTTCAATACTCCAAAGCAAATTCGAGCTTTATGATAATAAATTTTCGTATTAATACAATAAAGAGCTGTTTTCACCGCGGTCAATATTTATTATCTCGGGCAACTTGTTATTACCATCAAATATAAACATATAACAACATTGGTATATAAATAACCATAGTGATGATTCATTTCGATAAAATGAAATGGCATATAACCACAATTCACTATTAGATTATCCCAACCAGTGCATTTTGCCGATGACCACAATAGGTGTGTGAATTGAGTTGTATTTTGAACTTAAAACTAGATATTCCAAGATCAAACTGGAATTTGTGTGAGTGATAACTAACTTCAACTTGAACTGAACAGTTCAAACTTGTAACTTCATGGTCATGTTTTCCTGGAGACACTCAATATGCTGTGAATAATAGATAGTGAATGAATATATAGTGCATGAATAGTAGCAAGAAAACTTGAAATCTTGGAAATTTGACCATGTTAAATGTATTGGGTATAAATTCAGAATACATTCTGTTGAAGTTAAATCTTTAATATACAATGTGCATTCAACATTTTTATGAGAATGCTCAGTATGTTGATGATATTTCATTTATTTTAAAAACAAGTTCCTTTGACTTGTTATTATAGTTGTTATTATTATTTGTCAAGTAGACATTGAATATATTTTTCTCCACATATTCTCTGAATATTACAACACATTCTGTATGATGGGAAATGATATAAATAATCATTGTACAATATTATTGATTTTCCAATTTTTTTTCACTCACATCGAGACAATTCCTTTGTGAAGTCGATAAAACAGTGTCATTCCTTTCTCTTTATAGCTATGAGGAATTTGTACACAGATGATCACGAAAGATACTGCTCTCTGTTACCTACAGTCCCGTTCCCGTCTTTTCCGAATGAGACCTGGGTAAACAGCCATAAAAGAACATGTCACTTGACTAGTCCCATTTAAGAGATAAACGGCATCAATTCATGCGAGATAATAAAATGCATGTAAACGTTTTAGTGCCCACTCGAATGTCAAGCACTAAACGGGGTTATTATTTAATTTTCATTGGAAATTTGATTTTATTTACACCTTACTGATGCTAGTCGAGCAATAAAATTCACAAGTTTAGTGTTCTTACACGGCACGATAAACCGTAAAAATAGATGGTAATCGGCTACACATACAGGGTGACCATTTTAAATTCCTTAAGTTAGAAATTGGGAACCAGAAAATGTTTCGATTATAATATCACGAGAACTTAAATCATTTCCCGGAATTTTCCAGAGATACGAATATTTTGAAAATTAAATATATACTATATAGGTATATTTTTTTCGTGTCCGAAAGAAAATTTACAGGAATGATTTAAGTTTTCGCGGCATTCGGTGAGAAAATTCCTCACCATAATTTGGAAAAAAATATTCCAACCAGACATTTCAAACTAATTTCTCTGATTGTCAAGTTAGTCAGGGTATTGCTGTTTTAGACATATATATGGTGATTCGTCATTTGTGTTCAACCAGATTTGACCGAAAGTTTAATAACTACTAGTTGAAAGAATCATACAGGTATATCCACCATATTTCGTCAATGAAAAATTTACGAACTTCAGTTAAACCAAAAGCATAAAACTCAGATGGGTACCAGCCCAGTCTATCGCCCTTCGGTAATTTTGGTTAACTAATGGTCGGTTCATACACCACACTTTTACTTTATCTTTTACTTTTACCTTAAGAATGGAATTGGACCGTTAATACACCAGTGTTAAAGTAAACAGGACGCATGCGCAGTGATCAAAAACAAACGAAGAAGAAGAAGTAATCGTGGGTTACGTCCTTATTTTGATTTGCAATTTGCTATTTTGTTCATATCTGAATTCACAGAACACCCATTTTATATCATTTCTGTGAAATATTCAGAAGAAGAACAGGGCTACGTTTCCTTATAATGTTGGTGGCACTGCTTGCTGTGATGACTTCACATGCACTCATGCGCAGTCCCTAACATTATCTCATTCTAAAGTAAAAGTTCTCATCCTTGAACTAAACGTAAAAGTGCCGTGTATGAACGCCTCGATTGATTTACATTGTGACAACTTTCTTAAAGTAAAAGTAAAAGATAAAGTAAAAGTAAAAGTGTGGTGTATGAACCAACCATAACAGTAACATGTCGCAATCACGAAAAACATCCTATGTAGATATATCTACCATATTTCGTCGAATAAAAAAAAATTAATTATACTTATCGAATGCTGAAACTCAGATGGATACCAGCCCAGTCTATTGGTAATTTTAGTCAACTAAAGGTGGTATAAAAATATTTTTACAAGAATCACGCAATTTTGAAAAAAATGTACTTAGGTATATCTACCAAATTTCGTTAAATCAAATAAAATAACCAACTTTAGTCACCCCAAATAATGAAACTCAGATGGGTACTACTTCAGTATATTGCCCTTCCATAATTATAAGTTGTTAGAAATGTATTTTGCATTATTTACAGTTATATCTAGATTATTTAAGGCTTGTAGATCATATGTTTATTTTTTGAATTGCCAAAAAATTTCCACTCAAATATCGTGGCGCCTCGAAAAAATTTCCAGAAATTTCTTTGATTGCCATGGTAACTAGTCAAAATTGAGGACTCACTGGTTGAAAAGTAGAGATGTGCAATTTTCGATGTAATTTTTTGATAATCGTTTGACAATGATGCATAACAAGACACAAGACTCATTTGTGAAGTACTAACATTCATTTGTGTAACAGACTAGCAACAGAGCATTCATAAAAAATAATACTTACTTAACACAAATTCCAGGAATCATTTTTTTGAGCATCAACCTATATTCGTAGGTGGCACGACATGCATGCAGTATATCAAAAATAGAAAATATTCCTGAAAACCAAGTGTCCTTGAGAAAGTTGCTGAAAGTGGATGAGGTACAAATATTCTGTTTTTCAATATAAAAAAGCTTTCCATAACTTTCAAGTGAGTGAGCTCAAAAACAATTTCAGGCCTCTGCATAGATACCCTATCGCCAAACTGATATTGCCTGCTGAAAACTGATACTGTATCAAATTCCTCCTCCTGAAGATGCTAACCTTGTTAACGAAACGCATAATACCAGTTCGTTGTTGGACGCATGGTCCAGGAGTATTCGAAAGGCAATCAGTTCCGGATTAATTTGGGACACCCCGTACTCACAGCCTCACGCACCTACCTATCTTCCATCCGGCTGCCACTATTTATGGGGTCGTTAATTAAACCTTCAAAATGTTTACAACTGACGATAATAAAACGGCGACTCGGTAATGGCAGTTTATGTCGACAGTTAACATAACCGCAGTCGAACATAAAATACCAGTATCGACTAATGAGTGTAAGTTTAATGGCTCGCGAAGTTGGCAGCATCGAACAAATTCAATACGCATAACCGACATCGGTATTCTCGCGACGTAAGGTAATCACGATCGAGATACCATAAGAATGCAGACGCGTCCATTCTGACAGTCTTTTTTTTTTTTTATGGCAGGAACAGCGTTGGCCGGATACGACGATTAACTTTCCAATGATGTAGAACTAACTGTTCGACTGCGGGGTATCATTATGTTCGGGCCCGAACATTTGTCTCAATTAGCTCCAAGGTGGCGATTAATTTTATTCACTTAATAAGCGGAACTTGGAGATTATCAAGGCAATCGGCGCCTGCAATATTCCATAAATGTCGTAGCAGCTCACCAAGTTTGAATGAAAGATCTTGCCAAAGTTAGCAAGTTGTTCTGGTATGTTTTTGTCATCCTTCACCGCTTAGTCTTCTTTCTTTACATTCGAGGAACAAGCATTTCTAGACCAAGTTTCAGAACTTTCAATAGAAAAGCGCTTGAAAGTTGTTCAGGTGGTAGAGGTTTTATAGAAGCTACGGAGGTCAGGTAATCAGAAATAACTATTACCTACCACCAACTAACCTCTAGTTCGCTAGCTAACATAGTTTCCATACGGAGCATCATGGATTAAAAGAATGAGGTTCGTAGTTTCAAGAGAATGTGCAGCAGAAAATGTTTTCGATTACTAAAGATGTCATGAGACCCATGATGTTATCATGGTGAAGAGTGAAGTGGACCTCCAGATATAGCAATCAGTTACCGAAAAGTGTGAATATTTTAGTAGAGTTATGGAAATGACTTCTTTCGAAATTCTTCCAGCCACTACGATGAAGAAGGTTGTGGTATTCACCAATAAAAGGCAGACGAGTCGGTCACACTGGAAGGAGTGCTTAACATCTACACAAAGGTAGGTCCAATCCCCACTGGTGGAAAACGCGCTATAATATCCCATAAGTTGCGATCATATAACTCTTTGACGAGATACATTTTTGAAGTATAGAAATGATCTTTATAAGATGGATTGTTCATATCGAGATTACACAAAATTCCAGTTCACAACAAAGCGTCAGGTATTTTGCTCTGGTGAGGAGTCGGTGAGGATTTCTCTTTGCCTCAAATCTAAGCTTGAATTGTTCAGTTATTCAGCCCCGTTTCAATCGCAGAAATTGAACCTCTATTTATAAAAGATTTGCTTTGCCTGTTCAGGTAGAATTTATGCTGTTATTCTTTGTTCAGTAATCCATGATGAGCTGTTTTTTATTCCTGACAGGTTACTTTTTTCAGTAGGTTTGTTAATCAACCAAATCCAAGTGGAGAGATTCAGATGGGAGAGAGATCAGCTAGTACTGTGTTCAACACAAGTTTCAGCTAGTAGGAATGACACTGTCCAAATTCCACTTGCTGGATAGTAAATAAATTACGCAAAAATGAAGTTTATTCCTGTTGGGAACCAATACATTCGATAGACATTCGATTCTGAGGATACACGGAAGTCGAGAAGGCACATTATGAACAAATATCCAAGAACAATCAACAAAGTTGAAGATTTTCTTTTTTTTTGTCACCTGTATGAAGCGAACTTGAAGAACACGATTTTCAGCAGTTTGAAAAAGCAAACAAATGAGATTAAAGCTAGAATGGACAATTAATGCATTGAGGAGGGGGTTCCTTCTTAATCAATGATTGACTGAGTATCGAATTGCAATCATAATAATTTTTTTGTTCAGGTAGGTAGATTCCTATTTAAATTGTTCATGCCATCGGATATTTCGAAATTGTCATTCGTTTATAATACTCGGGGCTTTCCTTCGAATTTGTTCCATTCAAAACGATATATTGAGATATAAACAATGTTTTGAACATTCAAATTGCTCTAATAGCATGAACAAATCTTTCATTTATGTTTATATGTATAAGGAATTTTAAATCATTCACCCAATCTGTTATAACAACAATGTAACAAAAGAGGACCGTGAATTTGCAATTAACTTGTCCTTCTAAACTCCCATCCCAAGCTATTTTGGTGACTAGATACATCAAATGCTAGAATGGTTATTCGTGAATTTGTGCAAGTGACACGAAAATATTGACCAAATTTAAAATTTCAATGAAAATTCCACACACCAGAAAATATTCGAGCGAAAATTGTTCTATCACACTGAGAGACACATTACCTGTATCGGGATTTCATCGGAAGGCGACGTCAGCGGCGTGTCTACGGTTTCCTGGTGTCCCTCTTTCTCTTTGACCTCTGCCGCCTCTTTGCCCACATCCCGGTCGGTATTATCCTGTAGCCGCACTATGATAGCTATGTTGACGGTTTGACACTCTCACTCACGCCACAAATCGAAATAATCTCATGCCAAGTTCGTCGGAAATATAAGGCGGCGACGGAAAAATGTCACATAAGTCGTCGCTCCATCGAAATTACGCAAAAAGAAAATCGTCACGTCACAAGATAGAGAAGTTGGCCCTGTTCCCAGTTATTCGAACCTTCGGAACTGACACACTCAATAGGCGCAAAGTGATAATCGTCGGCTCGATGAAAAGTTATTTCGTCAGTCTCTTTATAGTTGACCTTTGATCGTACGTATACTTTCTGAAATGATCAATAACAACGATTCAAATACGCCACTCGTGAAATCATGAGAAATGTGAGATAACGACGTTTCAAGTGCTGCCAAGAATTCGTGGAATAGCAGGTACCGAGATCGTAATCGGATCGTAGACTTCGGAATTTGGAATGCAAATTTTCACGTCAGAGTATAGATGATGTCCCAATAAAAAATTGCCAATTCTTCCAAATGGCTTCAGGTTTTTCAAGTATCTGGGAAATGCCCTCAACCCCACCAAATAACGCCTACAAATTAAAAAATGTTTTTTTTTTCAGGAGCAAAATATCGATAGCTTGCTGAAAGCTTACCAAGAACAGTTGGTAAACCGTAGTAACATCTAAAATATTTGCAAGTCTGGAGAATACTTGGGTGAATGTTCGTTTCTCACACCGCACCAAGTTTTGGAAAAAAAATTGATCCAACTTACGTATTTGTATGCGTATAACGTATAACACTTATCAAAAGTCAAAACGTAGCGCTTTTCCCTTCTTTCCGGAAGTAAAAGGTGCATTTTCCATCTTCATTTCGCATCATTGTACGATCTGAACACACCCGTTTTTCAACATGTCATCTTAACACCTTTTTCCACCTCCTTTGACAATTTTAGCGGGAAATATTTCCATTCTTCATGGAACAACTAGACATTCGGTGATGTTTTAGTTCGAAAATTTGGTGGAAACGCAGAGCACAAGACAACAAATTTACGTCGCTAAATTTCAAGTCAAATTTTTTCACGAAAAATGGATATATTAGCTGGAAAAAATGTCGGAGAAGGTGGAATTAGGGTCCTTTCGTTTCAATGTGCAAAAATAAGAGGACCCTTTTAACGAATTTCGAAGAGCGATAACTTCCGAACGAAGAGATTCCGTATTTTGTTTTCAGATCCGTATTCAATACGATAAAGTACGTGTGTAGGACCAGAAAGTTTTTTTGGAATACATATATGATCATGATCATAAGGTGCACTCATAGCAAGACTGAATATTTGAAATTCATTGACATTATTGCTCATTACAACTAAAACCAACTAATTTTTATGAATATCACTCAAATTTTTTGAACATTTTGTCTGTGTTAACATTCATTCCAGTCAAAAATTCAAATTTGAAATTATGCACTTTCGGAATTCGTGCCCCAAGTAATGTAACCCAACAAAATAGCCTAGAAAAAGTCAATTTCAAGGAGAAGCTGGCTAGCTTTGGGACACCTGTGGATCCAATATTCCAAGTAACTTACTATGTATCTGTTTGATATTGGTAAACATTTTATATGAAGGTATTGTGAATAACTGAAATTTTTCTCGAGTTGAAATGAAAAAAAAAATGGAATAAGAATAATTTGACTTCAAATCTCAATTTCCGAAATCATTTTCTGAAATAGGACAAATTTTCGAGAACATAAAAAAATCGTTTACATATCGGCAGGAAAAGATGCAAAATATTTCACTTGAAAAATACCGATATCGTATCTCACGTTCCTCAACTGCGACAACTAAACAAACAACAATCGTAGACGACAAGAACGCATAAAAAGCAAAAATCCCACAAGTAATCCCATTGAGCGAAACCACAATACGACTTAATCCCGACATAAAAACCCCATTATTTACTTAGAACTGGTATTTATTTAATGTCGAAGACCGACCGACGTTCAACAAACCGCATCGTGATAGGCACGTTTTCTTTGTAGATGATTCAACCAAATGTAAACAGCGACGATTTGTGGGTTTACGAACAAATAAAATACCAAACCTTCTTGTGTGTGTTTTTACGTAATAACAATTTTTAAAACGGCATTTAATGAGATTTTCAAGTTCCCATCCAGCCAAGTGTTAAGTAAATGAAGGAGTTGGCGAACATTCAGCGTGTAATTGCACATTAAAAACTCGTTCAAACACGAAATTACCGCGAAGATTTTTTTAAATGAACGCAAACGAAATTAGGTGGGAAGGTACGAATGTTCAGTAGGCGCGTTTACAATCAGTCAGAAAGCATGAACGTTAATCCATTCAACGTTAAGTTTCAGCTAAGCCAACTTGATGAGCATATCTTCCATTTAGTGTCAGTATTATTGTGACGGCAATTTGAATTTCCAATAGTTCGTCTGGGGACAGTCTGCAAAAACTGCATTTCAAGAAACATCAATTTTCTTGAAGCTCAATGAGAAAACTTGCCTCTTGTATTACAGTTTCGGATGAGGTATACGACAAGATGTATAATCCATGGATTCGAAGAGAAATGCATGCCTAATCTGCTGGATTCTTCTTTTTAACTTCCACCTGGAGTAACCCAAGGGGTGTTTCACTTCGGAAATCCGGTGTACAAAATACAGTAGCAATCTTGTTGAAATCCATGAAATTCGTGTTGAAATCCAGAATTCCCACCTGAAATAGTTGAAGAAATCCTGAAATCTACTAAGAATCCTGATTTGGTGTACAAATTTTACGGAAGTAAAACACCCTTCGGAGTAACCTCAACATTTAAAATTGGTCCTGAGATGGAAAACTGATAGAAGTCCCCATCTGTGCGATCTAAGGGTTGAATCGAAGTAGAACATCACTTTACACTTGTTTAACGTAGTAGACAGTGAACATTTGGAATGGCGGCTTTTTCGCAGGAAAACTGGTACAAAGAATATCTATAACCAAAAAGGATTGTCGCCATAATGCATCATCCACCGAGAATTCATAGAAGTTTCAGAAGAGATATATAACGCCAAACAACAGAAAATAAAAAACATGCGATTATAGATTCAACACGAACGATCCTTTGATTCCAAAAGGAAACATCGTAAATCGCATTCTAAGAAAAGTTTGTTGGTAGGCATTACGAAATGTCAGTTACAATATTATTCAATATGTGTTTACACTTGGGGAGGAATATACAAGTAAATATGGCCACTATGAACCCCTAAGGGAGTTATGAATGACGTGTTAGGCTACTTGCACACACACCGATATTGGACGGCCGCGGCCGGTATAAAATCGGCCGATATTTTATCGGTAGCGGGTGCTTGCAGACTCACCGGATTTTTAACGGTCAAACAATCAGTTGCATTGTTGTCGTGACACGAGGTTATTGAAAAATAATGTATAATAGTGGGTAAACAATCGGTGGGTGTGCAAGCGTGTATTTAGTTACGTACGCCACTACTTCCTGGTAATACCGGCCATGCAGTGGCAGTGGACGGCTGCTAACCGATATTTTACCGGCACCGATCAGCGGTCGGCGTGTGTACCAGGTCCCGTTCCCACATGTGGTTCACTATTGGAATTTGGACGACCGGCATAAAATCGGCCGTCCAAGATCGGTGTGTGTGCAAGTAGCCTTAGCTTCCGATGGCATTGTTCGATCATAAATAGGAATCAAAGCATGGTCTTACTGAATGACCTCCCAGGTCAACAAATCTTACCCCTTTTCGGACACAAAGAAGTATTGAAATTAGGAGTGGTGCATTGAAGCACTAAAAGACTTCAACCATATTATGATTAGATCGAAACCAGAACAGTTATCTGACTTTCACCAATCAAAACACACTTACTAGTTTTTCACGACAAAAAATGTCATATATGGTCATTTTGGAATATCTTGGATCTGCCAGAAAAGAACCTGTTAACTTTCCGTCAGAAAAAAAGTATTTCACTCAAACAGCGATAGAAGTGTTATTCAATGGAGTTTTATCTTCGTTCTCGAAGAATATAAAAATTGCTTTTGGTTTGCCAATTCGAAAGATTTTGTATCTACCTCGGTATCTACAATAATCTTATTCACCTAATTTGTCATCAACCAGTTCGGAGCCAAATCGCACCGCCCTCCTTCGTGCGAGACCCTGTAGAACGAGTATAAAAAAAGGTTGGTTAACAAGCTAATGGACGGCTCGTTAAAAATCGAGTTATGGTTAACATAAACCGGAGCGAATCACCTCGTCTAATCAAAGCCTTTTACGTCTTGTTTACGTCGCTAATAAAATAGCTTTCAGGATACCGTCAGCATGTCATAACACATGGTGAATACATCAAGAAATAATATACGAGAGCTGCAGAATGGACTGTGTAACGCCAACGCATTTTGTAACATTCAAAACAATCGTCGACGTAGATTTATTAGGTGGGCGGAGGTGTGGCAAAAACAAAAAGGATTAACAATTGTCGAGTGTCGATAAATTGACTATTTGATGAATATTGTATCTAGTTCGTAATGACATAATTCGGTGTGGAAGATTTTAATAAGCCAACCGAATGGAAGAATTTCTTAAACGTCTATCCGGGAGTTGATTCCTGAAAGTAAAATATTCTATATAAAGGGTGTCACAGAGAGACGTAGAGGGTGTCAGAAAACTTATATCGAATACAGGAATGAATAAAGTACCTGAAAAATGAGGCAAAATCCAGGTTCATTTTGATCAGTTCAATAGGTTAAAAGGTCTAGTGCATTTAAGTAATTGCTGTAAAAGCAGTCTAGCCTCCAACTTTTTCCCCGTTTATTAGCATTGGGTATTGAGGGAAATAATCTTCATCAAGAGATTTCGTTTGGATTTGGATTAAACACAGATTCCGAATTTTCAAGAGAATACTTGAAATGTTGTAGTTTTGTTGGTTGAATCGTAATGGCTCCGAGAGACTGAAATATTATTGACAGATATCTCTTAGTTCTGAATAATGATTTCACACTGGCAGTCAAGAATCAAATATGAAACCGTCAATAAAAATCAAATGAGATTAGTTGAGAATATAACTGCATTCACTTTCAAAAAGACACGAACATATTTCTCATTTTTATTGGTTTGAAAATTTAATAATTGCCAAAAGATAATGAAAAATGCCAGGAATAATAATTGGAGAAACCTTCTAACAACTCGCAGCTCGAATATGTTTTTTATTGAGGATGTTCTTCACACATGCTCAGGTGATTGCAGCCTCATCAGTATAGGGATATGCACAAGATCAATTTGTTAATCAATCAATTTGGAAATGTCAATGAATGAGAAATCCATCTCATTTTCCCCTTTCCCCAAAGCTAATTGGAAATGAAATATCTTTTATAATTTTTGAAATAGTATATATTTTAATGTTCATTAATGCAGTTGAACTTTTCCACCGGATTGAATGCTAATTTCCAAATAACTATATACCAAACCAACCTCTGATTTATTTCGAGAAACTTTGTATTTTCATTCAGATATGTTTATCATGTCCGTCAAATGATCACCCCCCGTATACCAACAAACAGAAGCTACCTACTACGTTCCGGGCGATTCACGAGAAAGTCTGTCACAAAACTTGTAATTTGTCCCGACATTTTCCATTTTACAATATCAGTCGTAATGGTGGGTTCGAGCGCTCAGGCCGAATAAAACCAGTGGTTAGTCGAAATTACAACAACATATAATAAAACGTCGAGCACCACAATGCGCCGGAGAAGATTAACATTTTATAACATGAGACTACAAATTATTGTTCTTCGTGCCGACCCGTTTCGACGCAAAACACATTCATTCGCCTGCTTGTAATTCAACTGTATAACCTACATTGTGTTTTTAATGATCGTCATTCAGCATCGACGGAAAGTTTATTCTATTTTTATACGTCAAATTATATAGCTTTCATTGGAGTCTCTAACAAAGTGGTTCTGCTTGCAATTATTACATAAAATGGAGACGCAGAATGAGAGAGAGAGAAATCATTGTATTTACAATCATTCGATAAAGTGCTCATTTGAAGCATACTTTCAGGATGATTCGGAAAATGACTTAGCACCTGTTTGGCACTTAACCGACCTCTTTTCTCCTTTGAAAAACCGCAACGTCTTTCATAACTACAACCTCACACCATCAGTTTCCAGAAATGAAACGTTACTGGTTTATCACCCAAAACAGCATCTGACTATTTTCACACCGAGTTTTTAACGTTGGTCTCACTCGCTCAGGGTCAGTTTCTTTTTTATTGTCGGAAATTTCGCTAATATTCTTGATAAGTAATCATCTCACTGATTATCTGTAGCAATCATCTATGCAATGACCTCAATTCTTTGAAGGTAATACATCTCGCTACATCTTTTGACTTCTCACATTTATACTTGAAATTAATGTTTTGATAACATTTTTATTATCGAAACATCCTTTCAAAAACTCAACGACATTTTACCCTTATAGCGTGCTTACTATGTATAGTTTATTGAAACTATCAAGACACGACTGAAGACAACATCCAGTTTTCAACGTCATACCTTGCGTTATCCAATATGACATTTATTTTCCGATTGAATACTAAATTGTCACATCTTTGATTCATCCAAAGTTCCAAAAATGGCAAATATTTCATTTTTCTCAACCCGTTCACACATTTTTCTAGAACTTACTAGAAAGCAGGAAATATAACAAGATTTCATTTGTATATTAGTTATCCCACGTCTTTTCTCGTATATCATCGCAAACGTCGTTATAATAATAGGTGTTAGCGATTCCCCCATGCCATAATTATTCAAATCAGCATTTAGAAATAATATTCTCCACTTCGGAATAACACCAATTATCCGGGCTTTCCATCGACGTGCAAGAACAAGTAATTATAGTTACATAAGAGATGTTCCATCATCGTTATTAACTATAATGATAACGTTGCTTTTGTTGTTCAGATTATTGCTTAGATATAAGTCAAATTAATTTAATGACTCTAATCACAAGCTTTGTTCGTTGCCTTTAATTCGCCCAATTATACTTTAATTAAATGGCTTCTGTAATACATTTTAATTTAGTTGATTATAGAGGTGAGTTGCCAGTTCTCCGATGATGATGCTTAATTATTTAAAGTACTTCGCTCTTGTGACTTGATGACATTTATGAAGATTAGGTTCGTTCACTTCATATCGAGACTACATGAAAAACTTCCATCAAGCAAAGAGTGTTTTTCATCTAAAAACACCAGTCGAAGTAGCTCGAGTACTGTTGACTATAGATGATAATAATATAATTCTTTTTGAATCCGTCAATCTCAATTAATCTTCTCAGATTATTCATCAACAATTTTTCAAACCACAATGGAGTTCACTCAAAACTGACTCCTAGGTATATTATTCTTGATTCAAATATCTTCACGAAAACGGTCTCATCAAATGAGTTCACCCTCTAGGCCATGACACTCAACCCTCGCACTCAACCAAAGCACTAAAAAAATCCTTGGCATAGTTGTGGACGTTTCCCATTTTTATTACCTAATAAAACTCGAAATCATCATAATTACAGACGAATAAAACGTTTTTATTCGACAAAAGACTTTCAACACGCAACCGTAAAAAAGATTTTTTTACGTGACTTGGCAAAAGAGAAGGCAGCCTCGAAGCCTGATGGGAGATATAAAATGAAAAAAGGAAAGACGTCTGGAAAAAAGGAATTAAATGACAATCCAATTTGAATTCAATTCAAGACGATACAAGATGAGAGAAATTATCTCGGAAGAGATCTAACAATATCTATATTAACAAAAAGTTACACCAAGCAAAACGAATACCTTCGATATAGTAGTGACTGTTTCAACTCAATTTTTGAAAAATATCTCGAACAATATTATATTGTTCTGATGTCTGTCGTTGATATTTTAAGTGGAATATGAAAATCATTTTTAAGTAGGTACTCCAGGGGAAGTCAATTACAATAGTGTATTACCAAATTTCCTCAAAAATAGGTTATGTATTGAAGAGACGCTGATGATTTGTGTACTGATATCTTCATTTATAAACATTTATACTTGATATTCATTGTGTGGACTATACCGATACTTAAGTACGACAATATTTATATTTTGGAACTGACCTTAGTTTTAATTATACAACAAATCACAAATAACAACAGCTATTTCCGTTTCAGCCCCATCCAACTGTTTTCTGTTAACAGTCTATAAGAATGAAAATGTATTCAATTTTCATTTTATCGGGTATTTTATAGCATGTTACTCAAGGGAAACGTTTATGACCACCCATGAAATATACGAGACACGTAATAACAATAACAAAATTCATGGTCGTCGTAAAAATTGATGGCTGTGATTTATATAGTCGTAAACGTAATTGGTATTAAATTATCTGACAGCGTCATATCATCGTCATTATTATCTCATTTCAGGAATAATTTTAATGCTTTTAGAAAAAAAAGTAATAATTGCTTTTTTCTGAAAAATGTCTGCTGCAATCAACGACTGCGCAGATATCATATTTCACGCGTTTAATCATCGATATTAGACTTTTGAACAAACCTTATATATGGCTAATCACAGTTTATTAATGTCAATTAGTTCAATCCTAAAATGATAACTGGTAATCAAGATGAGAAGTGGATGTTTAGTAATAGCTTCGCCGTCCAAATGAAATGAAAGAAATTAGATGTAATATAATTACAGCCGATCGCACCGACTTATTGCTATGATACCATTAACAAAGGGACTCTTAAAATTAGATGAGGGTATATTAATGGGTGTTTGATAATCTCTTAAACTTATGGTGCCATCGCTGAGGTGCGTTAACTAACCTTTGATAGTCCATAAGTTCAATGCTCCCATAAGAAAAAGTCGGTGAAAACGGCTGTCAGGTGAGTAATTGAAAAAGACAAAATAGAAAAAAAAACGAAAAAAAAAAAAGGAAGCTAACTTCCGAACCACCACATGGAAATAATCGATAGTACATAATATGTAGAGCAAAATATGGATATATTAACTAAACTTCTCGAGGTTTTGTACCGCGATACATTCATCAATAACTTTTTCCATCCTGAACTTGAGAGCAAAAGTTGAAAAAAAATGGAACAAGCAGTATGCAAATCGGAATAGCTCTTTCACTAGATTAGAATATTCGTTTCGAGCTCCACTACTTCGCGTGCAGTATAATTAAGTACTTTTTTATGCCACGATTAATTTATTTCGTAGTCAAGTTTGTTTCTTGCAGATAATGGTATTTACTTTTCACGTATGTAATTGGTTTTGATAACGGAAAACGAAATAGATCAAGAATGACATTCTGCTTCATTTCAAAAATCTGGTGTACAAAATTGAATAGAAATCTTGAAATCCATGGGATCCATGTTGAAATCCAGAAATCCCTTCTGAAATCCTTTAAAAAAATCCTGAAATCCACTTGAAATTCTAATTTGGTGTACAAATTTCACGGAAGTGAAACTCCCCTCTCCTCATTTGTTTCAGATTAGAATGTACATCGAAGTTTGAACTATGAAACATCTCGAAGGAGAATGAAAACACCGTGTTTCTGGAATCAAATGATATACTTGTAAAATAACACAAATCAATGAGTATATGACGTCTATTGCGCATAAATGAATGCAAGAGATTCGATTGCAGCAAACGGTTCTGACTTTCAATTTTTTCATTACAATAAAAATAATATGAATAATTAATGACGTATAATGAATATGCATCGAAGAAACAATGAACAAACATCCATAAATTCCATCACAAAGACCGCTTCTATGAATATTAAGTTATGCCGAGCGCATAAAATTTTAATGGAGGTATATTAGACGGGAAGTACACGAAGTGTTTTTTGTATAACTTGGGCGCAGGATAACCCATGGGGGTGACGAATTTGATGCAGGAAAGGAACCCAACAAACTGTAATCAAACTTCTCCTACGACCACATATCACACTCTCTACTCCCATGGAAAGTGACCTTTATTTCCACCCTTGTGAGCCGTCAAACCCGCGAATATGGTAATATTTATTATTATTATTATTTGTTATTATTAATTTTGCTTCCTCATTAGTATTATTTACATAAAAACTTGACAAAAACCAATGTTAATAAAAAATTAAAAAAAAATGTGTTGAAGTCGAAAATCTAACCCACAACCTTGCGGTTATCTTACCGGATAATCTACCAACTGAGCTGATTCAGAATTGAATTAAAATCATCAGAAATATGTACTTATATCTCGTGAATCGATTTTCATTAATTTAATTATGACATTTCTCGTATTTTCATTTTATTGAAACAAAATTTAGCTATGCAACGAAAGCCTAAAACTGTTAATTTATAATAATTATTTCAGTAGTTGGTTTTAATACTAACTACCTGTATCTAGGATAGGCAACCAGAGAACCAGGCGCAGACTCATTATTTGAAAATTTAAAAACTAAGTAGGATTTGAAACGAAGACTGTCACAAATAAAACAAAAAATTAGTCAGGCAACTCAATATACACTATCCGAAATTCAAATATTGTTTAATAAAATAGGTGGTCGTAGAAAATAGTAATTTACGTCATAACTCCGGGAAACGCGTTTTTACAGTACGAGTCGAAATGTTTACGACGAGGCGACGCAGGAGCCGAGTCCGTAATTTTGAGACGAGTTACTGTGAACGTTTCCCGGTCGTATGTCGTAATGCGTTTTATTTCATACTGCAAACCCGTTTTATTTCATACTGCAGACACTAAACCTTACATTAATAAAACAAATATAATTGAAAATATGATCATCCATGATGGAAACGCTAGTTTCTAAGGTTACTGTTTCTGGTGTTTGTTTTGTTGACTTTTGTGAAACGAAATGTCAACAGACAAAATGTCGAAACAATAACATTCCCGAAGATGTTTTGCGTAAATATAATGAAGCTGCCGGCTCTCTGATTCCCACAAAATCATCAGAAAGGTACCATAGCGAATATAAAGCATGACTTTTGCGACTGACAAAGGGAAAACGCAGTCAGTGAAATCAATGAGGAAATAATGCTGGCGTATTTGTTTGATCTGGTAAGTTGCACTTAATATTCTTTCGGAGGAATCATTATTGGTGATTTTCTAGTCGAAGAAAATGTCCAGTTCTTCACTCTGGTCAAAGTATTCGATGGTTAAAGCCATGCTATAGTTTAATGAAAACGTGTATATATCAAGATTCTCTAAACTTAGAGCGTGCCTTAAAAATCAGTCTGTTGGCTATCAACCTAAACAAGCCAAAACATTCACCAGAGAAGAATTGGTAAAATTTGTGAAAGAGGCACCAGATCAACAATATCTTTTGGCAAAGGTAATAATTTAATCGCCGTCGCTGGTTTTTGTCGCCGCGAAGAGATATATGAAATGTCTTTGGATGACATCCAGGAAACTTCTACACAATTGGTAATCACAATCCCTTTCTCAAAAACGGATCAAAGAAGAGTATTTACGGTCATTGATAAAATGGACGGCATAAGTGTGTTGGAACTGTTCCGAAGATACGTTGCCTTGCGGCCCAAAGGTTTAGGTCACAACAATTTGTTCGTAGGATACCGTAATGGCAAGTCTTAACTGAGAAATCTAAAGAAATTATTAGTACAAGTGCTTGCTCGAGTTCCACTCTCCACGATGGTTTACCGAAAGTTGAAATAACTGGGAATCCAGATTGCACAATTCATGTTACTTTTAATGTTTAGATTTTCTTTAATTACATGTTTATTGATTTTGTATTGTTTTCACAATAAATTGTTTGATTCTTGCCCCATTTCATTAGAGTCCGGTAAAAATTTTACCGGACTCGATACCGTAAAGTCTCATTTACCGGACTAAAATCGTTGACTTAAACATGGCTGTTACGATGCAGTATGAAATAAAATATTGTACATTACTTGTTCGAAAGTGATTTCTCGCACTAGGAATGTAACATACTATTTCGTATCTATGACTCGATATACCTATGCAAAGTGAAGAACTGTAAAAAAATCGTTACAGTGTACTGGTCTTTTTTTCGGGAATATCAATGAACATTCTTGTTCATATACAGTCTCCAGTGAAATAATGCATGACTTTTTGGACTCACAACAACATGTGACGACATTGCAGCTAACTTGAATTGTTTCAATGATAATCATTGAAATATTCCAAGTTAGCCGAATATGAAAAGGGGGTGATTATTAACGATATTTCAACTCAAGATCTCCAACTTGCGATGCTCAATTGGCAATAGAGGAGGGCGAAAACCTTATGTGCTTCAAATACACACAAAGTTGAACACCTTCAGCTTCGAAGGAAAAGTTACAGCTCGTAAATATCTCCTTCGAATATTTTTGGACCGGTGTCAGTAATGCTTCGGTAATTCGTCATAGTTTATCAACTACCAGTTGACTTTTTTATTTGGACAATCGGTGCCAACGAAAAGAGAAAACAAATTATAGCCATCTGCCGTAGGAGATATACTCGGAAATATACATCAATAATTCAAACAGACACATTAAGTCTTTCGTCAAAGCGGATTTTGTTGGAACACTTCCAGAATATTTCAAGCCGCAATGACGAATGTAGAGATGAAATAACAAATTTAAATTGTTCGGAATACATTGACAAACTAATTTTATGTAGAAATATGTCAAATTTCAGTTTCGGTTGGCTCTGAAGCGATTAGCGAGCGACCTTGTTATCGAATGTTGGAATATTCAAAAAGTTTCATAAATGCGATAAAGGAACACAATCATTATACTAATTGCCCCTAGGTAATTACTATAATTATTGGAATAGTTTGAGGGCGCAATGAAATTCTCGATTGAACGATAATGAATTTTTTTCCATCCGTACATAATGATATGTTATAATTCCACTCATTAGTCATTTAAATACAAATTATTTATATACATGTATATATTATGCATAATGTTGTTAATTTCGTCGCAGTCCGATAATAACACTCATTTTTATGAATGTTCAATTATAATTGATTGATTTATTTTTTCCTACCGTATCTGTTCGGTACTAATGAGAATCAATGGTTTATAGAAATTCAAAACACCGGTCTTTCAAATGCCAAGGGCAAACTCTTAGTAGTCACTGGAAATACCAAAATGATGACTATAACTTACTGCATTAGGTGTAGATGACGTTATAATTGAATTGAAACAATTCAAAACTATCAAGGAAAAGTCGAGGAAAAAGTTAAAGTCCAAAGGTGGGAAGTACAGTTGGTAGTACAGTGGAAACCGAAGCTCACGTAACGACGGCATGGTTGGGTCGGAAAACGTTATTTTCGTCACAGGCTGCAAGCATCAGCACACACGAATGGTGGTACTTCTCAACGTTGAAAAAAAATACAGGATTGAAATTAATCTTAATTCAAATTAATCGAAATTTTCGTACTTTTTCAAGTTTACTCCTTCCAAACCAAACAGTTATCATAATAACAGAAAACTACGGAACAAATATTTATCCACAATATCAAGTGTTTCAGGCTCAATTCATGGTAAACTGTCATAACCACAAATTTCCCAAATTTGGGAGAATCTTTCGTGAAATCTGGTGTTTGAATGTAACACCACCGCTTTTCATTTGTCATTATTTTTATGATACTGCAATGAGACTAATGCAGAATATGAAAAACGAAATTTGAACTTATTGATATTCGCTGAAAAGCTACATTGAAAAATGAATAGTCATAAAGTTTCCTGTAAAAATTTTCAATATAATAAGGTTTATAAAGCCACGACACGTGTTTTGCTATACTTATCGTAGCTTCTTCAAAGAAAAAAAAACAAGTTTATATTGCTTGCAGAAGCCACCTGTCGCGGATTTATTAACATTATTGTAGTGAAAATCTTACAGGAAACTCAAGGGGTGATTCCGAGGGTGATTCCTCGGGTGATTCGCTTCGGAAAGACGTTGTAAAGAATTTATTTGAAATATTGCAAATCCATGTTGACATTCAGAAATTCTATCTGGAATCCTTCATTTATTCTGAGTGAAATCCTATGTTTGAATATTCACAAATATCCCTTGAGGAAACTGTATGTATGTTTTTATTCTTCTGTCGAGCTCAATTTTGAATCATGAAACCTACTTCAGCAATGAATATAATAAAATATTGAATATATATATATATATATATATATATATATATATATATATATATATATAGAGTGCTCTTTGATAATTAAACTTGTAAATTGTTGCAGTTTTCTTGGACAACGGCATAGGCAATCCCTTCAGACGTAACTGAGAATTGAAGTAAGCCTCTTTAAAAAAAGTTAATCAGCATGAAATTGTATTTGAAAATGGGATGCAATTCCAAAAGGGATGTTCAAAGAAATTCACATGTATGCGGTTCGAGTGAACATCTGCAAATTGGATCCCAAAAATTTATGTTTGTCCGGAAAAAGTTATTGAAGCTGGAAACAAGAATGGGATGTTTTATTTTTTCCTGTCTAGTTAACCAGACTGGTAACTCAAGATGGCGTAGTGTTAACTGCTCGGTTGAATGATAATTATAAAAATTGTTGGTATACGGAACGGAGCGGCTGACAGTTGTCAGTGATGTTGTGGTAAAACTGTCACTCTTGAGTCGAGGAGTGTTTCATTTTGGAAAACCGGTGCACAAAATTCAGTAGAGATCTCGTTGAAATTCTTGAAAACCCATATTGAAAGTTAGAAATCCCACCTGGAATCCTTGAAGAAATCCACTATAAATCCTGATTTGTTGTACAAATTCTACAGAAGTGAAAGACCCCTCGTCTGAGTATGAATTCAAAATGAAAGGAGTGGTCCGACTTGGCGAATTCCTTTTCAGAAATATTATCAAAGGGATGAAGTTTACTTGGAAAGCTTTTCCTTCAGTAATAGTAAAAAGCTTGGAATTGTGGCCATTTTTGTCTTAGGAGATGGAGAGTTTCTCTATTAGCGAATTAGTACATAGTTCATCATATAACCCTCATTCCACAACGAATGAACAAAAATATATGTGAACTACTAAAGGGAAAACTCTCACTTGTCATGTTTACTCACAACCCACTACCAATTTTTCAGGAACCATGTTCTGTTACCAACCCCATTTCAGACGGTCACTGTGGTAACCAGTACAACGGAACGGCTGAGGGTAACAATATTTGGAAACGGAACACGGCCTTAGTGACACCAAAATATATTTCCGATGCTATACAAGGATCAACCGGAAGTTGACTATCGTCCAAGTTAGCTCCTAAAGAAAATTGTTTGATCGAATGAAATATTTGTTAATCGCAGCTAGGTATGTATGTAAATAGGATGGCAGTTGGATTTTCGTAACGCTATAGAAGAATTCAATGGACAACCACTGGGCATAAAGGATTAGAATGGAACCTTTGGTGTAAAAGTTGAAACTTTTCCTAGAGATCAATTACCATAACACCAAACTGATATTTTTGCAATTAACGCGCGTTTCTCTAACAAGGTTAGCATCCTCAGGAGAAGAGAATTGGGTAAAATTCTATTTACCGGACGCCACCTATTAAAAAAAAATTATATCACTTTCCTATCAGGATATATTTTTCAATCTTGTAGCGAAAAATGCTTTCAATTCGGTTGAAAAGTGATGAAGAAGGTGGAACAGAATGTGTATATTGTGCTGATATAAAGGAGGAATTTCGAGCGGAATTGGCTGAAAAACAAACATAAGCGTCAACCTCGTTTTCCTGTCTTTGGGTGGCCGTATCACCGAAACTAGTTGAGACCGCCAAAATTTTCAACTGAATTTTTTGTTCAGGAGACCAAAATATGTAAGTCCCATTAAAAATTCTTTTTTAAATAGGTGGCGTCCGATAAATAGAACTTTACCGAAAATTGATACTTTAGTACTTCAGTTTGGTGTTAAGGTAATTGATCTCTAGGAAAAATTTCAACCACTGGGCATGACATCAATTTTTGTTTTACATACAAATGAAATCGAATGGAAGGAAACTGTGACTGATATTCTCCACGTAATTGCTTCAATCTCATGTTTACGATACCGAATTCGTAATCATTGTTTATATATAAGTATAATTTTAGTAATCGACAATAAAATGACGAAATCCCTCTTTTTGTCGAGTATCAGTGTTATCATGTGAGGCTTTCTTCCATCAACAAAGCGTGAAAATAAATGCAAATCATCCTAGAAAAGGGTGTTATTGGTACAAATGCGCCCCGAAACGAGTCCGAAAATAAAACAGTCAAAACACCCGTATATTCCGAAAAAAGGCATAAGTCGTATCGTGGTTTCCTCCGAAAGATATCCCCAGTAATATAATCCACACGACCGAGGAAAAAACGAACCTCAGAAACCGCGATCGTTCGCAGGTCAGCTAGTCCGCAAACGAGCGGCCGAGACCTGACCTTTTCGTCGCGTTCTATCCTCGCCCGTAATCCTCGGATATTATCCACTTACGCAAACAGGCGACACACGTACTAGTACGTACACAGAGCCGAAAATTAGGTCGCGGAGTACGCGATACGCGGGACACGTAACAAAAGACACTCGCGCGGCGGGAGTCGAGCCTCGCACTGAGCGACCGCGACACCGCTTTTCAGGTTTGATGGGTCTCTCGGTCTCTCCGTTGTTTGAGCGGCGGCTAGTCGCGCTTCTAGCGCATGCGCGCGGCCTTTTCGCCAGGTCCCAGGACTATCTGCCGCGTAGCTGCTCCGCGCGAAAGAATGGAGAGAGTAGACCACCTCTCCACTCGTTCGTAACGTGTGTCGCAGCATGCAAAACGAGTGCAGCAGCGGGAATAGAGAGTGCAACGCGCGCTGATGATCGCGGAGATAGCGCTATTCGGCAGAGGACAGGACCGGACTCCAGTCGGCAGACATTTCGTTCCGTTCGCCTCGACTCTTGGTCCATAGGAATTATCTCGTTCAATTGATAATGAACAGCCATGTCGCATAACGATGAAAAAAATCGTTCGAATATTGTACTGTACGTAATCCGAGACGTTATCATAAATCACCTGCCTGGGAACAAATTCAGTCTGCATGATATGATTCCATCATAATGTACAGAAATCCGTGAACACCCATCACAACCTGCCAACCTCATCATATGAACTGCATTATAACGTACCAACGTTTGATAACTTGAAGAACAGAAACTCTATTGAAAAAAATCGTTCGAATATTGTACTGTACGTAATCCGAGACGTAATCATAAATCACCTGCCTGGGAACAAATTCAGTCTGCATGATATGATTCCATCATAATGTACAGAAATCCGTGAACACCCATCACAACCTGCCAACCTCATCATATGAACTGCATTATAACGTACCAACGTTTGATAACTTGAAGAACAGAAACTCTATTGAAAAAATCGTTCGAATATTGTACTGTACGTAATCCGAGACGTAATCATAAATCACCTGCCTGGGAACAAATTCAGTCTGCATGATATGATTCCATCATAATGTACAGAAATCCGTGAACACCCATCACAACATGCCAACATCATCATATGAACTGCATCATAACGTGCCATCGTTTCTAATGGAATGAAGAACAGAAACTCTAACGCATAGAAATCATTGGAATATTTACATTGTTTGTGATCCGAGACGTTATCATAAATCACATTACGCATATCATCATAACGTACCAACGTTTCTATCGACATGAATGACAGAAACCACAGATGAGTCGTTGAAATATGTACGTTATTCGATACATCATCATAAATAACCTGCCTGAAAAGATTTATATTGGTACTGTATGATATGATTCCATCATAGTATTACCGACTTCATCATTCATAGCGTATTTCATCATAACGTACCAACGACATAAAAAAAGACAAAGAGACAAATATATTCGTGTTTCGAGTCATGAGCCTTATGGGCTGAAAATCATAAAATATAGTATACTCCATCATACCTTATATAACCTTTTTTATAAAGCAGTTGAGAAGAGGCAAACTTGATCTGTATCGTGCTAAGGAATAATTATAACATAATGTTGAGTCTTCCAATAATTTATTTCAACACATTTTATAGAAACGATACTGAATTGACCTCTCATTTTTTCTCAAGCCGAACCCAACAGCGCTCTTCCATGGAGATAATAAAATTTTCCACTACAACGTTCGCTAGAAACGAGACAAAATCGTATCTTATATGACGAATTATTTCTATGAACCATATACCTGTCTGTCATAAAATGATTTCAAATCACATATGCCTAGCAATAATGCATAGAAATGAAAAAATATCCTGAACTACCTGCTAATAGCAAAATAATAGTATTTCCATTCTGTTCAAAATCGGGCAAACTCCTGAACAACGAAAAATATGTGATGAATACGGAAATAATAAATAATGAAAGTATCGGCTAAAAGAAATATTTTCTTGAAGATGGCCCGAAGGAGAGTCTACAGACAATAAAATAAATAAAGTTTTGTAGGAGTGTGATTATAATGATGAAGTACTCATATCGATATGGGGTGGCCACAGCCCAGCGTCCGATCCTGGCAACGGAGTTCGTAATACGAAACTGAGCGTGCGAAACGTGGCCGACGAAAATACGACAGACGCGATATGCGCGAGGCATCTGTGGGATTTCATTTCCCAGAAAAGAATTCCAGACGATGAATCGTATCTTATATCAAGGATGTCGAACGGGAAAATAAATTCGAGCCCCTTCGAGTGGATTACAGGACCGTCGTCGGGCGCCAAGACGGATCGGAAAAAATATTATACACAATGGGAAATAATCTTTTTTTTTTTAATGCGATTAATGTAAATTCTTTTTCAATGCTTTTCATTTCAAAGTAATGGATATTCGCGTAAGTACATTAATCGGACAAAAATTGCTCATGAAAGATAGATGTGATCAAGCTCAACCAAAATATTCAACGTTGAGAAGAATACAAGAATTGATAGGTGAATTTGAGTTATACCAGAAGTTGCTCACAGGATTTGTTTCATTGAGAAGGAACTGTTCAGATTAGAAATCTACCCTTCTACACTTATATAGATTCCAATAATAGTTCCTATTTTTTCAGATAGTGGAAGGTTATCAGGTCAGAGCACTTTCAGAGCACTTTCATTAACATTTACAGAGAACATTGGTCCAAGAATTTCCAAGGAACTACCGGAATATCTAAAGAATATTGAACAGCCGTCTGTATTCAAAGAATCAATGAAAGACCATTCATCGAAAAAATTTAACTATACACTGATGGAATATCTCAATTGATTTTGAACTGTATTGATGTTATTGTACTATGAGAAAACATTTAATTATCTTGATATCACTCGTCACTAGTTTTTCCTTTCCTTTTCTCTAATTCTATTCTTTATTTTAATTTATTGACAATTCCCCATACAATGTAAATTTATCTAAGTAAAAATACAGTTTTATAATTATTATTATTAACAACTCAAAACAAACTACGAAGAAAAAATCACTCACCACAAAATAAACACTTTCTACACTATTCGGTTCTAATATTTGGTTGAGGTGGTTTTCGGAAAAGTGTCTGTCTTCAATCTATACTCTTCAATGTGAATATATAGGAATGAAAACCATCCTAAATGCAACTATCATCCATAGAAATCATCATGTACTTTAATACTAAAAACTACTGGGAGAAATGCAATTCAAGAACCCTCATACATTATTCAAAATCCTCGTGAGGAAAAAATAAATAAAAACATGATTTTGTTTCAATAACCAGTTTTCAAAAAACAGGTTATTACTGTTCGCATTCCACATTAATTGGTAGTAGACTTCATTTCCTTAATGACTGATTTTCTTCTGTTCTGAAAAAGTGGTTCAAACTCTAAAGGAATCTGATATCTCATAAAGATATTTCCATATTAGTTGTATGAATTGAATGGCGTAAGTTCTTTTTTGTTTCACTTTTTCATTCGATTTTTTTTTTGTTTTTCTCTTCAACTCCATCGATCTTCTATAAAAAATTTAAAGTTCAACCTCAGAGCGATGTTTCTTTACCAATAATTGAAACAAACTTTCTTCTTTTCAAGTTTGATCATCGATTCCGAAGCATTGTTGAAAAATGGAGGCTAGATCTTGATATATTTTACTTTTTACAACGTTCACAGCTAATAGCCATACAGAGTATGACATATACCAAACTGAAACTTCAAACACATTTTCGCGTCTTGGGTGAAACAGGTTGTGCAAACCACATCTATTGTATGAGCAATTTAAAAAACTCACCATGTATACTCAACCTGACCATTCCAACAAATATTCTTCGTCACTTTGGAACGAAGTGTGAATCCTTTATGTAAATTCACACGTCCTCTCTAAACTCTTATGTGCATTAATTATCGAGAACATTTTTATGGTAGTGTCAATTCAACCAATACTAAGACAAACATTGAACCTTGGCTTTCTGAATATCACAAATGAAAGTGATAATGAAACACGGCGAAAAGTCTCGGATGTAACGAAAAATAAATATTCGAATTGTTCAAACTGTTTTCTTCCGTTGGAAATCTAACTGCACTAAGTGAAAGTCTATCAGATGTCAATCAAGTTAACCGATTTGGAGGAATTTACTACCACCCCAAACAGGAAAATAGAAGAAGTTATCAGAATTCGAACAATTAATTCCACAAGCAGAACCCATAAAATTTCGAGAAAAACACAAATTCTGCATCACATTGTACAGCTTATCCAATCCATCTTGGCACAGAACTAATAACGTATATACCCAGCAATCTTTGTGAAGTATACTAAATTAAAGAAACACCTATTATATATTATGTTTACTGTGTTGAAATTCATTTCCAGAAGGTGTTTTTCTTTCGTCGTGGTTTACATTACCACTGTGGAACTGGAAAAATATCTGAGTACGTGTCAAGATGGATTGGATAAGCTGTACGTTCATAACTATTTTCACTATCCAACTCTGAAGAGCGTTTGAGAAAAATTTCATTACAAAAAACTTATCACATTGGATGAAAATCATGGGTTAATGAAGCAAAATATATTTGGTGTATACGATTGAATCTTATTGCAAAAATAAATGACAAAACATACGTAGAGAACAAATAATGTTTTTTTCTTCCGAGTACGAAAATCAGTATTTCAAACATAATTATAAATGAAAACAAAATAAGAGTCAATTTGTATCAAGCTACTTTGGCCGTGAAGAAACTGAACTGGTTTTTGTTGCTTTATCGAGATTTGAAAATGAAATTTATATTTCCTTGAGGGTTCAACAGAGTTCAGCACGTCTAGAACTTCTGTTAATTATTTCCTATAATGTTCAACTGTATTATTTTCAGGGAAAAAATAAAAGGAAATTCGTATATATTATAGAAAAACTTTATATGATAGCAATGACTACGGTCACAAATGTACAGGAAAATTCACTTCAGAATTAAATAACGAATATTATACTGAAATATACCTTTTTTCAAAATGAGCGCATATGCTCCTACCTGTTATCAATTAACCTTCGAAAATGACATCAAGTAATGACAGTCAACCTAGAAAAAATAGTCTTGAATACATTATCTCTGAATTTACATGATACAAATATGTTTTTATTAAAAGCCATGTTCTATAGCCAACTTCAGATGTAGCTAGAGGTAAACAAAGAATCAATAACACCGTATCGAATTACCGAAAGGCGTATATATATATAATAAACGGAAATCAATAGTCGTGCATACAACACAACCTAATCGGCCATTACCCATTGAAAATGACTACAATTTAGCGCCGGGATAGAGACGTTCGAGTTCCATTATTAGTTCGCGGTCCGTGACTACCACGGAAAAAAATATTTATAATTTCGCCCGAACACTATAATAAAAGGACTTCTAATAACAGTTGTTGAAAACGGGAAACAGTTTAATGCATTTTATCGTCCATTGTTGGAGAATATGGTATAGCGGCGGCTCGAAAATATATATGTTGCGCACATACACTTTGTACATTAGCAACGCTGAATTAATATTCGTTTGCGTGTTGCATGAAACGGGCTTTAATTAATATCCGTTCGAATGGATATATTTATTACACACTGTGCAAGAACAATTTACGTAAAGCGATATTATTATAGCATTGGGATGATTCGCTATTGTTTAGATTGAGCTTTCGTTACCAATCATTCGGTTTTGGTATGCATTCAATGAGAGAGAAAGCTGTTCGTATGCAAGCCAACAATGAAGTCATTGGATAGTTCGAGCGTTATGTTTGTTGCGAATGATTCAATTTTAAACACACAATTTAGAGTTGTATCAGTTAGGGCTTAGTTGTAATAGAACAGGAATTTATCACAGATAGCACCAGTGCCATATAGTAGCAGATCCATGGAACGTCTGGATGCGGCTTCACAATGCCATATTCAATATTACAGAGCGTATATTGGTTTCAAGATGAATTTGATGAAAGATATTCACCATTTTTACCAATTTGAAAAAATAATTTATTGCCCAAACAGGTACAAGACCCACTCACAGGACAGCTTTAACAAAGTATACATGTAACTGTGAACAAGTACTAAAATAAAATGAAATACTATTGAATAAGTTGTAGAAAGAGTTAAATCTTACATGGAAAAAATTATCACAATGGAAAAAACATAATAACATGTAAAAATGAATAACATGTATGAGTAAAGAGGAATACATTTTCACATTTTGTTTTTGATCATCACGAAGTGAAAAGAATATGTTTTATTTCCCTTTTGAACACTCCAATGGGTGTTGAGAATAGATCAGTTTTTTCGCATATCTGATTGAATTTTTTGCATATAGAATGAATTGGAGATTTCAATAGTATATTAGTTCATGGAGTAGGAATGAACAGAGCGAGCTTCTGCTGTTCAAACGGGGTATGTTGAAGTTCACTTGAGATAATAACACTGGACAATCAATCAGGTAGTTGGTGAGGTTATATATAAAAATGCAGTGTGTGGAACCGTAGAGTGGTAAACTCTACGGTTCTCCAGGGATAACAACGAAAATCTAAATCAGGAAGAATTCCATCAATTCTAAATGTATAAATATACTTCAAGAATTTTCGTTGAGTTGATTCGAGCAGATGAATGTGATTCAAGTAAATAGGAGACCAAATCAGCGAACCATATTCTGAGCACGTACTCACATATATGAGGTATAGAGAGCAATGAGGCTACCTTCATTTTTGAAGTCTTTACAGTTTCTGAAAATCAAGCCAAGCATTTTTTTCGCTGCTGCTGCGGTTTTGATTATGGGCGATGAGAAGCTCAGTTTGGTGTCAAAATTAATGTCAAGATTTTTTGTTACTTCACACCGATCCAAAGTGATTTGATTTATTGAGCAACTGTATTCCACAGGTTTGATTTTCAAAGTATAGGTAGTGTGATGACATTTCTGTATATTTACGGATATTTTATTTGTTTCACACCAAGAAACTAGACAGTTAACATCATTTTGGAATAATTCACAGTTCCTATTACAATGATGACAACTAAACTAAAAAACATGCGATATATAGTGAGTAATCATGATCATCAACACCATATACTGCAGCTAACAGTGGGGGTTCTGAAACGTATCCGGACAATTTACTCAGTTGAATCTTAATTCACTACATTTCCATGAAATGCTTGTGGCAAGTCACAGCACAACACAAAAAACTGAAGGTAAACAAAGTAAGTTCGTGGAATGTCACGAGTTGCATGAGAAAATAGTACATTTGCTTGTAGCAAGCCATTATCCTCTCAAGAAAACTTTTATACTATGAATACTAGAGAAGAAATCATTTACTTTTGACAATACCACGCTATAATATATCACAAAGTTTGAAAAATCCTTCCCATATATAGCTGCAAAGCTCTGTGTTAGTCTCTCTGAAAACTCTGGTAAATTTAAGTACAGATCGGAAATGACTATTTTTGATGGAAATCTAATTTATTGATAACGAGTTTATACCACAAGCAATCATTCGAATATTTGTATTTGCTTCTGAATCTCTCTGTCTCGGCCAACACCACATTCTTATTTTTCCTTTTTGATGGTCCAAGTACCTTACTGTGTATGAACTGTGACTTATTATTATTATTGCAAATGTATTGTTTTCACAGTTGAATGGAAGAGCAGGAATCACGCCCGTTGTGTGAGAAACTGAATTCCGCACCAGATTATGTAAATATCTGATGAATGAAGATATACTTATCATAAACAATTCTCAAAATGAAACAGAAAAACCTCTCGATTATACCTTGGTATATGCACATTTTATTCTGACAGATGGTTTCGATACAATATAAAAAATTGGACATTTTCTGTAGTCTTTGGTAAATATTTTCTCCTCAATCATTGCTTTTTATTCTTCCGTTCAGAAAAGTATTCAAGGCCTGTCGAAGTTGAAAAACTTTGAAAGACGACAAACTGGCGCGCTAATAAAATGACGAACATAAGGCAATTGAAAAATGTACACTGGTAGGCGATTTCATCAATTGAAAATGATAAGAATCTCTTCTTTGACTTAAGAAAAACTCTTAACTGTCACACTGTTCTTCTACGAAATAATTGACCCTCACCCCTCGCCAATATTCTCAATAGAATCAGTTCACTTTCCGAATTCTAATCAACCGAATCGAACATTATCGAGTTTGCTTTGCCTTCATTAAACAGTCGAACGGCTCGTTCAGAACGCCTTATTGCGGATAGTCAATGAACACGCGGACGCTGCTGTAACGTGACGCAATCGGAATACAATCGAGTCGAAATGCCCAATTAATATTCACCTAACGAATTGTCGCTTGCCACGAAATTCGTTGCATTATCTACTTCGCATGCGGCACTTTTCGCTCTTCCGACGACGCATTATTATGCGAAGGCGGCCGCCCATTTGCATTAATATTATTCGAATCGTATGCGCCCGGATCATTCATGCAGTACACAAGGGTTTTCGCACAGAGAGCCTCGCGTGGTTCGTTTCGAAAGTGAATGCAAAATGGTGGCTGCAGTTGCCAAGTTGGGAGTAGGACATCATTTTACTCCACTACAAATTTTCCAATTGTAAGTTATCGTGAATTGCAAGTCAGGTCAGTCGAACGCTTTGAGATTAGATTAGATTATCGGGGAGCTGGCCCATGGCCTGATTCACTGCGACCTTTTCAGATCTATTGTGATGCTCCTTGGTTGTTAGAGCTTGATCTTTTTGATGAGGCTCCTTGGCTGTTAGAGCTCGTTGTCTAGCTTGATCTCTTTGATAAGGCTCCTTGGCTGTTAGAGCTCGTTGTCTAGCTTGATCTCTTTGATAATACTCCTTAACCTTGAGACTGACCCCTTCATATAGCTAGCAGCCTTCTCCTCCCCGCATCTTGTGTATCTCAGTCTTGCTATCGCTTCGCATTCACAGACCACATGCAGTGCGGTTTTTTCCTCTTCTTGACAGAACCTGCATTGGGTTTCTCCTGTCAGACCAAGGTTGCTCATATGACTATGCCCCGTTAGTAGACCCACCATTATCCTTACAAACTTACGGTTGTGGTTTAGCAGGTCTTCCGTGAATATGGGCGCTGGATTCTTTATGAACTCTTTCGCCTGCCTCATTCCTGGGAGCTTATTCCGCCAATCTATCGATTCGGCTTGCATCCATGTATTTATGGATGTCTTTACACGCATGTTTTCGCTACCCCTGCAGAAGGGTTGTGGGCCGATCATAGCCTTGGATGCGCCTTCACAGGCTAGAGCACCAGCCTCCTCGTTGCCCTTGTGACCCTCATGCCGGGTACCCACGCGAGAGTGACTCTATATTGCATACTCATCTCCTTGAGTGCGCTCAGACAGCTTCCCACCAGTCTTGAGATGATTTGAAATGAGCTGAGCGCCTTAATTGCCGCCTAGCTGTCGGAGAAAATGGTTTGTCGAAAAATTATTGATATTTATCGAGTCCCATCTCAAAATACTAAAAACTGCAAGAATTTTTGCAGACTTCTATGGTCTTTCTGAGATTATATCTTTCATATCGACAAATGATTGAAAACTAGCTTGAAGAAGAGCGATTAAAACTGACAGCTATGAAAATGACATTGCCACTAAGACACGACAATGTCGATGGAATTTTAGAAATACGTTCATCGTTTAAATTCAAAAAAGAGGTCGTCGATGTCTTTCCATTGATAAATGGAATATCTGTCGTTCCTGAGAACGATAAATAAAAATAATAAAATCTTAGTATCACGAGAATGATGTGAACGGTAAATCTAGTAGCAGAACATGAACTTCGAACTACATCAGCGTCGTTTCTATTTTATTTTCACTAGCAGATGTGGAAATATCAAAAAAATGACTGAAAAATGGATCGACCTGAAAATGTTCTCAGATAAATTAATATGTGTTCAAACGCAAACTTAGTGATTCTGATGACAAAGTTATCGTCCAAAATAGAAATTCATCAATAAAATATTGCGGTATTATTTTCGATACTTTTTCTGAATAAAACAAGGTTGTTTTTCCACCTTTGAGTTATGGTTTACAATACTTCTTGGGACTACTGGAAGTGGTGAAATATCTGGTACACATGATATTTTTTGAAATTAGACAAGAAACGGTGTAGTACTCTGTACTCTATTCTGTTCAACAGAAGATATTAACAAAGAGGACATCACCACTTGCATTTGATGATACATCAACACACTCAAAGCAATTATCGAAACATGGTTAATTATTTTCAACGAATGTTGTTTATTCTGCACTTCCATTATGATCAATTAAAACAAGATTTTTTGTGAGACATTCGATTGAACGGACGAAGCACGTTCAGGTTGAATCATTTGTTTTTAATAACCTTGCAATGAGGAATTTTCCAGATATCCATCAATCAATTATTTTGATCAGCGATTGGTGAGTTATCAAGTAGAAGAAAAAAGTCAAAAAATAAATCCCCGAATATCAAGTGTTTGCTTAAGTAGGTATTGTTTCCTTAGCATATTATAATTGAAAGATCAATGTATTGTGTCCATAACATAGATTATTGGTGTTCATGAGAAATGCTCACAGCAGAGATGTAAACTATAAATCTATATTCCAAACCAAATTTTCCACTGCCAAATAGCATATAAATAGCATAGTATAAAAATATAGCACACTTACGTTAAAATTATCGGTTATAATTGCACGAGTGCATAAAAATTACTGATAATTTTGCAAGAAAGCGTGATATCTAAAAATTGCAAGTTTATTTTCATATTTTGGCGAAAAACCGCCAAAATATCTTCATATTTTGGCGGTTATTTTATATTTGCTTTCCAATAGATTGTATGGAGCACTCACCAAAACGCTATTTTTGAAGTCTGACATTTTTAATTTGTGTTGTTTACTGACGTCTAGCGATACGGTTTCGAATGTGTTGTTAAAGTTCTTGATACAATGCAATTACCGCTGTAAGTTTTCGATAATTGCATTGCTCTTATGGGACATTTTATATATGAGGGAAATATACTTTACAACCATTTAAACACTATTCTAGAGATATATTATCCCTTCTCATTATCATACACCACTGATTTCGTACTTTCGCATCGCTTGAAATACGATAAAACACTACAGGAGTAGTGTTTTGCACATCGATAATAAACAATACTCTAGTAAGAACTTGTTTTAGCTTCTTCTTGATCTGTATAGCAATGAAAACTGGAAAGCTTACAGGAACTCGTGTATTATGGCTCACAGTAAACAAACAGATCGTCAGGAGTTATGTCATGAAATATGTACTTTGACATTTTCTAAAGCGCGCGCTACAGGGTGACGTTTTTATTCAATATTTTCAATTTCACTTCGAAAAACGATTTGAATATAATTTTTTCTAAGTCATGAAGGTGTAGATATTACAGGGAATGTTTCGAACAATTATTACCGACATCGTTAATCAACAAAACAGTGTCTAACAAGGAGGATAATGTATACATTCGCGCTGTAATCAATGTCTCCTGAGCCAGAACAGAGTGTATAAGAAAATCATGAAGTAATTTTCGACGAACGCAGCAAATTGAAGAAACGGAGAATGGCTTTCTTCTATCATCGAGCGAGATCTGTGGCGTAGAGGTGAAATGAGATTATTTTCATTCGTAACTAGTTTCTTGTCGGGATAATTAAAAGGAAAGAGGTCGTAGATGGATCTCGGGATATTGATTGAATTTCAATTAGTAGTCGTATACGTGTCGGTTGCTGCTTTTTCATCGCATCGCCACCATCATAAAATCTCACATTATTATGCACCATTTGTACAACGATGCAGCGTTAGTTTTCAGTCGAGTTTTTGCCATTTTCTTCTGTCTAGCATTAATTCATCGAAGTGCCAACTAGTTTTTGTTTCTAGACCGCTGCTAATCAAGTAGTACTCTTTCATCTGCACTTCTTATACTCATAATAATAAGGAACGTTGAGTGTACCCGGTGTCAACAGTAAATCTTATTAATGTGGGGTTGAACACAAGTAACACAACTGTTGAACGAAATTTGTTGAAACTGTAGTTGCCAATAGTAACTCGGTATCGAATAATAAAATGAAGTACTTAGATTTTTCATGCCATCAGTACTGAGGGTAGTCTTGACATCAAACTTTTCGAGTGTTCATAAAAATTTGAGTATTTATACAGATCGTATCAAAGCAAATCTAATTTGGGGGATATTCTTTGCCAGCGATTGATTTATGTCAGATAAGGAGGCGACAGTATAAAAATATATAAAACCAGTGAAAAATCTGAAGGCTAGACTGCTTTTACAGAGTTTAACAGCGATTAATTAAACCACCCCTATAAACGATGAGACTGGAACCTTCGGTGTAAAAGTTGAAACTTTTCCTAGAGATCAATTACCCTAACACCAAACTGATATTTTTTTGCACTCGACGTGCGTGTCGCTAACAAGGTTAGCATCTCCAGGAGAATTGAAGTGAGAATTGTGTAGAAAAGTAGTAGTATCAATTTTCTTCTCCTTCTTTGGTGTTAGGGTAATTGTTCTCTAGAAAAAGTTTCTACACTACACTTGTTTAACCCATTTAACTGATCAAAATAAACCTGGATTTTGGCTCGCTTTTCAGGTACTACATAGTTCCTGTGTTCGATATAAGTTTGGAACTGAAAACCATCTTTCGGAAAAAATTAAATTACTATCAAAGCACATGATGGTACGCAAATATTTAGTTTTCCGTGGTTGGTGAAATTGATATCTTGTGTTAACATGAAATCACATCACTCCGTTCTCAAATGGCCTTCTGGCTTTCAGAATTCATCAACGGCGCTAAACACAGTGCAGTCTGTGATAAATTCGTTACAGAAGATTTCGTGTGATCAAACAAGGCATCAACAACCCTCGAATCAGTTTCTATTCGAGCACTCGCGATAGGGATAAAAAGATTTACAACTGAAAAAAAGAATCAAACTCCCCCAACCACTATATGAATAAATTTCAAGGGGCCAGATAAGTGGCGATCGCTCCAGACACAGATCACTGATAGTAGTGTTCGTATATCGGCTGTTTACAGAACAAATGAGCGTCCTCAGCTCGAGCCAGACCGGTACAATTGAACTATTTCAACTGAGGATGCATTGTGAAGTTGCAAAACGTGTTCGGATTGTATAAGCTCGCCGTCGGATCGATTGCGGATTTGGAAATTGGCTTCGCACAAAGCCGGCATCGATATACTATCTCGCAGCATCGCGGTATACGAAATTGATGGTTATTGGATGTTTCGTCGGGGGATGAGGATGTCGAGATAAAGAAGAGGGCGGACGGTTTCGGTGGCGAACGCTTTCGTTTATGCGTAGTGATTTTGGAGCAGGTAGTATACAGTGTGTCTCACTTTTCGTGGAAATATCCCCGTAACTTCCGTAATTACCGAGGTGGAATGATGAAACTATCGGGACTGATGAAAATTCCGAAAATACACCTACAAACTCGATGGTGTCGGCCTAAGTTATACACTTACACTGCTCGCCACTCGCGATGGAACAACTCTATTTTTACTAGGGGACAAAACAGGCTGGAAATTCCTTCAGATTCGTGATTGAGACGTCAAATCACTACAAATGAACTTTTTTTCTGAAAAAATGCAGTCCCGAATTCTACCTCGATAATTACGGAAGTACGAGGTATTTTCATGAAAAGTGAGACAAATTTACACAATAAACACACCTTTTTCTAAAAACGAGAAGTCAGGGATATATGAAATAAATTGTTGAGACTCTTTCACAAAGTACATCCGTCAAAGTCGGCATACTATTGAAACTCCTTTCAATGACAATTGTGCTCATATTCGATAAGGAAGAATCCAGCGTTGCCCAGCATGCTGTGAATGGAGATCACAGGTTTAGTGAAAGCAACTTGAGACTGATCAGGAATGTTAATGGCAATATACATGTATACTTCTGAAGAAACAATTGATGTCACAGCAATCTTGATAATAACACCGAAACATTTCGACTATGAAAGCAACCCTTTTGTTCAAGGGAGCTGTTGACATATGACAAATCAAATAATACTGACTGATGAACTGTACTTACTGGGACAGTACTAGCGGTCCATCCGTTCAAAAACTTATTGTAATTCAAATTTGCATTTTTTACAGATCGCTCTGCTTCCCGTTTACTTTTCTGTTTTATTCATATTTCATTGAAATATTGCCAAATAGGGTCTTTTTTTCTACCACCACTTCGGGACATTTCAGCTATTTTTTCTCAACACACTACGATTCAAACAATGAGGGATAGAAAAACGCGATTTACTTATGAACGTATGGGACAATTAATTATTATTAATATTGATATTGAACGTGCAATTCACTGCATTCTGCAATTTAATTGCAAAGAGGCTGAAATATTTTCCAATCCAGTCAGATTTCGGTAATCCACTGTTTGTCAACAAATTGAGGCGTTTTCTGGCGCTCTTGTATTCAAAACGTATGCGTCTCTTCATCTCTCTCTGACTATTTAGATGACCGTAAGCGAGAGAGAAGGAGAAAGACGAATACGTTTTGAATACATGAGCGCCAGAAAACACCTTTGGTTGGAAGAGAAATTGGTTTTGAAAAGGTAGCGTTTTGACTGACAGATTTATTTTTCTCTTTGTTGCTACGGTGATTCAAAGTGACAAATGGAAAATGTCAGGTGTTTACTATTATTCAATTTTCTTTTGATTAGGTCTATACCTGGGCCATTGAAAAATTACTGAAACGTACTTTTCTTTTTATTAAAAATTGAAGCAGGAATCTAATGAATTTTCTAAATTTTTCAGTCATTCTGTTAACTACAATGAAACATAACAGATTTTCTTCTCCGCAATAGTGTGAAAAAGTGACTCTCTTAACACTGAAAAGTGGACTTTTCCGTACGCCACTAGAAAAAATTGTTTGAGAGTTCAATGTTGCCATATTCACGAAAAAAGTCCGTTAAAATTGATTGAAGTCAAAGAAAACACGATTTAATAAAGAAAAATAATATTTTTTGAGTTTTTCAAAAAACATGATTTTTTTTCTACTCTGGATTTTCATCACCTCCGTCAGTAACTAATTTCTGCAAATATTTTTGTAGCAGCGCCGACCACTTTTCTATTTATTTTTTTTATTGTTTGATTCCATCATTTTAGACGAAGAAGAAACGGTATTCATCCGATCCCAGTTATGCGAGAAGAACCGTTCGAGCCCGGCTTTCCGACCACACCCCGTGTAACACCCGTCATTGTTCTCGCCGAGAAACACACGAGCGATCTCGCCTTGCGACAGCATCCAGCCGGGCCGCTTGCTCAACGGACGATTTACAACCAGAACCGACCGTTTAACAATTTCTTATTCCCAGCCTTTGACGGAACGATGCTTTATTGCGCGATTGTTTCTTCTTCTTCTTTTTTTTCGTCGACCCAAATGGCCCTATTCTCTTGTCAATGCGCGATATAGTTTATGCTGACACGGGCTAATTGTGTACTCGACTCTGTCCGAACACTATCTGCGTTCGAAATCGAACCCTTTCCGATCGAGAAAGTGACCATAATGCTCGAGCTCATGAGGTTCATTGTTCTATTACCATTATCATTGCAGTGAAGGGATAAGGATGCTTTGTCGAGCTAATTTCAAGGAATGGGCATTTCGTATCTGATGACCTCGGTGCAGTCGTATTTCACCACCTGCCAATGGAATCTTGGAACGTTCAACCATTCGGCCCTTTCATGTTGAAACTAATAGGGAACATGCACTTTTTTGTACCTAAAATTATTTTGTAAGTGTTTTGAAGCAATTTCAATGACAAGTCTTGTTTAGGTTATGTTGTGGTGTTATTATAACTGATGTGGGCATTTATGATACAGATCTATGTTACGGGCTGAAATAAAATATACATAATATAATAATCACTTTGTAGCTTTCAGTCCTTTGATTTCCACTCACGCAAAATAAGCAATAATTTTGTGTGCTCTGACGTGACATTTCCTTAGGACCAGTGGTGAAACGTTTTCAAACAATGGAGGATAGGAGAACGCGATTTACTTAGGAACGTATGGGAAAATTAATTATTATCAATATTAATATTGCAATTTATTGCATTTTGCAATTCAATTGGAAAAAGGCTGAAATGTTTTTCTAAGTCAGATTTCGGAACTCCACTGCTTTGTCAACAACTTGGCAGATCTATGTTATGGGCTAAAATATATATAACATAATAATCACTTTGCAACTTCCAGTCCTTTGATTTCATCTCACGCAAAATATGCAATAATTTTATGTACTCTGACGTGACATTTCCTTAAGACCAGTGGTGATGCGTTTTGTGAATTTGAATTCCCTCCCTGATTTTTTCCTTTCAAATAACATCATATGGGTCTGAATAAAAACTGAATGAAAAAATACCTTTTATCTACACCCGTACTCAATACCGTAATACACTTATATGCCCACAACCCGTTTTATAATGAAATCCATTACGATACAGATTTTTCATTAGGATACAGATTTTCAACCAATAGAAACACATTATTTTTCAATCAAGCATGATGTGCATGCTCTGCATTTGACGTTTGTCAAGTCAAAATCGGTATAGGTATTGAACTTTTGAAGAATATAGCCAAACTTCGATAATCATAACAAAATGTCTGATACCAGCGATATGGCAGAATCACCTTCGACACCTTCACCGACAGAAATACAGTTAGAATGATTAAATTTTTCATGTGACAAATGCATGATTTATTACTTATTTTTTCATCAAATTTTGTGAGCTCTCCGTAGCCGAGCCGTCTGTGGCGCTGAGATTGAATTTTCAAGATGGAAGAGACATTGGTTCGATTCCGGCCTCGAGGAATCTTTTTTTTCTTTAATTTTCGACCTTCTTTTCATATCTCATCGTTTTATTTCTCGAAGTAATACTATCAATTACAATTCTGTAGAATTTTTCAAAGAAATTCGTTCAATTAGTATTATTGTGTGCAATACAAATATAAATATAACATTTGTAGTTCTTCATTATTTATCGGGTGTAGATAAAATAGCGTATGCAACTCTCATGTAATGGTTATTAATACACTCGCATAAACCATACGAAACTCACCTTCGGCTCGTTTCGTATCCCGGTTTATGCTCATGTTTTAATAACCATCATTACACGATCGTTGCATAATATACTATTATATATATATTCCCCATTGACTATATCGAATAATGCTCCTGCTCCACCTGCGCCATAACGCGTTAATGAAAGCTTTATCATTGCTCCTGAATTGGGATGAAGCATTTCTAAATTATATTCTTTTTTCGATTTAAAATTTTCTTGATTGGATTTGAGAAAGTTCAGTGTTATTTAACAAAATTTTATTCTGATTGTTTTTTTATTGATTTCCGCCCCTCCATTTTCACACCGAATGGGATTTTATATTTTTAATTTTCTTACTGTGTATTTCAATTCCATCATTCGTAGATACTTTATTGTATCAGTTTATATCAACTATATAAGTTTTTGCAAGAGGTTTCCAAAGAGTTGATTTTATATCATTATGTATCAACGACCTCTATATTACGAACATTTATATCAGTATAATTTATGGATGAATGTTCATAATCTGGATTCGTCAATCGACATTATACCAAATGATATGAGCGGTTGTCATTGAAAGCAAGCTTCATAAAATGCATTCGATATAAATGCATTTATATGCACTAAATTGAAAATGAAACATAAATGATCGAATTTTACGTACGAATACATCGAGTGAACGATTTGATATCGGTCCTATTGAAGTGCAAAATATCAATTTAGATAAATGAAATTGAATAGTGAGTGACAAATAATATTGACTTGTTTAATATTCAAACCTAACCTAACGCATTAGTTTGTTATAACAAACTCTTATGCAAGCGTATTTGTCAATTCATATATTATAGATTTGGTAGCAGTAACGTATTTTTTAGATCAATTTCTTAGTCTGCCTATGAAAGATGAAATACTTGAAGACAGAACAAATTGTATATTACAAAAAAAACATGTGCTGCGGAGTACTTCATGTTGAATATAGAATTTGCATTGTTGAGTTGAACAATTATTTTGATATAAAACTGTTTACAGGCTAGTCTGCTATGCATGTGATACAAGTAAAAACATTACAAATCACAAAAATCTTGAAGTCTTACTGTTCAAAATGATACAAGCTGACTTAAAATTTGTCCGAATATATTGCGAAAAAATGTAATGAAAAACAAGTTTTCACATTATGCGACTACATCAGATAGTGAAATGGTAAGATTGTTTGGAAGTATACAGTGCGTTCCAACTTCTAACAAACTCGAATTCTGCGTTCTATCTGAATTACCCTGTAGCGCGTGAATGTTTTTGCAGACTGCAATTTGATTTTTCAACTTCGAGTATTTCCTCTTATTTATAGTATTATACTTATGGTTTCTGCAGTATAATGCCATACATTATTCTCTTAGGAATAATAGCCAAGGATAATTAGTCTTTTTTCCCTCTTGTAGTCCCATCATAAAATTTATCGAATTGAATATTGTAATAAATTAGTCGTAAATAAAGTAGAGTATACTACTAGCAATTTTGACTATTATTATTGACTCGTGGTAATCTACCCTACCATTATGTATAAAAGAAATGAAGTAAATGTTTATTCCCTGAGGACGACTATATTAACAAGCCAAGAGCATATACATCTATTTATACCCGTAGTACAACACAAATTGTATGTCATACTAGTTGGCTATTGCATCAAATTATCAATATTGAAATGAAAAACACAATTCTAATATTTTTTCACCAGACACTATGGATACTGGGAAAATACAGTGAAAATTGAAATATGTTTCTATAGGCCATAAGGTGCTTTATGCCCGCACGGGCAGTAAAGTACATTTTATGCCCGCACGGGCAGTAAAGTACATTTTATGCCCGCACGGGCAGTAAAGTACATTTTATGCCCGCGCGGATATAAAGTACAATCTTATGTAGTTTATAACTAAGTAATAAAAACACAATTATGAATAAAATAACATGAAACCAATTTACGGCTTGTCGTGTGAATGGATTTTTCAGTCCTAACAATAGATTCGAGGATAGATTTTAATTGAAGTAATATTCTTTTCACTCGTGTCTTAACGGCACTCTGAAAAATTTTTTTTAATAATATAACATACTCGTGTACTGTTTGAAAGTCATTTTTTTGTGGTGGATGAATCTTTTCTACGTAGTTTTTTATGGGTTTCTAACCCATCACATTCTGAAAAAATAAGTACTAGTATTGGAATCTATACAACTGTAGAAGGTTATACTTTAATCTACCCCAAACACTTGCTCCGTCAAGTGAATTTCAATAACGAAAATTGTCAATAACAAAGATTGGATTTTAAGAGAATTAGCGAGTAAGTTTCGAGAACGGAAGAGGAGTTAGTTTCCGATACGTCAACAATAAGTATACGAGAATTTGCTGACTACTTGGACTTTACTATCAAAAAAAAAAACTGTTTTCGAATAACGCAGCAACTTGTCGGGGTAGATAGAAGTCTACACTTCTACCCTTGTATATATTCCAATATCAATACTTATTTTGTCAGATTGTGGTGGGTTGGAAACCCAGAAAACTACGAAGAAAAAATACTCGTGTATCTCAAATTCATTTGACAGGTGACAACCAGGGCGGATTGAACTTTTTAGACGTTGTAACCTTATCTTGTTCATACAATGAGGTATACCAGATTATATGCCCAAGACAAGGTACAGATTGCGAACGGCTAGCTTTTGTCAGGGAGGCAAGGGCGTGATTCGGTGCTATTTGAGAACTCCCATCGTATGGTAGATTTAGTGGTCAAGAGTTAAATATGGAATCAAATAATATAGAATGGTCAGAGGAACTTCAGCGTAATGGTATAAAACAATAATGACATCAACAATCAAGATGAATGCATTCAAACCTGTTACATTTATATTTATTGCTGAAGGTTGACTTTTTTCCACTTTGTCACTCCAGTGTGATATTCACTTCGAGAACTCAGCTATCCCTTAGTATCCTCCATGAAGATCTCCACAGACAGGAAGGTCTCTACTATCACCATTAATCTCCTCAAAATTCTCCACAAGGTCTCAACAATTCTTTATGAGGTCTAAGTACTCGTCAATAGTTGTTGAATTGATTGCTCTGTTGTGGAAATTGAATGCCTTAATGTAGAATCGATTGCTTCAAAGTAGAAATTGGATGCTTTAATGTAGAATCTTGGCAGAACTGTTATTGAGAAAAGAAAAGAATTATGATAAAACGTGTTCGGACAAAAATAATTTTATTTCTCAAATTTCTCGTGAAGCGAGTTGAAATCCACCCAAATTATTATCCTGAATTAAAATCCTAATAATGATGTTCAAATATTTACCTCTTGAATGAATGGAATCTATATTCTCTTGTGAAGGCAAATCAAAATTATTTTACAGTTAACCCACACGAGTTCTTCTTAGCTTTACCAGGGCAGAAATGGGCCCTTGAAGACTTCCGTCCTCTCCAAATTGAAATTCAGATTTAAAAAAATAATTTCCGTTTCATTTCACGGTTACCAACTCGAACACGCTTCATTCGATTCAATTCCACAAATCAGTTATCTGCACCGAAAACACAATATGTCATAAAAGCATAATCACATAACGCAGAAATTATTTACATTTGAGGTGTCGCTTCTGAACTCTATACTGTGGCAATTGGTCGAAATTATGAGAAGAAGAATTATTACGGTCGAGTGGTTTGCTGGATTTGACATATTTAGATTTCCATAACCAAATTTGCTAATTAAATGAAACACTGAAATGATAAATGATTATTCCTTTGGAAGTAGACAAGTAGAGACCTTCGTGAGCTGTGAAAATAAACACGATTACGTATTTCATCAGATGGTATGCCTTTAGGAAGTGTTTATATTTACTTCCCTGCTTTTCTGAAGAAAATAACGATTACACAAATGTGAGCGTTACAACGTGCGAAAAGAGTAGGTCATAAAAAATCCACAAAAAGTACACGAAAGCTCTTCCGCACTCCATCGCGGCAGAGTCGCTCTATATCGCGAGTGAAAAGAAAATCCTCTCAATTCGCAGCCCTTTATATGGCACTCGACGATAAATCCGCGAACGCGCAAAATTTTATTCAAAACACCATCGGATTCGGTATAATTCCGCGGGAAACGAATGCACGGCTTCAATTTTGAATTATGCAAACGACGACGTCGGCGTCTGGTGGAAGTCGGCAATTCGGCGACGACGACGTGAAATTTGTTGAACGCGAGCTCGTGTTAAATTGGTCGTGCATTTTGTGCGCCCGGTAATGTTTCGGTGTGCAGGAGGAGGATGTGTAAAAGCGCGGTTCGGCTCTTTTAAATATTTAAAACGCTCTTTAATATGGAAATGCGGCCGTGGGTTGGCGGTCGGGGGCGGCAACGTGGAGCGCCCCGACGCCGGCTGCCGTATCAGCACTTTCATCAATTTTCAATTAGCCTTTCTTTTCAACCCCGCTTCGGATGGCTTTTATTAAAAGTCCTGCGAACCGGACAGAAATGACGGCGTTTTTTTTTCAGAGAGTTGGGATTTACAGAGGTATTTCCATTGTCGAAAGAATGTATGTATTATCCTTTCTTCATAGATTTTTGAGTTCTCAACCTACCACAATATGGAGAATGAATATTGGAATCTATATGAGTGTAGAAAGCCAGATTTCCAAGCTACCCCGAAAGATTCCTTCGGAATTCAACACATCCTATCAGTCATATTTATCGCGAACGAAAAAAAAACAGTTTTCTTCTGAAGATGCTTACTTTGTCGGCGAAACGTGCGTCGAGTGCAAATAATATCAGTTTGCTGTTAGGGCAATCGAAGCAGACAAAAAAAATGATGTAAAAAATTTGTATTTCCAACTAGATACTACGTTCATTAAGATTTTCCGAGCGATTTTCTAATTTCAATGAAAAATGCTGTTTTCAATGATGAAGTACCAATCCGCAAATTATATCCATAAGTTTTGATACAAACTTTCCATAATAATTTATTGCGAAAAGAAAGTCCTCTTCTGTGCAATTCTAAAAATTTTCATCAAGTGGTATTCGAGTTGGGTGAATTTGACAAAAAATTACCGAAAATAATAATGAAAATTCAATAAAAATAGAGACCACAGAAACGACATCTTGAATTATCTTGTGAATATCATTCCACAACTTTTATTGAATTACCTCTCATCATTTCAATTTATATTTCTATATTTTGATCCCTGATTTTTCTCTTCAAGTTTTCACTTTTCACTTACTTTTCATTGCACAGATATTTTTTGACCGTTCCTTCAATCAAAATAAGTATAGTGTGTGATATCAGGAGAAAAACTGAGCATTTTATCACCATCACTGTTATTGTGGCGAGATTCAAGAAACGAAGCCGAACCCAAAGAGAAATATTTGAGAGCAAGTTTTGAAAACTGAAGCAGATTTGGTTTCCGAAACGAATTGGACTTGCTCTAACCAGAGAATCTGCCCTTCTACGCTTGTATAGATTCTAGATTCCAATATTGATTTTTATTTTTTCAGGATGTGGTAGGTTGAAAAAAAAACTAAAAAAAAAACAACCCAAAATAATAATTCTCGAAAAGCAATTAGTTCTCAAATTGTCTGGTTAGGCCCAGATGGCTTCTTCATAAATCATAAACAACATTCTGAAATATCGCGAAGAGTGACCTCACGTAATACCGACATAAAAAATAATTTTTTTAGTGACAGTGTGTTCGTGTAAAACATCACAGAAATATTCAATACTGTGAAATTCTTGAGGTTAGTAAATATAATCGTTATACCGAGTTTGATGTATTACCTAACCCACAAGGGAAACGTAACATTACTTTCAGTGCTCTAGGCGTTGAATCAGTTTTTCTCCATCCATCATCGTACATACTCCTGAATACGAATATTTCCACTCGGGATAAACGGATCCCGGAAATCCAGAACACGCCGACCGAACCGCCCGGAGCGAACGTACGACGCGCCATCTAGCGCGAAAAATGATTCCCGCTCGGATAGCAGATCGTTTTACACGGAGCGATGACAGATACATAAAGCATCTGTCACATTACGCGGTTATTTCCCCTTTACATCTCACAATCTCGTTTCCCTTTCGACTTTTGCCAACTTCGCAGAGCTGCGCCGTAACGTCATTATTATTGTGAACGCTGTAGTTTACGTGCCTGTTCTCCGATTTGATGTTCTCGAAACAGCTGAAGAACGCATCATATGAAAACCTTTTTTATCAACAGATCTATTCGAAATTTGACTTTGCTGTTGGTTTTCGCATGAAGAATGAGTGCACGAATATCTATCTCTCCGATTTGTCAGTTTTCAATAAAGTGCAGACGCTGAAAAGAGTAGAGTATGAAAAATGTGAGACCGCATACTGTAGATCGTTTTGAATTCATACATAATGTTATTAATTTCAGTTTCCGATAGTTCGCACATGAATTTTTTCTCAGCAAATCTTCAGAGAGCTTTTATTAATTCCGTATTTTTTTTCTCATTTGCCAATTCCATCGAAAAATATTCCCTGGGCTGATGCCTCAGGAATATTTCCAAAAACGCTTTCCTCATTTTTCAAAATTACCAGTAAAAACACGATTTCTCGAGATTTTTGGAACATTCAAAATTCAACAGTTCCAGGTCTGAACGTGAAAACTGCAAAAACTAACTACTGAGTCAAATCTCAATGATATTTATAAATGAATAAACCTTCGTGCGGGCTTTTTAGTTCCACTGTATAACAAGGATAATCCAGTTTGTTTTATCAAGATGTGTATCGATCATAACGAATGACTAGCTCAGGCCCGAACTCAAAAAGAAAAACTGAGATCAAATTACAAGTGCCGCTCAAGAATGTGACAGAATCTGCTTGTATTTTCTGTCAGATTCTTCTTGACCGCCACTTGTAGTTCAAAACCAGTTTTCGTTTTTAGTGAATTCGGGTCTTAGTATTTACAGCTTATCCAATCCATCCTGGCATAAACTCAAATACTTATCCAATTGCACATTGGTAGTGTAGACCATGACGAAAGAAAAAACACCATAAGGATTTTTTTATGTTAGTATACTTCACAGAGATTGCTGGGCATATATGTTATCAGTTCTGTGCCAAGATGGATTGGATAAGCTATAAGTATGTAACTTTTTGAGCACTCATAGGGGATGTTTTCTATAATCTTTTTTTCTGCTTCATATTTGAAATATAACGATGTGAATAGATCAAGATTGATTACTGTTTCATTATGTTCTGAAACTGTATACCAATACTAAGCCAGCGTAACTCTAGTGTGTTGAATAACCGACCGAAGATTCGAAAAAATCAATTGTACTCTCCAAATATCCGAAGATCAGATCCTTGAACTATAATGAAGGTTTCGTTTTCAATATTTACCGGGAATTGAACAAATTGAAAATGTTCTCATTCGGAATACTTCAGATTTGTTTTTGATCTTATCAGAGGCTAAGGACATAAAATTCAATGATTTATTTTCTCGGAATACCTTTGTTGTAAAAATGAAATCAGCTCATGAAATTGTTAAAAAAGAGTTGGAATCCTCACAACCCGACAACTACAAAGAAAAAAATCGAGTCATAAAAATTTTTTCAGGATTATAAATAACGACTGTTTGAAATGTGTGCAGAATTACTATCAATCCCAAACAAGGTTTTTGTAACATTTGAAGAGTAGTTATACTCCGAGTACATGCGGGTCATTGTGATGCATGCTACCCTCATTCTTTTTTCGAAAACTGAAAGAATTATTTCGACAGGCAATTAACTAATACCGTGCAGATGTAAACCTCAACACCTTCTTTCCAATATAATAAGTAAGAAATCTTCACAAATCGTACTCATTGCAAATGTACAGATCGTATTAGGAGATGTTACTATAACAATGGAACGGATATAGTGTAAATTACTTTTCATTAATTATCACGTAAACGAAGAAAGGATAATACGAGTGCTCGTAATCGGCCTTATCCTGGAGTCGCGTACCGTACTTTTCATACCCCCACCATAATTGTGCGAATATTTCCCTCATATATAAAATGTCCCATAAGAGCAATGCATTTATCGAAAACTTACAGCGATAACTGCATTGTATCAAGTCACCATAACAACACATTTGAAACCGTATCGCTAGACGTCGACGTAAACAACACAAATAAATGTCAGATAGACTTCAAAAATAGAAAAACATTTCGCGTTTAGGTGAGTACTCCATACAATCTATAGAGGAAAGAATAAATGAACAAAAAATAACATTTCCTTGAGAATTTCTTTATTCGTGAAATATTTCAATGAATACATTCGGGCATAAAAATGACCAGATAATTTAGCATTCAAGCGTGATATCTCATACAAATTGCATTCGGTTATTTTCATATTTTACGAACGAGCCCTCGTCCTTAGAACTCTGGATATAACTAGATACAGTAGCAATCCACAAACTGTTGAATTATACATTTCCTAAAAATGTGATATTCAATTCAATTTCACGGGAATTGTCTGAATTTGGCTTGGATGTAGTCATGAGATCAATTTAGTCAGGTTGAATGTTACGTACCCCATCATTTTTTTTTGTTCCGGAAGCGGCAGCCATAAATTTACAATACACGTGTATTCAAGATCAGCCATTACCTAACAGCTGCCAAATACGTAATGAACAGTTTTGAATAGTGGAAGTAGAAAAAATAACCTAATTGCTGTACACTGCACTGTGTTGTTTGAATCAGGGGGTATCGCTTAAATAAACATGTCATTCAACAAGTTTGCAAACAAAAGATAATTATCTGTAGGTGTCAATTCGTTGATAAACATCCGACCGTAAGCAATGACTATCGATTCCTCTTCATTCTGCCTATCATTATTGAGGCGTCAAACAAATGATAATATGGGTATTTATGATGTCAAAAGTGTCGTTTCATCCTGAGAAGGCAAATTACACATCAACAAGAATGTAACACTGTTTTTGTATATTTTCATTATTAATAGGACAGTGAGGCGCAGTACAACTTCTATAAAGTATCCCAGTACATATTGGCATCAGCTTTCCACGATTGGGACAACGTACAATAAACAACAAAATAATAGGAAATAGTAGTAGTATTGTATTCAATATCAACTCGTTTATCACAATATAATATAACGATATCAGCATTTCATTTCGAAAGCAAAGAATGGTAGTATTGAAAAGAAACCAATAGAAATATTTCCGAAACAGAACTTGAGAGAAACGCCATATTACAGATTATGATGGTGAGTATTCTTTCTAATAGTTGTCAAAATTATTGTGTATAGAGAAATTACAAATAAAGTATGGCTTATAATTCCTCAAACATAGTAAACGAGCTGGAATTTTGCGTAAAAAAGCGCGGAGCATTCGCTCACCTAGCTACGTATAGGAAAGAGAAAGGCTCAGATTTTCAGGACTCTTCCTACCAGCCTCACGCCTAGAAATAACCTATTTTTGTAGTAGAGCCCGAAATCAACAATCTGTCACTTCAGAATGGGGAATTAAACCAGTAGTGGGCGCTCATAGACATGAATTTTTTTTTATACAGAAATCATGACTACTCTAAATTATAATAGGAGTGAATCTGAATGAAAATAGGTTTCGCTTCAGGTTCAGCATGCCTGAAAATCCCACTTTTTGAAATTCCATTGAAGAATGTACAAATATATCAGGAGATAAAGGCTCAATTTTGAAATAATACCCATAACGTTATACTACACCTATGGATCTATTTCAGATAAGAATCTTGATGCGTGTACCTCATCCTTGATTTTCTCTTGGTCTTGTTTTCCTGTTTTCCTGTCAGAATCAGGAACTTTTATACTATTTTATTTACAACCATCATATTTCGATTGAAATCAATGAATCTCTGTTTCGTTCTGAACATATCTAAAATATTACATTTAACGACAAATCACCAAGAACGCGGTTTTCTCAAAGTAATCAAGTAGATATATTGTTACCGTGACTACGGGGTATACAATTGTCACCGATATAAATAAATGCCAGATGAAGTCAATAAATGACAGATTAAGTCTAGAATAGATGAAATGAGGGCAGGAAGTGAGAGCGGGGCGTGAGGGCGGGAAGTAGAGGTGTGTAATATGAAACTTCCCAACCTTCAGTGACCTTAGTAATGACAGCATTACATATGAGGTTGTAAATAAAATATAATTCAACAGTAGTTTAGGCTTAAGAAAACTCTTCGCGTTCAGGTCAAAGAAGTGAGTGTGATTTAATTCATTCAACTTTAGATCTTTTTATTTTCAATTCGCAGGCCGTGTTCCCTGTTCCACCTCACCCCTTCCTCAAGACCTGTTCACTTATCCGTGTACAAACACGATTTCATATTCTCGCCCGCCTCAAAAACAGACACAACAAACAACATCATTTCCCGGGCGTATTCATTCTCGTGAAAGCCAAGATTTAAACGTCCCCCAAGACGTCCGCATACGTTGTTATGCCGGGCGCATCCAAGACATGATTCAATACAATGTATTCCGTCCCGATGAAATAAAAAGAAAATGTGCTGAACGCAGAAAACGTTATGGACGGAGGAAACCCGAAGGGGAGTTTGTGCCTCGGGAGGGAAAACATTAAACGTTCCAACCGAGTCGATATCCACGTAATTCCAATAAATTTTATTGGTAGGAAAACGTGCGCTGGAAATTTACTTTTACGACGCGACAAGGATACGAAATAGGGACGAGAGACCCTTTTTCCGAAAGTCCTAAACGACTACACGAACAACTCTGTTCGAGATTCGCGTCCTGAATAAAGGTCGCAGTCTTGCGAAAGGTTTTTCTCGAGAGCGCACCATCATGGCGGTCGACGTTAAACACATTATGTTTCGCAGAGGAGGGTTTTAGAGAGGATGAGCAGCATTCTTTCGGATTATCCTCTCAAGGATATATTTCGTGAGAGAGTTAATTTCTTGACGGGGTTGCTTGCATCTCAGTTACCTCCTCTCATCCAACCGCTCGTTTACATTTTTTGTCCTGATTATTTCAAGTTATATCCATTCAAATTTTTCATCAAAATGCATTTCGATTTTGTACAATTCGTATGCCAAGTATACGTAACTCGAATTAAATGAGTAGCATTTATTATAGTACCCGGAGAAACTTAGGGCACAGTTACCCGCTAGGTCAACACACATCTGTTTTTCAAGCAGAAATTTATGCTATACTCCAATGTGCGAGAATAATCAACCTTTCACGGACAGCCAAGCTCCACTCAGGGCACTGAAAAATCCCAGAGTGACATCTAGACTGGTATGGGAATGCCGCGAGGAACTGAAACATCTGGCAGACCATTATCGACAGACTCTACAATGGGTTCCAGGTCCAGGCATCGCAGGAAATGAAAAAACCGATGAGCTCACGAGACAAGGATCATCAACACCATACACTGGACCTGAGCCAGCAGTGGGGGTACCAAAAGCAACGGTACGGAATCACATAAGGAATTGGGTGAGAACAAAACATGGAGATTACTGGGGAAATCTACCAAAAAGCGCACACGGAAGAACTTTCATAAAAGGAACGTCGACGAAAAAGACTGAAGACCTGCTTCAGTGTAACAGGAATCAGATAAGGGTTATAACAGGGCTGTTGACTGGACACAGTCCACTCAAAGGACACCTGAATAAGATAGGGCTGTACAACGGCGACCTAAGCTGCAGAAAATGTAACAAACGGACAGAAACATACTCTGCGAATGTGATCTGGATCATAAAGGGCAACAAAAATATATGGAAAACCAATTTTGGATCCAGAAGAATGTGACAAACACCCAGCAATCAACCTGCACAATTTGTGCAGAGGACAAGGTTGTTGGAATGGGTGTCATAAAGTATAGGGAAGCAAAGCGCAATAAGCCCTAGAGGCTGAAGTGCTTTCCGAAGACCTGGGAGTAAAGAACAGGTCAGACGGCTTCCACAAGGGAAAAAAATAGTGGCCGGTAGATTTGTCAACAACAATTATTCAACAATTTGCACTAGTTACCAATTATACAGAACAACTCAATTATTATGTACCACGAGAATAAAAGAAATATAAAATCAAAGCTTACGAACGGAGTCACTCGATGTATTAGCAATAACTTTGAAGAGAGAAATTACCGAAAACACAAAACGAATAGAATCAGTGGGAAGTTTACATTTGCCCACGTACATGCTTTTCAATGGTAGCGAGTATTGGACACAGCCCACATCAACGACTCAGAAAAGATGACAGCAAGCCAGCAACATCTTCAATCTGATGCTTGAAGGAACATTTATCCTGTTGCACATACCCAGCACACAAAGGAAAAGAAGTATTCACGAAAAAGAGACAGCCATAGGGAGTTCATGTAATATTCATGAGTAGTTTTATATAACACAGGAAAGCTCCTAGCAATTTCAACGAATTTTTCCATTTTCCGGTTTTAAAAAACTGATCACGCTGACGAGAATAGAGATCTACCAATCCATGACACTTCTATCTGAAAAAAAGAGAATTAATATTGGAACCTATATAATCAATCAGGCACTTTTCGTAAAACTCAAATTTGCCTAACAAAAAAAAAACCTTTTGGAAACTGAATCCGTTTTATTCCTCAAAACTTATAGGCAAATTAGAAACCCAGACAACTACGGAGAACACATTTATCCACCACAAATAATGACGTTCAAAAAGTGTATAACATTTCACTACCAAACCCAGAAAAACTTGTATTTATCAGAGAAATTTATACATCCCCCAAGTTCCTCATTGGATCTTTGGATGAATTTTCTCACGAATGTACACCAAACACTTTCGAAAACAGTTGTTTCGTTACCCTTTTTAAGTTTTGCATTCTTTTTATATTCGTTCGGATGAAAGAAAATGTTTTTATCAAATGACAACCACGATTATTTCAATTTTCAACAATGTAGGAAAAGCAGCTCTTACCCTGCACATCCTTCTTCTTCGAGTTGAAATGAAAGATGAACCAGTTAAAGTTTGTTTTTGAACAGAAGGAAGTCTTGTTTGGATTATGACTTGCATTCTCAATGAGTTCAGTGAATAAATAATATATGAGTTCAACCTATAGCGACGAGAACTTCCTTCGACTATTGTAATTGATTTCCCACTATCAAACTAAACAGCGGGCTAGAGGATAGGCCCTTTCGCACTATTCACACTACTTTTAAATCTTTCTATTTCTAGTTTTCACCAATTCCGTGAAGAAATATATACCGGATTTTATTTAACCGAACATTGGATTTACCATAGGGAGCGCAACTCCCAATTTCCTCCAATTAAATTCCCAATCCAAACCAAATTAATTTCGAATAGAAAAGAGATGTAAATACGAAGCGAAGTGGGTAAAAGCGATAACATCACGAAATGTAAACAAAATCTTTCCGGACCGAATAATGTTCAAATAATCCATGTCGAACACCGAACGATAATAATTATTATACACTCGGTAATAGAAGTTTCCGTCCACATTCACTTGAACAGCGGACAACAGAATTCGAAATAAATTAAAAGTAAACATTAGTCTCGATCCCTTCATGCAGAATAGAACAATCATAAACGCGAAACAAAACAACGAACGACACTTGCATACTCCAGGCAAATTAGGCAATCGAAATGAATTTTTTCTACGATTGTCGCGAAATACCTTCATTGTATATTCAACGATGATTTCAAAATGTACATTGTAATATTCCGTTTCATTGTTCACTACTTGCTCGGCAAAACTTCGTCACGACAAAAGAGGTGTGGAATAGCTAGATTAAAAGACGGCGTAACCAGGTAACATTGCCGTAACCATACCGACAATATAATCACAAACATAAGTTAACATTTCTTTGAAACAACGATATCATAAAGGTGTTTCGAAATTAGTTCAGCATTGGAAAGTAGTGAAGGTGTATTGTATTCTGCCAAATGTTATGGAGGCAGAAAATAACGATTATTGTAGTACGTGCTTAACACATTTACCTACTCCATTGATTTTTTCAGATAATTAATAAAAGTACATACTTCCATGTTATTGTTTGTTACTCCCACCGAATATTATAACAGTCGTAGAAAAAGTATAGTGTAAAACTCGCACAGAATGACCATAAATATACTACTGTATTGAAATTTCATATTTCTGAATGCCCGATTTCTGGGGACTATAGGGATGATGGAATACCTCACTAAGGGTGCAATAAATGGAAAATTTTTCATTAGTTGCACAACCAAAATTTGAAAACTGACAAAAGTTAGTTCATGTAAGATAAAGATGGCTCAAAGAGAAACAGAAATAGAAAAAATGTTGAATTCGTTCAAGATGAGAGTAGATTTATTCTGAGATGAACAACAAAACGGAACTTGAAGTCCATCGAATTAAAAGTAATGTTCAATGCTAACGCCTTGACCCCCTATTCAAATATTTATTTCTTGTCATATTTCCAAATTCTTCCGTTTGAAATATTTTCCAGTATTATGAGATCAATACATACTCAAAGTAGCTACGATAAAATCACCCTGACATAACTTTCGACAAATTGTAAAATTCCCTCGTATTTGGTACGCAACAACCCCTTGAAGTTGTAGAGTCAGCAAGAAACCTGGGAATAATTATGGATACGCAGTTGAGATTCAGCGGGCATGTAACAAAATGCATCGAAATCGCATATTGTAATCTTAAATTGATATCTAATCTTTCCAAAGTATTGAATGTCAAAACAAAAAAGACATTGTGTGAAACCCTAGTTCCGAGTAATTTCAATTTTGCGAATATGATATATTCTCCTAACCTCACAAGTCACGATCAAAATCGTATTCAAGTTGTGCAATGCTTGTGCTCGCTTAATTTGTGGAATCAGGAAGCGAATTTCTCATAAAATTCATGAGTTGAATTGGTTAACAATGAAACAGAGATGGACATTGCAGACGAGCTGCTTCACACATAGTATTTATTCAATCAAAAGAACCCAAGTATTTATACGAGAAATTTTTATTCAGGTATGATATTCACACAATAATTAACACCAGATATCAATTCCACCTTACGCCCCCAGTACACCATACTTCACTCTACCAACGCTCGTTTTTATACACAGTAACCAAAATATACACTGCCATTCCTGATTCGTTGAAAATCATGAATAAAAATGAATTTGAGTTTAAACTGAAAAAAATTCTATTCGAAGATAGTCTGAACATATGAGAGTTTCTACGCTGGATGAGAAGATATGATACCCAAATGATACTGCTTTCTGCCCCCAAAGCCTTCCCTCATTGTGTTGCCACTTCTCCAACGATCATATTGATATTCATTACTATCATTACCTTCTATGAATTAGGTTCCTGGGTACTTGGACATGCTTCAGGGATATATGTGAACATACTTGCTCAATCAGAATCTCTTTATATTTTTATGTATATATATATATATATATATATATATCTCATTTGTTACGGGTTGAATGGAAGAGCAGGCACCAATATCTTCGGATAGGGGTGACTGAATTCCGCCCTTCACACAACTTCATGTTCTCTTTGTTTTTGGGAATGTATAAAGGAATGAGTGTGAATAAAGACATGTTATTATTATTATTATTTATATTTTCCCAATGAGTGATGATTTTTAAAAGTTTTACTATGACCACAAAATTATTCCGTGTATTTTCCTGACAATATATCTCTCCTTGCTTAACAACCAATCAGTCTATTTAAAATTTTGAAATTCAGCCAATAGAATCCGAATTACAGTGAAAATATAGCTTGTCGCTGTATTTTCACGGTGATAAACCTGCTTAGTTTTTGTTTTACTAGCTGTCAAGTGAAAATAATGATTTAAATTATAAACGTCAAATCTATGTGTTTTGATTAGTTATATTTCTTAATCAATATGAGCGATCGTTGGGGACAAATGGCGATTGGTATCATAGATGAAGCAGTGGAAAAGAGTATTCCCTTGAATACGGCCAGAAATAAAGAATCAATTACCAGGCAATTCAACAATTTTTGCTCAAACAGGGGTTATATTGTCGTCCTGAATATAATTCGTGGTATGATTAATAACCTATAATTTTTTGGAATATCAATTCATTGGCAATCCCAATGCAAGAAAATACAACTCGTCCTGCGGACTCGTTGTATTTTCAGCTTTGGGATTGCAATTCATTAATATTCCAAAAAATTATCGGTAATAATCATACCACTTATTATATTACCCCTGAAAATACTATTTTTTGTTGTTTGCATCTGTATGTGTTTCAATATGGATATGGAAGCCAATATCTTGCAAAACAACAAACGAATCAGAAAACATGAATTGCGGAAGCGTGACATCGCCTCGACGGAAGAGATGAGGGGATCTACTACGTTTCCTTTATTTTTCCCTGAATGGTCCATAATAAAATTTGACGATGTTCGAAAAGTTTATTCACAATTCTCTGGAGAGCGGTATGTAGCTATCGAGAGCGATGGAATTCTTCCAATGATATCTCGATTTCCGCTTCGAGATTTGGGGGATGGGAGGTTGAAACGCCCGCGAGGGGTCGGCGTCGAGTTTTCGAATTCTCCAATCATTCTTCAACTTTGTCGTAGTCGTACTGGGGAGAATTTTCTGATTGCTTCAGTGGGTTCAACAAGATAAAGTGTTATCGAACGCAGGGTTGTAATACAATGTATACTGATTATAATTATAATTGGTGATTCGTCGCTCACAGACTCACTCACTTCATTGGAACAATGTAGAAGGGTCTTAGACTTGTCTCTCTCCTAAAGATATTTTCACGGTCGGTGCTCTTCTCAATCGTTATCAATCGTTCCACCCTTGGCAATATCTACACGAATGACTCGACGAGTACAGAATTCCCACCACTTGTGAATTTGGAGACCTGTCGAACCTCTCTTGCTCAGGGATCATTCTTCAATAGAACAGCTGAGCTTTGGAACTCCTTGCCGAAAGAGGTCTTTCCTGAGGCTTAAACTTCAAAAATTCAATGTGAATGTTAACTCGTATCTCCTGTCCCTTGATTCACGCAGTGTTCTTTGAACATTACAGGGCTTCCCTATCATATGAATCTGCATATAAAAGAAATCATCGACGAAACAAATTTGGACCTTCCAATTGGCCATGGAATCAACATCAAGGCTGTTCGCTCTGCTTTTCGTTTTTTGTTGATAAGGTACTGTAGGCATTCAAGACCCAGCCAAAATGAATATAATATGTTTCGAACATATTTGCTACAAAATCAACCGATTCGAGTTATCATAAAAGTAAATATTCCTTGGACGTCAAAAATCAGATGTAAAGAGCTTGGCAATTTCGAAATTCAGGCTGCATGTAATATTCGTTCATACAAAAAGTGTCTCGAAAGTTAAGGATTTCGAAAAAATTTATATTACTTCAAATTCATCAATAATGTTTCAAGATGGAAAAAGTTTTTGGAATACATGGAAATGCATTAACAGAAGTAGACAAGGTATTATATTCTCAACAATTCAACACACTGTCCGATTATTTTATAAAATTTCAACCGAAGCCGTTTTTTTCAACAACAGCCTGTCAATTTCTATACATTTTTCAAATAATATGACATTTCGTCTCGCAAAAATTGCGTGCAATATCCGAAAGTTCAATGCAAACTTTACTGATTTCGAACGGAGAACAAATAATTCATTGAGAGACTCGTTAAAAGAAAAAAAAAATTGAAACCACCGTCGTATTTGGAGTCGCTAAACACGAATTCGAAGTCAAAACATAGCGCTGTCACTATAATAGAAACATACTTTTTTATTCGTCAAACGGAACTTAACAACACTTCGTTTTTTCATAACCTCCTTTCACCATTCTTCCTCAACTATGACCATTTCCAGTATAAAATTCGAATGGAAATTCCGAGTTTATTTCTCCTACCAGCCCAAGAACGCTTGTTTTTCCTCTCATCCAAAACAGGAAAGACAAATGGCCATTGGTTCTTCTCAAACCTTCTCGATATTTTGATTCGAGTTCTTCAGAGAAAAAACTTTTTTTCATAGAACCCCGAGCAAATAAAGGAACAAGGGATACGAATTAATATTTACTTTACATTTTTGAAGTTTGTAAGCCTTCGGAAAATCCTCCTTCGATAAGGAGTGCTCAGCTCTTCTATTGAAAAACAATCCCTTAGCAAGAGAGTTTCGACAGGTCCAAGCTCACAACAAAAGGGTGGGGGTTCCGGAATCGTCGGGTCATCCATAATGATACTGCCAAGTGTGGAACGATTGATGGCAATTCAAAAGAGCACCGACCGTGAAAACATCTATAGAAGAGAGACTGAAGAAAAAAGGAAATTAAATGAGGTGTAATGGGTATAAAAATTGTCTGTATCAATCGCAATATTGAGCAAAATCTGAAATCTGGAGGACAATATATCTTTCTAACGAAGAGACATGAGATTTGTTTTGGGCGGCTCAAAATACTAGAGTCAGTCAAAAAATATTTCCTTCGCTAGGTGCTGTGCTATAAACGAATATTAACCTTCCTCAGTCATAGTTATTCGTGAAGAATAAATCATAATGACCCCTCCAGAAACTTCAATACTGACCAACGACTTACGTTCATGGAAATTTATTTTTCAGATTCGTTCGAAGAACCATCAATCATTAAATATATAGTAGACACAGCAGCCATTTGAAGACCACCTTGTTCATCATCAAGCAGCATCGGGCATCATTAAATTTGTAATCTGGCTATGCCTCAAACTCTCGAGCAACTCTGATCACGCGCCTTTTATAGCTGACCGGCCGTAGTTAATAATTAGCAGTAGCAAAAAACGAGACCGATCGCGTATTTTCAAGACACGAAGAATGCGGTCGTCACATTTGCTGCGACGACGACAAAAATTAACAAGGGAATTTTATATGCGAGCCATACATCATTCCCATTAAGGTTATCTGTTTTATCAATCGAAAAAAAAAAAAAGTCGCCGTGAGCTTCAAACCCGTTGTTCAAATATAATGGTTGTTGGTCGCAGTCGCTACTGTGTGTCGATAATACAAAAAAGTTCATTGTATGCAAATCAGCCGGTCTTATATACAAATTGTGTAACACGATTTATTTTAATGTCCCCGCACACAACATCAATAACGTTTGTTTTCTCGTTAATGTAACTGAATTCATGCGATGGTGTTTCCATTGTTCGGAGGTCCGCAATGTCAACGATGAGACAATCGATGTTATAAGATGTAAATTAGAGAAAGAGAACAATCGGATTGTTTGAGGCCTTATAGTGCTGGAAATGTAGCCAAATATTTTCTCGGTTTATCTACATACCCACTGTGGAGCCAAATGGATGTTTTCTTCGAGCAATACGAGCTTGTATGGGTTTAGGGATGAAATGTTATCCTGGTGAGTGGAATCTGTTTTCCTTAATATTCCATGAATGCTAGGCGTTCAATTCAAATTTTGTGCATGTGATATACAAATTGAGCAAAAATAACTGATAACTTTCCATGTGATTCGGCACACGTTGTACCATATATTAATTTATTTATTTAGGAGCATTGCTCATTACTACAAAATTTATAAGTTTGACATCGAATTGTTCAAAAATACAAATAAGATACTTATGAGTGACATTTAAATATATGAAGTATCTGATGCTTGAGAGGCATCGTTATTATTAGAGTAACAATAAAACTGAGGAAGACAAATTACAAAGCTAATGTTAGACACACTTTCTCAGGGCCTACTCAAATTGTGCAGAACCCATAAAAAAGTCCAGGCTGTCTGAATGGTGATTGGCAAGCCTAGATGATCTGATAACAAATGAGTTACCGGCTATATTGGTTCTTTATCTCTGCCTCCACCCCCCTCCCCCCTCCCCCCCCAGGGGAGTAGTTATTTTAGACTCTTTCTTTGCGTGGATTAGTCTATACTTTTTTTATCGCAGTAATAGAAGATTTGCAGTTTTTCTGCATTGATTTGCGAAAGAAAAAGTCTAGAAATTGTTGTTCAAAATCAAATATCGTTCATGTGTCACAAGTCGAAAAATATCACTTCCCTCAACTCCTAGTCTATGAATTGGGTGTCTCGATTCCAGAAACGACTTTCTTCTCTCTTCTTTTATTCAAAATCATGGCAGAGATCAACGCAACTTTGCTATAAATACAGCCGTTAGTAGCTGTATATTTAGTTTCGGGCCCAGGATGGGACATATTATTTATCTTTTAAAATCGAATGATTTTACTAGTCCAATGAGTCTTTGAGTTTATATGAACATGTTAGTATGGTCATTAAAAATGGAACCAATCGTATGAAGCATATATTTTTAAACCGATTGGAGAAGTCCTCTAAATCATCATACAAAACGCATTCATTCGCTATTATTTTTCAATGTCAAAAATCGAAAAAAAAATATAGCAATTTTTTCCGATCTGACCACACCACTGGATTCATGAAATTCTGAAATAGTTTTATTACGAAATCACGTCAAAATGCATTCGTCATTAGGAAAGTTATCGGAAAATAATATTTGAGAAATTTGCCATTCAGTTATTGGCCCGATTCAATTTCAAAACTTTTTTTAAAATACTCCACTGGAAACCGCAGGTTTGGTTTTATCAGAAGAGAAAAGAGAGCTCTTTTTTGTCGACGTAAACTTGACATTTCGATGAGAATTTTGTTGCCTGGCAACTCAACGAAAAAAACTGCCTCTGAAAATATTACGGGTCCGTAGGACGAGTTATTTTTTCTGACAGTTTTTTGAGTTAATTTGCCGGAAGGCAACTAAACTGAACTAAACTAAAATGAATACAGTTTAGTTCATTCAATTCAACGGAAATGTACGATTTTTAAAAACACAATTCTTATATTTCATTTTCACAAGTCATATACTCTTTTGACAACGCAAGTGAAAAATTGACAAAGACTCCGTCAAAGATTTGTTTACAATTCTGGTTGCCATGCTTTCAAGAGTAAGGTTCCGTTTTGTAGCTGAAAAACTAAGGGCAAAATTATCACTGTCAATAAGTTCATCAGAAATTGTTCATTATAAAAAAATCCGAGTGAATAAAATGGTATAGACTATAGGCAAATTTGGCTTATTTTTCCATCAAACGACAAAGTTTTCAAATTTTCTTTATATATCAAGTTATTTATTGATGAACAGAGGCAATTCTAGACAGTGATAAGCCAAAATCTGCTGAATCCAGTGATGTCATCGGAATTTTGATGAAAGTTTTAAATTGAATTTGTCGAAAAATTAAATGCCATGTTTTTCGAATTCTCTATTGCATCATAATTATTTTAACGACGAACGCATTTCGAGGTCATTTTAGCATAAACCATTTCAAAACCATGTAAATTTAGTAGCGTGGTCAGATTTTCTTGAAAAAAAAAATTTGTATTTCAGATATTCGACAAGTGACCCTGGAAACGAATCATTCATGAAAATTTGGTTGCAATTTCCTGTTTGTTTTCATGAATTCCTTATGAAATCGAATATTTTTCTCTTTTTCCCTCAGTGAAACGATGGCTATTCTTCACGTCATCAAACAACAGATTTTGGAAATCCCGAGGGGTTTTTCAGTTCGGAAATTCGGTTTACGAAATTCAGTAGAAATCTTGTTGAAATCCATGTTGAAATCCAGAAATCCCACCTAAAATCCTTGAAGAAATCCTGATTTAGTGCACAAATTTTACGGAAGTAAAACACCCGGGAAATCTCAATAGTGAGCTTTTATAACTCGGTACCACTTCACATCATCAACAAAATTTTTTACGGTTATGTAGATATAAAACGTCCACATTCGCGCACTCATGAAATATTTCGTGATAAAATAACGAATCTGAATGACGTCAAAGGACGGCTCTAGAACATCTCTTTCTTTTTATAGGGAACTTTGCAACAACACCAAGCTGGCACTTTTCCCCAATATACAATGGATAGTGCGTGCCGATCGAGCACTCTGGGGAATCCATAAACGAGTATCGGTGGTAGAGCAAGGGCATCGTTATGGGATCTTTTTACGGCCTCTTTAGGGATTTAATTTGATACGGGACAGCTCGAGCGCGAAGAAGTCGTAAATCGAGTTTAATAAACTTTAACGAGTTTGTGATTGTATGCAGCGTTGTTCCTATGGTAATTCTGATTGTACTGTCAAATGGTGTAGAATTGTACAGCTTTTCAAAGAATTGTACAGTCGCCATCTATTTTCGTAATTTTGAAGCTTTCTTCTTGTCAATCTATATAGGGAAGAATATCGACCGATGAGGGCGCTGGTGGTGGTTAAACTTTATCCACCATTTTGAATTAGTTACCTTGTTTACATTTGTGAAATAACGCGCCAAACTGAAATCGTGTCATCATTTGCCCCCGCTAGACAAGATTTTGGTGTTTTTTGCTATATTTTCATTGTACGAAATTTTTCTCGTGAAGGTCAATATAACTGTGTTCATGATGCTTTGAATATCCGCAAAATACCATTCATTGGTGGTGAACATAGATGCATTGTGTTTTAAAATCAAATGAAATTTGTTCCAGGACATTATTCAGTTTTAAGGCGGATTCATGCAACAATCATTATAATTACATTAACATTACATTATCATTAAGAAAAGTTGAACACCCATTTTATAGTGGAAGCGTTCATGCAACACATTAGTTCATTACATTTACATTAGTCGCACTAAGAAGTTGGCAACTTTTAACTTTATTTTCATTACACTATGAATCTTAGTGAAAACAGCAATTGCGCATGTGCAATAACGTGTCATTTGACGGTTTTAGGTTATGTTATGTTTATTTTTGGGTTTATATTATTAGTATTCAGCAATATAACGGATCAAGGTGCTTTAAGAGAATTAGTTCGTCAATATGAACATCCTTAAAATGAAAAACATAGATATTTCAACAACAAATATATAATGTAATGAGTGTTGCATGAACGGCAACACTTTCTTAGTGAAAATGTAATGATAATGTAATGTTAATGTAATTATAATGATCGTTGCATGAATCCGCCTTTAGTGTAGTGTTAGTGAACCAAAGAGGCTTTTAATACATGGATGATGAAATGTGCCATTACTTCGACTAAAAATAGAAAAACAGACACACCAGGTAAAAAGAAATCATCTCTCTTGAAATGCAAGTAACACCCTGAAGCCGCTCTAGGTGGTGATTTATGTAGTTTCAGTTTAATATTCCAAGCCTTGTACCTGTCTATTTTCTCTTTCAATCCACTTTCCGTAATGTTTCCCACCAAAGATGTATTTATCTTTGGAAACGTGTGGAAAGACAACTTTGGATTTCGGTTCCTAGAGTTGCGGCAACTTGGCACCAAACACTTTATACGGCTCACTGAGCGATCTGCATCCATGATTGTTTGTTATTATTAATCAAAAAAAATTACAACTTCCGATGAGATTTCCTAAATCAACACCAAAGAACTCAATAAATTCACACACATAAAATGGAAGCCGTTTGTTTGTGAAATTCTAGCAGTGCGTTATATTTCCGCCAGACGTCGCATAAAATTATGAACTTCCCAATAGGCAATCAATAAAACCAAAATTTTGTTTTGTGCTAGTCTAGCACAAGGTCAAGTCAAGTCAAGCAATAGTAGCAGTTTTAATAATTATTCACTAATTAATTATATTCACAGTGTCATGTTTCACAATGACACTGACAAATGGCGCCAGTGACAGTGACGATCACGGGTCACGTCACGATAGCAAAATTAGTCTCACGGAATCACGGAACGATAAACTTACTCTTTCATAGAATTTCATATTTTGGGTTATTTGGTGTAATTTTTTTCTTGCCGACAAGTGTGGGAATAAACTTATCAATATCGAATAGTAGTCGGATTGTACAGTTTTGTACAGATTTTTTGATTGTATTCCCTTGGTACAGTTCAATATTCAAATGTACAGCTTTCTGTACAATTGTACACCCTGGAACAACACCAGTATGTCGCTGTGGTTTCTGTGAAAAATTTTCTAGGACAGGAAATGAAATAACCCAATAAACCAAAATATCGTAGAACACAAACCTCGACTCGTATTTAATCAATGGTGGACTGACAATCAATCACCTTTCGTACAATTTCTGCATGATCTCGAAATGGATATAGTACGACAAAATACATTGAATTTTTGTTATTATTTATATATGAGCGGCAGGGAGGGAAATTGGAAGTGTACAATACTACATAATTCTGTTAAAACACAAAGAGAGAGAACGTAATTATATATGACTCCAGACATAATTCAGTTGAACTTAATTCTAAAGCTAAATTATGCTGAACTCCGTTCATATACAAAGGGTTTTACACTTGTATGCTTACACCTACATCCAATTCTGTATTTCCGAATACGAACCTGTATTTTCAATCACTTTCATTGAAACTTCCACAAAAGTTACTGAAGACAAGATTGCGATGAATATACGGATGAAAAATCTCATATATTTCGATATTATCCACCTCATAATTGTTGAAGTAGATGGATCAGCTCTGATTTTTACATTTATAATAAATGAGTTGAAATTCGAAACTTTGTCTCTACCAAAATTCTCTCTTTCTGTTATCGAAAAACAGGAAATTGCGTAAGAATTGCTTTTTCTGCAATTATGATTCTTCTGACTCGAGGTAAACTTCAGACAGATGAGAATTGAAACCTTCTGCATTGATTCCATCTGTCTTTAGTTCGCAAGATAGATGAAAATATAAGCACTTGTTTCATTATTGACTAGCTTTTCCGTTTCCATTATCTGGGAGCTAAAACCTCTCTTGTAATTTCCGAACCATCACTATTAGACGTAACACGTCACGAGCAAAAACTTACCTTATCGTCTTCACCCTCGCTATCACACTGAAACAAAAAAAGTCCATTACAACGTGAAAAAAACCAATCAACAGTAAAAAAGGACGGAAAAAGACACTGCGTTCGTCAGACGAAAAGAGAAAGAAACTAACCGAATAAAAAGTCACTCGAACTTTTTTCAACTTTACTCGTTTCGCTTCTCCCTTCGCAGCGGCGGCAGTGCTTTTTCTTACTTTTCCAATAAAAGCGAAAACAATTCGGCACGAGTGTTTTTCAATTCTGCTCGCGCGCGCGCCAAAGAGAAAGATAAAGGGCGTAAACTGAAAATTAATGATTATTCCCTTCAATTCTCAGAGGAGCCGAGCCCGGTGTGCTGCGATGAGAACAAATTTCACTTTGAACCGTTTTAATTTTTTATGCGGAAACGCTTTTAAGGGCGGCAGGAAATTTCGCGTTGTTGCTTTCTTCGGAATGAATTCGGGGGATTTCCTGATTTATTGTTTCCAGTTGTTCGGGCATGATTTATCGGCGCCGGTTCTCAGAATATAAATACGTTTTATATCGTTGCTCGAGAGCTACTGTATTTGTACACGATGAATCATTTGCCACTTTGTCTTCTTCTAGGTGAACTATTGGTGACTTTCCAACTTGAAAGTGGGTCAGAAACAAGCAAATTTTCGAATAATTGTGAAGACAATTCTTAGCGGTGGCATTTGAATAGGTACGAAATCATAACGCCATTAACGTACCTTATCAATAAATGTTTGGATGAGGGCTGTTTTCCAAAATACTCAAAATTGGAATAATAAAACCGCTTTTCAAAACCGGAGATAAAAAAGCAATGAGTAACTATAGGCCTGTATCATTCATTTCAAACTTGGCCAAAATAATGGAAAACATTTTGAAAACAAGATTAGTCAACTCCACTAGGAAATTCAAACTAATATCTGATCAACAATACGGAATCAGAGAGGGAAGATCAACTGAAGATGCAATACAAAATCTTACAACATTTATATATGAAGCTCTTGACAAAAAAATCCCAGCGCTGTGTGTCTTTGTTGATCTTTCCAAAGCTTTTGATACTGTCTGTCATACGAAACTCTTGACGAAATTAGAGAATTGTGGAATACGCGGGAAAGCTTATGCAATATTCGAAAGTTATCTACATGATAGAGAACAAAGAGTTAGTATTGACGGAATCATGAGTTATCCCAGAGTTGTTACTTATGGTGTTCCACAAGGAACGGTTCTAGGACCAATCCACTTTACAATATACTTGAATGAACTACTGAAGATACCAACGAAAGGTAAAATATTGAGCTTTGCTGACGATACGGCAGTCCGGTATACTGACTCTTCGTGGGATCACTGAAAACGTCCGCAGAAAAAGATTTTATTGAAATCCAAAAGTGGTTTTGTCACAATAAACTTACTGTCAATTTCGAAAATACTAAATATGTGCCTTTCACGTCATACTCAAACTCATTACGCAATATGAGACACTTGAATATATACAACAGCTATCAAATACCTAAAAGTGATTCAATAAAATATCTTGGTATACATGTAGACAGTCATTATCGATGGGACCTACAGATGAAAGAGGTAATCAGGAAGTTAAGAGGTATACTTTTTAAATTATATCACTTGAAAAACTTCCTTGACATTCAGCATTTGAAAACATTGTACTTCGCACGTGTTCAATCTCAAATATCCTATGGTGTAATAGGTTGGGGAGGAGTGAAAGATTGCTATTTTGGGAACCCAAATGTTATACAGAAGTGGATACCGAAGATTATCTTGAATAGAAAAAAAACCTCATCCAACTGATTCTGTATTTAAAGCAAATGTACTTGATATTCGACAACTTTTTTGTATGAGCATTCTCGCTAATGTAAAAAAAAGTAACATCAAAATAGAACAAATCATTCATCCATATAATACTAACAAAAAAAGAACTTCTCCAATAAAACCATTCCAAACAGTGATTAAGCTTGAGCTTCTGTCAAACGGAAACTAATTTTTTTTCTGTGACTTCTGTTCTGTATTTTTCTCTATGTAATTATTAGTACTGATAATTATGTATTTTTCATCACAAACAAGCTATAGATATCTATGGCTTCTGTGATTATCTTGTTTATTTTGATACAACTCTATGTGACTTCCATGAATGTATATGGAGAATAAATATATTATAATTATACTATAATTATTATTGGGTTGGTATGATTTTTTGATTAATACACGAGCATTAACCGGCATACGAAACGAGCCGTGAGTGAGTTTCAAATGGTTAATGCGAGTGTATTAATATACATTGCATGATAGTTGCATACGCTATTTTTTAACACCCGATAAATGATGAAGATTTATGAATATTATATTTATATTTGAATTGTGGGCCCCGCTGATCTGGAAGTGGAAGGAATACTATCATCAATTTCATTATTGCTGGTCTCAATAGAGGTCCATATTATATTGGAAATGCAAATTTTATTCTGAAACGAATTTTATATGTCGCCTTTCGCCACTGAATTCGATTTCCAAATGATGAAACATATGCCACTGTAATGACATCTGTATCGTAATGGGTTCATTATGTTTTTTCAATTAGGGCCGTTTTACAGTTCGCAATTTTTGAAAGCATGCGCTGTAGAAACACCTTTGCAATGATTATTGCATTTGCAGAAAATAGGTTTGGACCTATAATTTACTGCCGCATTACTTATTGCCGGTGCAAGTCTAGTGATATTTCGGTTACTTTTGATATTTCCAACTCCGTTAAATGTTACTAGATAGTCACGTAACCACCAATTTCAGAAAAATGAATACAGTCGTCTCATGTTGCCTCTAGTTGGGTTAGCTAGGGTTTAACCATCCACCTTTTCTTCATTCTTGACAGGAAATCAATCCCATTTTACCTTAATTATTCGAAGATGTTCGTAAAATTTCCAATTATTAGGTATTTTCAGTTTACCTGAGAATCTGGTAGGCCTGATTGATGACAGAACTTCTTTGACAGAAATGATTTATATTTCCAAGGAAATACTTGCAAGTGTATGTAAATCCGTTTCATAATGGACCCCATTATGGAACAGATCAGGGGTGTATAAGTGTATTATTTTAGTACGGGTGTAGAAAAAGTCCTTTTTGTTTGATTGATAATAATTACGGGAAAGTTGGTTCTGATTTACCCTCGCATGAATAAAAAAAAAGTATGCTCCCAAGGATAATCACCTGCTGTATTAGTAAAAGGGAAAGAATAGACAGGGAGACATACGCGAAGAATATTAGGAAAACTCCTAAGAATCACCCATTGATTCAATCAGTTATTTTTCAGCAAGAAAAAGGTCTATGAAAACAAAATGTCTCGTGGCCTGACTTATCCCTCCATTTCTCACAAAACGGACCTGTATTTGAACTTGTGCCAGTATTTCCTCGTCTATAAACAGGCGCCGTTCGATTATATTATTTGTACTGTACACTGTAATGTGTCTATTCCTCATTTATTCATACCATCGCATGCTACTAATGAACGATATCCAATAATACGAGAATTAATATTCGGCATTAATTTTGTAACATCAGGAAACCACCCCGTTCGTGTTCGACAAGTTATAACGAACGTAATTCCAGTTTGTTGTCGTAGGGGTGTATTCTATCGAGCCAAATATAGACACGAACACTTGTGGGAAATTAATTGCATAATAAATGGAAATGTTGAAACGTTCCGTCGACTTCGAGAATCGGTCGAGGAATATAAACCGAGATGTTGACTTTTCTGGCAGTGACGGATTATTAGCGTGACTTTTGCTCCAACCGGAAAAGGTCAGACATGATTAACATAACAAAAAAAAAGTGAATATACATACATACATTTAAAAACGTTTTGGGAATTAGTAGAGCAGACAGTAGATAACAGACAAGCACACTGTGATAAGGTAATTTTTTTTTCGACCGGTGATAAGTTCCCCATTGCCACCTCGTGATTAGCTTTTCCGTTCCAGACCTTGATTTTACTACTCAATTTGAGAAAATTATGGGCGATAACACTTCTTAATTTCCATAATTGGCAGATTATATTCCGCAAATGCAAAATATCTAAACCTTCAACCATATCGATTCAAATTTGAAATTGCTGAAGTATAGTCAAGGTTCCTGTTTATTATACAGTGTGTACTACTACTTATGGTATGGGTTTAGAGATGGATACAGAAAACCGAAAGGCATTCGGCAATAACATTATTATATCGAAAACCAGTTCTGTTGATCATTTGTAAAAAAGCAGATGTGAAAATGAAATGTGAATCACAATTGACTTCAAACCATTCATATTCCTAAATGTAAGCCAATACCAATCTTGTCGAAAGAGAAAACAAGATTAATGACGAAATAATGTGAAACGAATATTATTGTTGCAGATCCAAACATTTTTTATGAGAAGATTTTTGTAAGAACAATATAGCTGAGTATATAAATTTGGTTTCTATCAAAACACTCAATCATCTCATCACCTCTCGGTAAACAAGACAATTGTAAATGTTCAGTTACTTACTGCTCGGCATAAAAATACATTGAAACCGACTTGTGTACTCTCTTAAGTGCAATATCGAAATTCAAAAGTAACATAGTTTGTCAAATAAACTGTGTCCCCTTTACAATCCTTTATCAATTCAAAATCGAATCTCAATATACTATTTAGTCATGTAATGGTGTCAAGTGAATTGAACCCATCAAAAGAATGAATTCCTATAATACAGCAGGGATGCCTTTTGATCCTGAAAAATGTTCAACCAAATATTTTTGGGACTAAAAAAATATAACAGAATCGATCAATTCGAACATTTCTTGAGAATCCATTCGATTCTACCGATGACACATGCTGATAAAATTAAAAGAAATATTTAAATATTTTCTTCCTACCGTGTAAAGCGTAATCGTAACTGTATCAGCTTCGAAGAATAAAAATGATTTTTTTAATCATCCAAAATATTAATCCAAAAGTATTCCATTCGTCCGTCTTGTATGTGCGTGAAAATATTCAATATTGCTCGTTCAGAGCAAAGAAGATTCCTGAGATACTTTCTTCACACATTTGTGCGCCATCAACAGTGTGCTCACAAATGAATCTCATCATTTTATACGTAATTTAGTGTTTAAGTCGTGGTTGCCAATAATTCCCTTTCAGATGTTCAATATGAAAATCTCTCTCAAGTGCCAACCAACAATGCAATAAAAGAAATACAATTTATAAAAGCTCGCATTGTAAAAGTCAAAACTGCACTGAAAAAAGGTATGCATAGAGGTAGCACATCATCTTTTCGTTATCGATGAAAGAAGTTAGTTTGACAGAAGTATTTTGACGTGACAATTAGAAAAATATGTATATTCTAGTAATATTCACTTATAATCTCCCTAGAGCAGGTTTTTCCAAACTATGGTGGGTCGAGAACGAATTTTTAGTGGGCACTAAGATAAAAGTAGCTGAGTTGATGTCGAAACTGTAAAGGAGAAACATAGGAAACAACTTCATCCTTCCCATTGCTATAACTTTTTGATGTAGTTATTCGATTGAATATTCAAAATTGTATTTGAACTTTGTTTTTATTCTAAAAATTTCGTAACGTAAATTTCCTAGACGTGGGTCTCAAGTTTGGTAACTTGTTTAAGATGGGTCGTAGTCCAGAAAACTTTGGGAACCACTGCCCTAAAGCATGAATTATTTCCGGATTTTTTTTTTTCGAGTGGTGAATTTTCTGAAAACATTCGCCAATGAGAAAGAAAAAATCGAAATTAACTCGTTAGAGATTCGGTAGGAAGATTTCATATCAGAACTACCTGAAACTGAATTTAATGACGTTATGTTGATATAATCTGAATCAAAATCGATATGAACCTACTTTGCTTGGCAAACAGTTTCTTACTGCTAAGCTAATCGCAGACATAATATTCATCCTCTATCATCATCAATTTTCAATTACAGGATTTGAAACATTCAGTGCCTCGAAACATATAATTGAAGCTGTTTTTCGCTAAAATCACTCGTTTTCAAAGATATTTTTTATAAAATTCCAAAAACAAAGTTGAAAGATGACTTGAGTTAGTTATGTTTCAAGGCAGGGGAATTTCCATTAATTCATTTCGTGGCTAGGGAGTGAAATTTCCCGCAGAATGGGGTCGTTGCCATAGCGAATAGGTTCAAATGCGAACATTTCATTGGATCAAATTTATGGGTATGAAATTTTCCCCAAAATTACACCTGTTCATCAAAATAGCCTAGGTTGAATTCATTACAAAATAAATTTGCTGATTTTCATATTTTTGCTAAAGAGCTCTTCTTCAGAATGTGGATATTTCGTAAAAATATGAAAATGAACCCATGTTTACCGTTATTATAGAACAAGCTTTGAAGCTTAATTCTGTGGCTTTTGCGCAATTACTTCCGAAATAAACTTCAGCAGAAATAAACAACCCGAAAACTTCGTAACGGTATACATTTCCCATCTTAGAGCGAGCGCAAACTCCATTGAAAATAAAGAACCCATTCCCTTCGCTATCTCTCTCTCTCTCTTTCTCCCCGCTAATATAATTACACCCCATAATTAATTCATGGAATCCATAAAACCCGGAAGCAGTTCGCCCGCAAAAATGTTGAGCCAACGTAATAAAAAGGCAATGAAGAAGTTGTCGAGTGCGAACGGAAAGAGAGAGATTCGACGAGTAATTTCCAAGATTGGCGGGATCGAGCGAAAGTGGCGCCATCTCGCTCTCCTCTTTCGGCGCTCTCTTCTCGACCGCATTATGCGATTAGCTTTCCGGCATCCGGCTTTGCGCGAGAGACGAAAGGATAGTTTTCATTGTGCGGAAACTCCATTTTTCCGCTGGTATAACCGAGCTCGGTCGGGTCGGATACATGGATGGCTTCTTTGATATCTCGAGGATTTAGAATGTATTCCAATGACACGGTAATGGTATATCTTTAACTCCCACTATTTTTGATCGTTCATCACGTATTTGACAGCTGTTATGTAATGGCTCATTTAAAATAATGGCGGCCGCTGCCGGAAGTTTTATGTATAATGATGGGATATGTAACATTTAACCTGATAAATTCGATCTCATAACTACAATCACTTGCCCAAAAGCGAAATTCAGCGAATTTTTCTACGAACTCTCTGTGGAATTGAATTACAAATCATATTGTTACATATATCCTTGGGTTCGTTTATTAAAACTCCATAAACAGTCAACTATTTCTATTACAAGTCTTCATCACAACGCTCTGTACTAAAACTCCCTGTAATAGAAATTCTCTACTTCGAATTCTGCACTCAGCAATACCAGAGTTAGAAACTCTGATAACTATCTCCGGATACCTATCTCTGAATAACTATCATAACTATCTGAATAACTCTCTCTGAATAACTATCTCTGAATAGAATAGAATCCGAATAGAATCTTTGAGAAAGGTCTCGGTGATCGAATTTTCTCGGCGAGCCGCGATCCCGCAGGTAACAATCTTCCTTCGACCCCTCATATGAATATGAATTTGCGTTTACGACCGACAGGGCCGGCGCTAGGAAATTTCGTAAAGATACGTATAGAAAATTCATTGTCCAACGGTTTGTGGATTGGTACTGAATCTAGTTATATCCACGAATCGACAAGCAATTGTTTAACAGACTCGTCGATCATTGAAAATGGGCGATAACGAAGAAAATTGTGCTACACCATCAGAAATTACCGCACAAGCATGGCGCGAGTAGAAAAAGTATAGTACGCAACTCGAGGATAAGGCCAATTACGTGCACTCGCGTAATAGGCTACTTATCCTCCTCATTACGTTATAGTACATTACGTGATTCGCGAGTCCACGTAATTAGCCTTATCCTGGAGTGCTGTACTTTTCATTGATCGACAAGACAATGGAATGACAGTCGTTTTACGGATATAACTAGATGATTTTTTTTTTCAAATATGATTTTTAATCTGACGATTAATCTGGAAACAAAGTTCGCTGAAATTAGTATTTGGACAAATGAATGTAGTCAATGTTGACAGCCGATTACACCGACTTTTTGTTATGAGAGCAGTTAACGCACTGCAGCGATTGCACCATAGTTTAATAGATTATTAAACACCCATCATTGAACCCTCCCCTAACTCGACATACTTTATCTTTTAAACATACGTTAGTGGTTCATTACCTTTGTGAGGTTAGGTTTATTCTGTTATAACGGATTATTTTAATACTTTGAAAAATGAATTAATTGAAGATATATTGGAAAATGAATTAAAAGTTGTAGACTTTCGGGTTTTCACGCGTGTTTAAACGAGCAACCCAATTATTATGAGGAATTGAGTGACCTGGATTTTTTTTAAAGTTCTGACTAACAAAACCTACAGTAATGCAGCTTTTAGAGCTGATTGATAATACGCCGGAGTACCTCAATGATAGGTTAACTGTGTTCTTCATTGATTTATTGTTCCCATATATGAATGTGCCATCTTAAAATTAGGCTGTGACCTCTTTCGTGTTTACGTGAATATTATTCGGTAAAAGCTTGTTTGAGAAAGTACAGTGTAACTCATATAAAGTTGAGAGACCAATTAAAATCGAAGAGTCCCTTTGTTAATGGTTTCATCAGAAAAAGTCAATTGCAATTGGGAAGTTCATCATCCAGATACGCCTCTATCGGAAAATATTTGAACTATTTCATCACGTAAAACAAAAAGAAACTTCTGAATGTGAAATTATGGTAAACTTCTCTAACACATTCACACACTGATTATTCTACACATTTGTTTTACAGAGAACTTTGCCAAAATTCGAAAAACACAAGGTACAATTGGGAAGTTCATAATTTTATGCGACGTCTGGCGGAAATATAACGCACTGCTATAATTTCACAAACAAACGGCTTCCATTTTATGTGTGTGAATTTATTGAGTTTTGAGTTCTTTGGTGTTGATTTAGGAAATCTCATCTGAAGGTGTAATTTTTTTTTATTAATAATAACAAACAATCATGGATGCAGATCGCTCAGTGAGCCGTATAAAGTGTTGGGTGCCAAGTTGCCGCAACTCTAGGAACCGAAATCCAAAGTTGTTTCCAAAGAGAAATACATCTTTGGTGGGAAACATTATGGAGAGTGGATTGAAAGAGAAAATAGACAGGTACAAGGCTTGGAAAATTAAACTGAAATTGCATAAATCACCACCTAGAGCGGCTTTAGTGTGTTACTTGCATTGCAAGAGAGATGATTTCTTGTTACTTGGTGAGTCTGTTTGTCCATTTTTAGGCGAAGTTATGGCGCATTTCATCATCCATGTACCTAAAAAGCCTCTTTGGTTCACTAACATTACACTAAAACTAAAAAATGTCCTGGAACAAATATTATTAGATTTTGAAACACGATGCATCTATGTTCACGTCCGATGAAAAGTATTGTGCGGCTATTCAAAGCATCATGAACACAGTTATATTAACCTCCACGAGAAAAATTTCGTACAATGAAAATATAGCAATAAAACCACCAAAATCTTGTCTAGCGAGGGCAACTGATGACTGGATTTTAGTTTGGCGCGTTATTTCACAAATGTGAACAAGGTAACTATTTCAAAATGGTGGATATAGTTTAACCACCACTAGCGCCCTCGTCGGTCGATATTCTTCCCTATACAAAATACAACGTAATCAATAGTAAACATATGTTTTTGACAGATTACGATCAGCTGACTACGGTTTGTTGTCGACATTTTTGAACAGACATCAGCGCCCTCATCGGTAGAAATTCTTCCCAATCGGCTGTAAATGTTAAATATCCCATCATTTTCGAAAATATTCTGCGGAAGCGACCGTCATTAATTTAGAATACACGTGTATTCCAAGGTCCCGTTTTCCTAATAGCTATCAAATATGTAACGAACGGTTAGAAATAGAGGGACTAGAAAAATAATAAGTCGTTCCTCCTCAGTTTTTCTTCCGGATGTACTTCTGACAACTACGTGTCTTAGAGCTGGTGTCAAAAAACTGAGCTAGTTTTCTGATATTTCTATATGATGTAGTCCTTGGTGAATATGAGTCGTGTAACATCTGATGACAGCGAAGTTTCAGATATTTCAAACTGTTACTCATACTCTTATTTCAAAACTTGCCGTAGCTCAGATCATAGTTTCAACTAATGCGTTAGGTTGGTGCGGAATCAATTGAGTCGTATATAAACGAATTAGTTTTCGTCAACGTTTCTAACTTCATCAAGTTCATCATCAACACTATAAATAAGAATGATAATAATAAAAAAACAGAACCAAAGCATTAGCACAGAACACCCTATCTACACAGAAGCGCAACTTGAAGGCGGTCCCTTTGATCTTTTGGGGTCAATTTTTCGTAACCTTGATTTAAAGCTTGGCTTGTATAATGTCATTTCTTGGCGGTAAATTCAAACTGTCGGTTGATATACAGTTCAAGTGATACACCTTTGTAAACTTTCTAGACTGACCATTTCTGCTTCTGAACTGAAATTGGGGCAGTTTAATTCCATTTGAAGATACGACCCTAGGAAGGTCTTAATAATTTAGAACTTACATTTCCCCTATCAAAATCGTCTAAATGCTTCGTTGATCAGCAATCTACATTCCCTTATTCTCAACAAATATAAACGGAGAATTTGGATAATTACCAAAATAATTTCAGTTAATAAGCTTACTGTTTTTTGCACCTTTAAAAAAGAATAGATAGAAAATTGGTGTAGGCAGCTATTTAATGTTCAAATAGTTTTAGAGTAATCAACTGAATTTTGCAGGAACGAACGTTTAAAACTACTCTGATCATGCTTTCATCCGATATTAATAAAATTTATCAGTAGTAATAACCCAAGGACATTGATAATTGTTCGAAAATTTTATAAAAACCTAACAACACAAATGTGAGGTTGACAATATACAAGCCAAGCTTTCGATTCGGTCGGAACGCTTCAGTTGCGCTTCTGTGTAGATAGGGTGTTCTGTGGCATTAGTGTACTACATACCGTAGTCAATAAAATCTATCCATATGACTCCGATCTATGATTATTAGGAACTCTGATGAAAGTATCAGTATATAATTCAGTGATTCCTGTAGAAAAACAACTTGCCTGAATTCTTCACCAGACTACAGCAAATCATTAGGGGTAGTTCGCTTTGGATCTTTCGGGATCTATCGGTTTCAAAGACGATTTCGTTCGTCTATTGTTTCTTTGTAACTCCGTTCCAACTAACACTCACATAGAAGAGTCCTCCACTATATCACTGCCCGAAAAGAACCAGCATGCTCATTATCGGAAAAGTAAGCAACTGTTATTCATCCCTTAATAAAACGCTCCCGCGTCAAGGGTCGACCGTGTCTAAGGGGGCTTATTCTGCATTTTGTTGACGAAATGCACCCTTGCTAGCGCTAAACAATGGCCTTCTCGACCGTAATTGACTATGGCTTGACGGGATGTAATGAAAGGCGTAGCGGGATCGGGATTAGCAACGGGGAGAACTTGTTTAATGCTGTTATCTGGCACATGAAAGATGTACGGGAGCGGCGGGGAAAAGCCCTAATTCCGGATTAATTAATTCAACAATTGTATATTACTGTTCGGTGGAGGGCTGTGAGCTTTTTAATGCATCAAAATTGATGATGAAAATGTACGTAGTGTCCTTTTCTATCAAATGACGACGCTGTGATAATGTCACGTCATCTTACAGAATACAGAATTTGTTATTTGCCATCATTATTGGAAGATGCAAGAATCTTCCTTCGAATTCATGCGTTTTATGCAATCGTGCAATGAAGATCGAGTAAGATTATGAGTTTGTGACATGATGATGTTGTTCATAGTCGGTGAGAACACTCAACTGGCCATAAAAAAATCAACTAATAGAAAGAATTCATTCAAGACAAGAGCAGTTGTTTGTCGACAGGTGTCAGTCCATGAATACACTGTAGATAAGTTTAGACTGGCCTGAAAGAAATTGTTCCTTTGAATACTTTCATAATGATATGTGATTTTTTCGAGGATAATATAATGAAACACTCGGTCTGGTTAGTATGGTGTACCGATTGTATACTTTTATAATCTCTGGCATAGGGGTATATTGATATCCGTCACGCAATTGTTTTAATTCTTTCGGGTGGCAGTGAACTGTGAGCAGAGACATACATGTTCTTTTGAATCGCAATCTCCAGTAACTATGGATATAATGGGTAAGCTATCATAATGTCACTTTATTTCATTACAAAAATATGGAAAGCATAATTGCGAAAATATTCGATTATTATTGGAAAGACAACATGAGTACCCTCGTCGTATCCATGCGTATTGTGTAATAAAATAAAATTATTACATAATGAAGTAGTTATATTATGGTAGAGTGACATTATGATGAAAAACTGTGTGGCTTACCAATTTTATAAACTGATACATTCTCCCCTTTTTCAGGGTGGCATGAACGCTACGATTTACCCAAATTATCAGACAGGATATGCTCGATGCATTTTTCTCACATTCCAGTTCAGTACGAATCTATGGAATTTATAAAAATTTCGGCCTGTACCCACAGCTCACGCTATACATGTTGCGACTCGTATTGTAAGTAATAAACAAAGGCTTGGCGTAAAATTAGAGCAGTAGCAATTTCTAAGTTAAAATAGCAACTAAGTATGCGGTTTGTTTAATGGATTGCAATTGACCAGATGCCTTCCGTAGACCTCTGGTATGCACGTTATCTTCATTTGAAATTTTGGCGAAACTTCGTCAAGAGAAATCAAGAACATTATCACTACAACGAATTCAACTTAAAAGATAATATCAGAAAAATCAATACTCTGGTACTTACGATATATCCTTTTCCTGAACTGCATCTACTGCTTGCCTGTAAAAAATAATTACTAATGAGATTCATGTCCAATTGCGGAATTAGATAATACACAGTTTTGAATAGCATCATAATGACCGAAATTATTTGAACTCGCAACTACTCAACACTTAACAAATGAGGGGGATATTGCTCATTTCAGAGGTACAAATCGAATGATTTTCAAACCTCACATTTATTCGCCTTTGTACCAGAAAGCAGAGTCAGCCGAGTACTGATGATATCTATGTGAAGGATTTTAAAAAAAATTGGTACTGGATTTATTATTGGGATGTTGATGGACACAAAATATATATATATATATAATATAGTTTACGATTTTCACTAAGAATGGGTTAAAGCTCAATTCAATACAGGAGGTGAAAGACTGACTAAATTTATCTCGACAATATCCGCTTCAAATTCGATAGCATGTATTCGAGATAATCTACCCTTCAGTTCATGTCTCAATATATAAGTTCTTATTAGAATGCTCTGCTTCAATCCGTTTGAAAAACCTAACTCCACACCAACATGTCAAATGTTGTGACGTTAAATTTCTTGAAATTATTCCTTAAGATCGATTACCCTAAAAACAAACTGATATTTTTGCACTCGACGCGCGTTTCACTAACAAGGTTAGCATCTGCAGAAGAAAATTAATTCTAAATTTGAAGACAAGGGGTTAGCTGTTCATATACCTATAGTTCTTCGGTCCAAGCTAACCTTAGTATTAAGATTCAGTATCAATTTTCTTTTCCTGAAGTTGCTAACCTTGTTAGCGAAACGCGCGTCGAGTGCAAAAATATCAGTTTGGTGTTAGGGTAATGATTGTAACTGTAAACTATGAACTGCCTTATACAGTTCTTTTCCCGAGTAGAGAGGACTGGATCCTCCGGGAGAAAGAAATACTGAGAGCAGATAGTTCTTGGTTCACAGACGGATCAAAAACACCTTCTGGTTCCGGTGCAGGTGTTTTCAGTCGCAAACCCAGGACAGAGATATCAACCTGCCCAGGGACCTAGGCGACCGTATTTCAAGCGGAAATTTATGCTATTGAACTTTGTGCGGAGAGATTGGCAGAATCCAACCTCACACACAAGTCAATAAAAATATTCTCGGACAGTCAAGAGGCACTGAAAGCCATTGGCTCTTACCGATCAACGTCCAAACTGGTAACAAATTGCCAAAAACGACTCTCCTCAATAGGAAGATTCAACACAATGTCTCTTGTCTGGATTCCGGGCCATACTGGCCTGGAAGGCAATGAGGCTTCATCGGACCAGAACCTGTCATTGGCATCGCTTTAGGCTTTGCCAAACAAACATTGAATACCTGGATGGCAAGAAGATTTATGGACTTCTGGCAAAATCTTCCAGGATTGGCTCATTCCAAGGTTTATTCACCCTTCGAAGTCGGAAACCAAACAGTTGTTGGACTACAGTAGGGACGAACTACGATGTATAACTGGCCTTCTCACAGGTCACTGTCATTTGAATCATCATATGCAGAGAATCGGACTGTCAGAAGACAGCTTGTGTCGTCTCTGTCTGGAAAATGATGAAACAGCAGAGCACATAATTTGTCGCTGCGGACCGAATCAGGTTTTCAGAGTTTGGCAAGGCTTCACTCTTACCATCTGACCTGAAAGATCACTCACCATACAAACGAATCGGCTTCGTTAAGAAGCTGGGTTTATTTGGTCGAGTTTGAGTAGGTGTGAGCCACAATAAACCCTTGTAGGTTGCAGTGGAGGGCCGAACAGACCCACTCACTTCTGACCTAACCTAACCTAACTTACGGTAATTGATCTCTAGAAAAAGTTTCAACTTTTACACCAAAGGTTCCAATTTCATCGTTTATTCGTTAAATTTCTTGTGTTTTGCGAAATAAGTAGATGAAAAAACTGCTTTTTTTATATGCAGATTCACACGAAAGGAAGCCCTGTGATGTTCAAAGTACACCACGTGAATCGAGGGTACAAGAGATACGAATTAACATTCACTTTGAATTTCTGAAGTTTGTAAGCCTCAGGAAAAACCTCTCTCGGCAAGGAGTTCCCAAGCTCAGCAAGAGAGGTTCGGCAGGTCTCCAAGTCCAAGTACACAACAAAGGGGTGAGAATTCTGTACTCGTTGGGTCATCCGTGTAGATATCACCAAGGGTGGAAAGATTGATAACAATTCAGAAGAACACCGACCGTGAAAATATCTATAGAAGAGAGACAAGTCTCCGACCCTTCTACGATGTTTCAATGAAGTGAGCGAGTCTGTGAGCGAAGAATCACCAACAAGAGGGAATGCCTTTCTCTGAATAGAATCGAGAAGCCTCAATGAATGTTTTGGTGCCGAACTCCACACATGAGAAGTACAATCCAAGACAGGTCGTATCTGAGCCTTGTAGATCATAAGAAGCTGACGAGAAGTGGAGTATTCCTTTGCACGAAATAAAAATTCAAGTTTCTGGGAAGCACCTTCAGCGATCCATCTCACATAGTTTTCCCATTAGAGATTATTACTGATCGTAATTACTAGCATCGAGATACTTGACTTTGTAGGAATAGTTATTCCTAACATCTGAATACTAGATGCTGATAGATTGGAAACGTATCTTTTCTATATTGTATTGTTCTCCACTTCGAGAAAGATAAATCATAAAATGACAGACAATTGAGACAATAAACAATTATTACGCTATGAGGTAGAACACGCGTAATAACTATGGATTTCCATCAAGTAAAGGCCACCCCAATCCAAAATGAACAAATTAATCTGATGTTGGCTACTTTCACATCTAACATCCAATCCGAGAATATCCAAAGAGCATAATGAATATGTCGAAACCACTCAAAGCAAAATTAGTACTAGTGTCTGATAGATGAAAAGATACGAGAAGAAATAACTAGTCTCTAACAAGTGCATTCGACAAGAGAATTTTAATTGAATACATTCTTATCAAAATAATGACAGATAATACAAAACGAGTTTTCCTTGCGACCTTCGGCAATTGACTGTGATTCGTTATTATACCGCATACAATGAAAGCTGTCGAGCTACATCATCTGCCTGAATAGTGAATTGGATATCCACTTAATCATACTTACAATATGAATAGATGAATGAAATTCATACAGAATCACTATCTGAACCGAATTATACAATAGACATTATTAGTTGAAGAGAATAACTTACGAGTTGTTTGAAATCGACGTTTTTTATCTACGAGACATGTTGTCTCCAGGAGAGGCTTTGATATGAATATAAAACAAGATAAGAGCTTACATGTGACGACAAGATGAATTTTAATGGGTCGCAAGGATTAAAGTGAGCGAATTCTTTCAGCTCTGTTTCATGGAGCTGAGAGATAGAGAGGAAGCAAAATAAGATCATTTGCTCACATTTCAAAAGGGAGTAGAAAATGGATGCCTACTCATGCACACATGTATATTCTATCACCAATGAAAAAATGATAAAAACTCCTATGAAAAAAGGAACATCAATAAAATAGCGAACACTCTGTTGATATGTATTTGGTCTGCTTGGTATGCAAGTGCAAGAAAAAGTGAGTATGTGAGTCAGTATCGGTAGCGCTATATAGACAGGGAAGTATTCGTTTTTTATAGTTACTAGTGTTTGCTATTGTTTTGACGTTATTTTTATTCTGAAAGTATTTTAATTTTTTTGTATCGATACGATGGAGAAAAATCCAATAATGGATCCTCAAAATTTTATCCAGTTCAGTTCAGTTTTTGATGAAATTTATGCTCAGCCCCCAATACGAAAGTCTTCATGAAACCAGATTTTAAAATTCCAGTTTCAATTGAAAAATATAATATAAGACATTGAAATGAACGTGAAAATGCCGTGCAATGAATGAATATTTAAAATATTAATATTTCTTTATAGAAACTGAAATTTCAAAATCTGTTTTTAGGAAGACAAATAATTGACTTTCATCTTGGGTGGGGGAGGGAGGTAGACGATGAATTCCAAAAGAAAATATATAGTAGATCGATTCCGTGAAAGCAGAAATAACTTTAATATTGCAATCGAAATGTGAATTCTGGTAACACACAGACTTACAATTGAGTTTCCTCGTTGTGGATACCTCTGACTTTTAGAAAAAAATCTCTAGTTTCGACATGAGATGTCTATTCTGTTCGTTCGAGTTCGAAAGACCAGGATATACCCTCCAAATAGTAACAAAAAAAAAACTTACATCACTCAGACGGTCTCTCGAGCTGTCGGCATCTCGTGGAGCCACTGAAGACCCCGTGAGGCGTTCAGAAGCACGGCCACTATCATCGCTTGTAGCCGGGTCGTGGGTTAACGTCAACCCCTGGAAATGAAAAAAAATGCAAAATTTGAACCTCAAAAAACTACAAAAAATAACTGCAATGAAATGAGGTCCATCCAATTAGCTGGGAACACAATCATAATGAGATAATAATATCTACACCCATACTATTATAATACACTTATATGCTCATAATCTGTTTCACAATGAGATCCATCATGAAACGGATTGAAAATCAGTACCGTAATGAAAAATATTAATCATGGTGAGCTCACTATGATACAGATTTTTCATTCGATACAGAATAAAATCGGCATTTCCAGTACAGTATTGAACTGTGTTGAGACAGGCAATAATGAAATGAATGTTAAAATTCTTTCCACTTCCAGACGAGGGGTTGACCACTGAGGAAAAATGTGTACACTGGAATTCCCGTAAACCGAAATTCCCTCGGAATTCCCCGGAATTCCTACCAAAAAAATATGTCAATTTGAAGAAATATCGATAAAATTTTAAAACTAAATGACGGAAATACTGGGAATTCCGGGGAAAATTCCGAGGAAACCCGACGAAATATGAAAGATATATTTCGGAAATTTCGCACAAAAGTTTTTTTTGAGATTTCTGAGTGGAACATAAACTTTAGACTTTTAAGTAGACTATGTCATGATTATGACCCAATCTGAATAATATCGGATTTTACATATCAAAACTTTTCACATTTTCATTGAGGCTGGTATTTATTATATCGGAAACAAAATAAATCATCTATATAATGCAAGTCACAATCGTAAAATAAAGGGAACGGATCGTCTGATTCCACTCAGGTTTGTTTTATTAGCATCATTTTTCCTGAGATTTTTCCTTATAGAATCAAGTTCTGAATCCGTTAGAATAAATAAGTATCGAAAAAATACAATTTGTCATTGAAAAAAATACGGTATTTTATGGTCTATTGAGTAAGTTCTATTATTTTCAACCGCTAAATGATTACGGGATACTCAATCTGTGGAGAAAATCCTTTTTATACGTTTTTGTCATCGCTTATATAGCGAAAATAAACTGTTTCCTAAAAACGTATATTCCATAATATCAAAAATTATTGATAATCCTTCAACATTACCTACTAGGAAAATAAAAAAATATTTTTCACCGGTGTGTTCACCCTGTATAAACTCAAATGAGAACAGTTGACACTGAACCACAATATATCCGATCATCTTTTTATTACAAACCGATAAATTATATAAAACCGTCCAAATAACATGATGGAGCTGCAAAGAAACTTCAGAAATCATACAAAGACTGCAGTCATTGACTTTATAACTCAGATCGTATAACGCGAGATATAACCGTTTTATTCCAATTTCGGTAACCGCTGGCAACAATATGACAACCTGTGTTTTGTCTGCCAATTATGATCTAGTCTCACTTCCACAATCAAGGGCGTCCCTTTGTTTTGTAGAGTGAAATTTTTGAAAAATTGAGGCAGTCGCAGAGGTTGACCCTAAAAACAAACACACAAACTACGACACAAAGTTTTTTTTGGGCTGTTTCACATGCCCAATTCATATATTTTCGAATCAGAATGAGGTTCTATTCCATTGAAAGAAGTTATCGGATTATTTGAAAAAACAACCCCCACAACACCCCTCTCGAGGCCGCACAAACTATAAAACAAAGTTTTTTGGGTTGTTTCACATGCCTTATTTATATATTCGAATCAGAATGAGGTACTATTTCACTGAAAGAAGTTATTGACTCATTTGCAAAAACTTCCCCAACACACCCCTCCAGGGACATATCAGATGTCTATCAGATCATGACGATTGTTGTCAACAGGCTTATTTGTCCCAAAAAAAATGTATTTGAAATTGGAAATTCACCACAAACTCTTTCAAAACAAAGGTCCTAACTTTCTTCGTCCAGTGGAAGTGGATTACTTCACACCGGTGTTTTGTTTTTGAATTATGATTTTATATAAATATTGAAATTTTACTGCATGCTTTTTTACTAATGCGCGAATACATTGAAGTTACGTAATAATAATCCCTATAGTTTCTCCATAAGTTTTTCGGAATTCCCCAGAAATTCCCTCGGAATTCCCCGGAATTCCCTCGGAATTCCCCGGAATACCCCGGGATTTTTCGAAATTCCCCGGAATTCCCTAGGATGTCCCGGGAATTCCCCGGAATTCCCCGGAATTCCTATCAATTGTACACCGGAATTCCCATGTGGTCAACCCCTCGCTTCCAGATCAGTGGGACCCACGATATAAATACAAATAAAATATTAATAGTTCTTCATCATTTATCGGGTGTATAAAAAATAGCGCATGCAACTCTCATGTAATGGTTATTAATACACTGGCATTAATCATACGAAACTCACCTTCGGCTTGTTTCTCATCTCGGTTGATGCTCGTGTATTGATAACATTATCGTTGCATGATAAACTATTGTGTTCAAGAATATTTTCCACTGGAGATCTTACCGAATATAGCAAAAACACGTCTAGGGGTGTGCAGACGTGATAATTTTACGGAAAACTGATTCGTTGTTTCCAAATATCCCTGTCAAGGAACCAAATGGTTACAGTTTTTGGTTTCTCATGTCATCAAATTGTTTGAAAATAAATAGTTTCATTTCTGCTAATATGGTAAATTCGAAAAAAAGGTTGTTTATACCTCAGAGAAACAAATTTCATGTAAGTATTACTAATTTTCTTCGGGTTTCATTTCAATCATTAGGGATTCACAGGTATTACCGTGAATTCAGAGGGAAATTGAAGGGAATCAAAAGTATTACTCTAAGTTATTACTCGAGAATTGAAGATATTACTCGAGAATTGGAGGTATTATATTTACTGTGGAATTAAGAGTATAACTCGGGAATTAAATGTAATATTGGGGATTAGAGTTGTCACACGGGGATTCTTGGAGATTAACAACATTATTATCAGATTTCATAGGATTAAGTGTAGTTTTGACCGCTGTTTCTTTCTTGTAATCAACCTTCAGATTCCCCACATTTCACAACACGATTCTGTGCTATTCTTTGTATATTCCTTCTTATAGGTTTATGGTCGTGTAGCTCATTGTTTTTATATGTTCCCACTCTTTTTTTTATATTCATTTCAATCACTCAGGATTTACAGGTATTATCAGGAACCTAGGTGGAAATTGAAGGGAATTAAAAGTATTACTCGAGAATTTTGAGTTATAACTCGAGAATTGGAGGTATTACTCCAGAATTGAAGGTGAGTATTATATCTACTGGAGAATTAGGAGTATAACTCTGGAATTAGACGTAATATTGGAGATTAGAGTTGGTACACAGGGATTATTGGGGGATTAGAGACATTATTTTTGGATTTCATAGGATTTAGTGTAGTTGTTTCTTCCTTGTAATCAACCTTCATATTCTCCACATTTCACAACACAATATTGTGTCCTTGTCTCGAAAATCGCATATGCAAGATGTTCCTTCATATTGGGTTATGGTCGTGTAACTCATTGTTTTTTATATGTTCCCACTCTCTTTTTTTATATTCATTTCAATCATTCAGGATTTACAGGTATTATCAGAAACCTAGGGGAAAATTGAAGGGAATTAAAAATATTACTCGAGAATTGGAGTAATTACTCGAGAATTGGAGGTATCATATTTACTGGGGAATTAAGAGTATAACTCGGGAATTAGATGTTATATTGGGGATTAGAGTTACCACACGGATATTCTTGGGAGATTACAGATATAATTTTTGGATTTTATGGGACTTATTGTACGTTTCGACCGCTGTTCCTCATTTGTAATCAACCTTCAAAGTCCCCACATTTCACAATACAATTCTGTGCTATATTCCTCGTCCTGAAAGTGACATATGCAAGAAGTTCCTTCTTATAGGGTTATGGTCGTGTATCTCATTGTTTTTCAAATGTTCCCACTCTCTTCTTCCAAATTCATTTCAATCTCTCGGGATTTACAAGTACTACCAGAGATTAGAGGAGAAATTGAAGGTATTAAACGAGATTTATTGGGGAATTCGAAGTATTATTCTAGAATTGGAGGTGATACTTGGGGTTTATTGGTATGACTCGGGGATTAATGGGGGATTAGTGGCATCACTTTTAGCTTTCACGGGAATGAGTGCACAGCATTTCGACTGCCGTTTCTCCCTCGTCATAAACTATTAGATTCCGCGTATTTCACGTCGTTCTTCCGAAAAAGAAAAAACTTGATTCGTGTCATCAAAGTCGCACCGTTAGCATTAGCAGTCACGATCTTTGGGTATCGTCGCCGGTCCCCTATTATGCGGTCGCACGTCCGTCTTCGACCCCTCTGGCGGCACACAAAAGCCACAAAGCCGAATCCGTACGGGCGCACGCACGCCGAAAACTAAATCATTCACGGTGACATCGCGGATTATCGTTCGGCACACACACTCTCTCTAACACGACACCGACCGACGACCCCGGGGAAGGTTTCAATTAGCCCTCCCGCAATAACGTACGAAAAAAGTAATCTGCTCCCCGCGTACGCATCCGGATAAATAATGCAAAGCGTTATCGGAGTTTATTAGTCCTCGGAGGGAAAGGCGGCGATGACCGCGAAAAAGCAGTTCGGATTTTTATCGGGTAATTTACGGGTCGACTTTGTCGGCGAAAGGAAGAAAGCGGTTGGGTGACGTCATCGGGAGGGGTGGAGAGAAGAATAGAATATTCAAAAGCAAGGTTCTTTTTTTTATAGATATATATATATATATTTTATTTATTTATTCAATATACAGCTTCCAGACAGAACAGGGTTCCGGTATGAGGAAGTCAAAAAAAAACATCATAAAATTATGTACTATAAATAATAAATTGGAGTATAATATTCATTTGATAATTTGGTGAACATCATTACGCAAGCAAATATTTTTTAAGTTCTTTTGAAAAAATGTGAATGGATTTGGATGTTTTTATTTTTTCTGGTAATTCATTGAAAGTTATTTTTTCATTTATTGGAATGAATCATACTTAAATGGAAGTTATTTGATATTCTGGTATCATGGCCATGTATATCATAATTTTTTGACAGTTTTATATTACATTTCTGAAGATTTTTTGTTAATTTATATATAAACTTATATTTTCCATAATCAATTAGATGATCCTGTTACTTTATATGAATCTGCAGAAGGAGTATCCCACGGTTTTCTGAATATAACCTTTATTGCTTTGTTCATTAAACGAAATATTATATTTTTTTGTTTTTTAGAGCATGAAGACCAAACTGTAATGAGGTATCTGATATGAGAAACAATGAAGGCATTATATATTAGAATCTGGACGTTTTTGTTTAAAATGTGAATTCTTCTAACGGCCCCCAGGAATGGAACAATAGATTTCTTAATTTTTTGAATATGATTTTCAAAATTTAATTTTGTGTCAATTAATAAACCTAAATATTTATGATTGGGAACTTCGGCTATCAGTTCATTATCTATCTTCAAGTTTAATTTTATATTCTTCATGTTTTTTTGTTTAAAAATCATAAAAACAGTTTTTTCCGAATTGACGGTTAGGTTAATGATGCACGTCCATTTTTCAATAAGATCAATATCATGTTTCAGTGAATTTTCCAAAATGTCAATATCTTTCCCAGAGTGAATTAATGTTATATCATCTGCAAAAGAAAAGTGCATTCCATGTAAATTTAGTCTTTTAATATTGTCAATATAGAAAAAAGAATTGGAGCCAAAACTGAGCCCTGAGGGACGCCAATTTGAGAAAGTTTCTCATTACTTTTATATTTGTTGGTTTGAACATACTGTTTGCGATTTTGAAAATAGTTTTGGAATGAATTCCTGTCCTTTATCAATTAATGCATGAGAAAGGAGCAAGTGAACACAAAAATGCACGACATGGCAACTGTCTTCGCTCAGGAACAATGATTGATAACATATAATTCGTACTCAGTATGAAATGTAGATTGCCAGGAGAAAATTAGTTATGCAAACTTAGTCGAGTTATACCAGAGTAAATTGACTGAATGCTCAAGGAGAGCATGCACCTCGCTTTTCTCTTTTATTTGGAATTTGAAGCAGAAAGGCTCGGACACGTAAGTTTGTTCCGACTTTCCAGCTTCTGCCCTCAGGATTCAGGAATCAGAATATCTACAAAAAATGTTGAGACCAGTTTTGTAGAAGATTTTGGGATCTACAACTTTGGTCTAGAGTAGTCTTTTGAAAAAACCCACCGTTTTCGAGGAAAATTAAAAAAACCTGAAAATTTAACATTTGACCCCGAATAACTTTTTAGCACACATGGGATTTTTGTGGACTTTTGAATTTTCATTCTTTATGGTAAACCCCAGGTTTCCACCAAAATTTGGCTCTGTCTGAATTTTTGTTATTTGATCACTGTTCTTATGTCTAACTTGACCGGGTTAGTATCATCACACGATGTGTCAATCGACCCCACTTTCCATTTGAAATGTTAGGGTTGTGACACCTCCTCACTAGAAGGTTGAATGCATATATTGAAGAAAATATCCAAAATGTGTCCCCTCAAAGGGTGCATACTTCTCGTTGGACCACTCTGTATATTGAATACTGACGAAAAAAAATAGAAGGTCACCAGAGAACTATACCAATTTCGAGTAGAAATCCATATCTGAAATCAAGACTTAACTTTCAATTCCTAACTCTAGTGAATAACATTTCGTGGTATTGTTCGAAATAAAAGATCCCATAATACCACTGAAATGAAATCCGTTAGTACACACTCAATAGATCACACTGTACTCCTCACAACCGTCCTTATTTGTAGACACTTCATTTTCATTTTTTGTGACAAGTTCATTCATGAAGGTCGTATCAGGGAATTTGAAACTCATCAAAACGGTGAACACAGAAGATTGTCAAACCTCACCGAAATATAAAATTATGAAAGGACAACAATCATAAAAAACTATCATTTTGTTAACCTTCGACACTCAGATTTTTTCCCATTTTCTTCAGTACGTTTCTCCACTCTGGTTATTAATTGCAACCTCTTTTGGATTTTTGCTGCGTTTCAACTCCGTCGATACCGACACAACCGAATACCAAAATATCGCGTGCTTGCTCATTTCACATAAACGTAATCCATTTTGATCAACCATCACATTCGTTTCAATATTTACAGATCAACTGATGTATCCAAAGCTTGCATGTTGTTAATAATCCACCACAAAACAGCTCCGACAGAGACTTATTCCCCATAAATATTGTCAAGGAGCACATTAAAAAAACTGCAATAGTTTTGTAACGGCTCATAACTCAATATTATGTAAAATTGAGGGTGTATGTGAGTGGCAACATGTCTACAAAAGTATTATCTGGAGAATATAGTGCATGTATTTATTGTATACATCATAACTTGCTCACTTTTGATTACGTTCAACTGAAGAAAAATCAGCCAGATTCAATGGACGCGGTCAGCAGTCACCCGAAGGTTCTTCCAATAGGGAAGGAATATGCATTATTTTTTATTGTCGTAAATTAATCATTACATCCTGGAGACGTAGAGAAAAATATAAAAAGGCTTGATGATATTCAAGTTATTTTTCAAAGTGAAATTTGAACCGTTCAAAAACCACCATTTTGTGCGTGCATACGATGATGGCAAATGACATGTTCCGTGTTAGTTGGCTCTGAGCGATTCAGTTGAAATTTCAATACAAAACATAGGAGAAATTAAAATACTTTCAAGTACTTATTTCATGGTGCCAGAGTGCAATACACCCAATAAAGGTTCATTCATATTCCAAACCATGCAAAAGTAGGAAAAAATTGGTGTAAGATGATGGATAATGTATCTCCATAATCGTGTTTATGTTGTTGTGAAGATAACTTTAACGCAAGTAGGTATGCTATATTTATATACAGCTCAGTGTGAATTAGTCTGAAGTGAATTTTGCATTAGATATTTAGTTAGCACTGGGAAATTCGGTTTTAACCTAACCTAATTCACAAACATGTCGGAGTATCGCTATATAATAAACGTCTCTTCTGTGGGTATCTACAATCTATGTTATAGACTCACAAATACAAATAATACAATGATCAAGTCGCAGCTTTCACTCCTTGGATATCTGCGTACGTAAAATCGAGATTAATGTATCTATTTTCTATGAATTCGATTGTGCTTGAACAGAATCAGTTTCCTTCATCGTCCCAGATCCACTACAAATCAAGATTCCATCATACCTAAATCACTACAGGAATACAGGTTTTGAATATATTTCTAACACAAAATGAATATCTATGCCGATAAATCAAATTTTGTGTCGTCTTATGTCACATTTCGTTTCGACCAATGGTGGCGCGTTCTATGAGTTAGAATTTCCTTCCCTAATAATTTACTTTCGATGTAACATTTTAAAATATTGTTACGATCTTTCCTTGGGGAATCGTTGATTAAAACTCCAAACAACACTAAACTACTTTCATTACAACTCTTTATCACAACACAATACAATACAATCACTTGAATTGCTCCGCCAACTTTCCAATGCTCGGTACTAAAACTCTCTGTAATAGAAATTCTCTACTTCGACTTCAGCACTTAGCAATATCAAAGCTCTCTCCACTAAGCTCCGAATAACTATCTGAATAACAACTATCCGAATAACTCTGCTAAACTTTCTCTCTGAATAACTCTGCATTGCGAATGAACTGTCCCTCCGCGGTGAAGTGTCTATTTTCATACCTGCGTACGCCTATGGAGAATCTTCGAGAGAGTTCTCGATGATGTGTATCGAATTCTCTACGCGAATTACGACTTTCTGGGAATACGACGTTCGCTTTTTGACTCCTCATATTATTCTGCGTTTATGACCGACAGAGCCGGCGCTAGGACATTTCGTAACAATATAAATAACTTTTAATTGGATTGTGATATGAAGAAATATTAGGGAAATCAAAATTTTTGGTATGTTCCCTATTCCTGATCTCGCAAGTATGTTTATACGTGCTATATCTCGTGATATATTGATATAGTAGTTTTCACAATAAATGGTATTGACTGAAGGATTATAATAAAAACAATTAGACCCTTAAGTTGTAAAATCCGAGATGCACATCATAAATGTAAAAGAACCGGATTCAGGTAATTTTGTTTCTCACAGAGGGATTGTAGAGGATTACAGCTTACACTTCTTGTTCATTTTAGTCTTTGTATTTCATTGGAAGTGTTCACTTGTGTTACGGCGTGCAATAATTTTATAACATTTATTTGTTATTACAGACATTAATAGCAAAGATTTCATACCCCAACGTACAGAATAGGCAGTATGTGGCGTCCGTGGATAAAATGTAATAGTGCTTCTTCCAGTGGTTCGTTAAAGAAGAATCACTTATCTTGTGACGCGAAAATCATTATAAAAAATGTGTATAGTTCCTTACTTCAGCAAGGATATAACGCGGGTGCTGCAGCAAAAGTAACCAGTAATTTGACGAAGGTGCCTCTTACTTCAGTTAGACGAATTGTTGAAAATTCCATGGAATCAAGAAAAAAGCGTAAAGATTCCGGTGTCACAAAAAGTCTAGACGACTGGGAAAAAGATTTGATAAGGCGAAAAATCTACACTACGTACGATGAGCAGCGTGTCCCTACAATCAAAAGTCTGAAACAGCGGCTCATCAATGACGAAACTCTCATCAACTGTGGCCTCACTACTCTTTGGCGAGCTCTGTCTGCAATGGGCTTCAAATATCGCAAAATTGACAAGAGACAAGTAATAATGGAATCCACACGTTTAATAAACTGGCGTTCTGAATATATAACGTCAATAAGAAAATTCCGGTCTGAAAATCGGCCAATACTCTACCTCGACGAGACGTGGTTTGACACGCATGACACCCCTTCCAAAGGATGGTCTGATTCCTCTGATAAGTGTAAAACAAAAGCACCATCAAATAAAGGGAAGAGAATCACAATATTACACGCAGGATCAGAAAATGGTTGGATCCCAAACGCTATGTGGCTTTCTGCCAAAAATATTAAGGACTCTTGTGTTGATTATCACGAAGATACGACAGCAGAGCTTTTTGAAGATTGGTTTGAAAATTGTCTGTTACCCAACATTCCGCCAAACGTATAAAAAATACCTGGCTCAAAGAATACGAAATTGGAGATTCAAAACTTCATGGCTGCAAATGACATGTATTTTGAGGAAAATTATACAAAAAAAGAACTTTCACAAGTGCTGCAGTCATTTTCTTTAAAAAAAACGTATGTTTGTGATACAATTGCAGAAGAATTGGGGCATACAGTGTTACGACTACCTTCCTACTACTGCGTGTTCAATTCCATAGAGCTTATGTGGCACCAACTTAAATCGAGCGTGCGCGGAAAAAATACTTCTCCGACTTTAAGTGGTAGTGTGGTAGAATTAATTAGGAACTGTATGAATGACATTCCTACCGAGAGTTGGAAAAGTTCTGTTAGTCATGTTATAAATGTTGAAAACTCGTACCTTTCTGTAAAATCAATTGCGCCAATTATAAATTATTTAGATGAGGTAGTTATATCTCCTACATTATGCAAAATTCCTTAAGTTCGACCCTGTATCACATTTGCATCTTTTACCAGATGATTTTCTACACAATGGGACTAAATCGGGTAGTTTATTGCAGTTGATAAGCCAATACCATTTACTGTGAAAAATACTATATATGGGCCAATACAAAAAAAACTGTTTCTGTCACCAGCTCCAGACTAATATTAACGATCGTCAGCGTGCGCTGTGTAGTAGGAGTAGGGGGACGATGAAATAGAGAAATTCGGAGAATAACGAACAAATTGAATCACGTTCATGAAATTATAATCGAGTTAAAACTTTACCGCCGGAATATATAATTAATTTGCATGAATTCGCAAAGTTTGAAGAGAACGAAATATACGTAGTCGTGTCGGTTAATTTCCTTTTTCGGTGCGCTGAAATATTTAATTTGCATTAATATCTTGTTAATTCTTCGGCGGTGGTGCGGAAGCGATTCCCGGCAGATTCAGATACACGGTTCAGAGCACGATTGTTAGAATTATTTATGTTATTCCGACTAAAGTTTATAAAAACACTTTCGGAAAAATGAATAATGCAACAGAGGCTCTCGTGGAGTGTTACTACAGGGGGTGGTTAGCGGACATGCGGGTAGAACTCGTCAATTATACAGGGTGTCTCATAAGTCATGATCTGAGGTAGGTAGTATAGGGGCCTGTTTCATGAGAGTACAAGTCTTGTACCTACAAGAGAAACACAAAGAAACACGCTAAATAATTGTTTTTATCTCGTTTTTTAATTGTACCTACATTGTGTTTCTCTTGCAGCTACAAGACTTGTACTTTCATGAAACTGCCCCCAGGTCATATCTGAAAAAAAATTATATTTCAAAGGTATTATTTTCCATTTTTCTGAAGATTTTGAGATTTGGGATATCACAAAAATTCTTGTTTTTATTACAGGAAAAAAATATCACATGAAACCACCAAAGGACATTTTTAATGATTTTCTTAGGATGAAGTAGCAGGATTTTGGTTTCAAATTTGCAGTATATTTGTGAAAAATTCATGGATTTCAGAAAATCTGAGTTAAATTTTTTGAACTTCTGTTCTAAAAAACAACTACCTAGTCAATAAAGATATCTCTATTGGCATTTTTTCGTGGCAAAATCGATTCGTTTAGTAAAAAATCACAAAAATGAAATATATTCGAAAACGGTGAGGAATTTTATATCAAAATGACCTCCTCTATCACCAGACCCTACAAGCTCAAAACACTTTTTAGGAGGACGAATGACCCATAATGGATCATGTTCAGAACGATGCTGCTATATGAAATATCGACTTCCAGCACTGTATCCTCAGTTTTCAAAGGTATAATCGACTATAAACTGCTCCGCTAACTATCCAACGATCTGAACTAAAACTCTCGGTACTAGAAATTCTCTACTTTGACTTCTTCACTTAGCTCTCTCCGATGAAAACTCTGTAGAACTCGCCGCCTCTGTACTCAGCTAGAAACTCTGATAACTATCTGATAAACTCTTTTCCTCGATGAATTATCACTGTTTATAAGTAGATACGTTTTATGCGTACGCCTATGGAGAATCTTTGATAGAGGTCTCGATGATGTTCTCTCATATTATTCTGCGTTTACGAGCCACAGGGCCGGCGCTAGAAGATTTCGTTACGATATGGAAGATATAAAAAACCCAATCCCGTGCGAAAATAATGGTAACGAAAGCTATAACATTTTTCACTTTCCTAAAAAAATGTATTCACTTCTGATCCCATTTTATTTCGACAGCACGATCTCTGTGATTGTTTCTATCTGTACCTATATTTTGGAGAAAGCCATATAAATCCTCTGTAAATAATCCACTGTACCCCTAAAATTGACGGCTGAACATGAATTATACTGGGTCATTAGTCTCCTTAAAAAAGTGTCCTGGGCTTGTAATCTTACAATGATTTCAGAGTTCGCAGATTATTCGAATCAAATATCCGACATTACCAGTGACGATACAAGCGCAAATGAAAATGGGAACTGAGCAATCCTTGGTAGCGAACAATTCCTCCGAACAGTCTGTCTGCTGGGATGGGTAAACGCGCATGTCATGCTTCAAGCGAATGTGTAATGCTGGGGCCTGTTTCATAAAAGTACAAGTCTTGTAGCTACAAGAGAAACACATAGGAACAAGATGCTAAATATTAAAAAAAAGGCAATTAGTCTTGTTGGTGATTCTTCGCTCACAGACTCGCTAACTTCATTGGAACAGCGTAGAAGGGTCGGAAACTTGTCTCTCTTTTATAGATACTTCCACGGTCGATGCTCCTCCGAATTGTTATCAATCGTTCCCCGCTTGGCAATATCTACACGGATGACTCGACGAGTACAGAATTCCCACCCCTTTGTTGTGAATTTGGAAACCTGTCGAACCTCTCTTGCTCAGAGATCTTTTGTCAATAGAACAAGCTAAGCTTTGGAACTCCTTGCCGTAAGAGGTCTTTCCTGAGGCTTACGAACTCCAGAAATTCAAAGTAAATGGTCATTCGTATCTCCTGTCCCTTGATTCACGCGGTGTTCTTTGAACATTACAGAGCTTCCCTTTCGTGTGAATCTGCATATATAAAAAAAAAGTTTTTTACCTGTACCTCTATTGTGTTTGTACTTTTATGAAACAGACCGCTGGTTGTCCGGGGGTCTGATTTTCAAATGTCAGTTCTCAGAGTAGTAACAAAAATGCACTGATTTTGTGGCATGCGACAAAGGAAGTCAACATTTGAGAGTCAGTTCACTGATACCAATCCTAGAAGATACGGTTCGCACCCACTATGTATTCATAATATCATAATTCACGCCCTTTCTCTTGATCCCAATAAACAAAACGTCAGCAGTCAAAGGAGAGTTTCCGACAAGATCAACAAACACGAATTCGCGAAAATTCATTATCCTTATTGGATTCCCGCCGAATACGGCGAATGCAAATTCCGAACGTGAAAATTCCATTAGGACAATATAATATTAATTACATTTCATTAGCCCTCTCATAATTAAGATGCTGCCGTAACGTTCGACATTAATCAAGAGCGAAAGACTCCGAGACTTATTTTTATACGCTCTCTTTTAATGAAAGGCATTCATTAACGCCCAACGATCGGTGTAAAAAACCGATGCGAGCTTGTTATGCCGTGGGAGTAATTAGGACCTTTCGATCGTAATGCTCGAATAATTGTACGAAATTGCTAGGAATAAAGCGTCAAATTAACGAGCCTTCGGGCTTTTTTCCCGAGGCGACAGCTTTGAAAAATTGCTTCTTTGGTTTGTTCGACTGAGGGGACTATTGTTTGTCTTGTGGTGTTTGTAAAAAAAAATTATAACCAGTGAATTAGAATGAACCGAAAACTAATATAAAAAGGGTAAAAGGTAATAATTTAAAAAAAGAATATCAATGGATAGAAATAGCACGAAGAAGAAATTTGAATAAATAAAAATGGAATTCAAATGAGCGGAAATTAAAGTGAATGAATGATAGAATAAAGATAAAAATGTGAAAGCAGTAAAACTTAATGTTATTGAAGAGAAAAAATCGAAAATGATGAAACTGGGATTCAAGTTAGGTGTACCCTCGAAACGACATTTCGATCCGCAGCCGTAAGTACTTTAATGAAATTTATTTCATTTGTTAATTTTTTTATAAAGAGTTCATTTCGCTTTTCTTGCTTATATTTACCGCTTTTATTTCAGTTTAGGCTTATTCTTTTCATTCAATTTCTGCAGATCCACTATACCTTTTCTATTGCAATTTTTGAATAACTATTCTCCAATTCTCGTTTAAAACTTAAAACATTGTTTTGTAATTTACGTTTATTTTTTGAACCTAATGTATGTTTTGATATGTTTCTATGTAGTAAATCATGCAGAGAATGGAAGTTCCAACCAATTTCCTCAGAGCCATAGCCGGAGAGGAGCTTATGGGGGGTTTGAAACCACCCCGAAATGTTCCCTAGTAGTCAATCATTAAACGACGACGAAAGGCGCATTTGAATAACATATTTTCCTACAAAAATTTGCGGTTAAAAATACCTGTGGTGGAAGTAACATTTTTACACTGGCATATCAATCGGAGAAGAAATTTATATTACGTGACATATGAATAAGAACAAGTAGATGTCTATTCAAGTTTCCCGAAGTTCTTCTCATCATTACTTAATGGCCATACATTTTCCGTTCAGAGCTACCTACAAAATTGAATTTTTCACCCAATCGGTATCAAAAGTTTTTCTGGGAAAATTATACTTTGCAGAAGCTTGCTTCTTCAGTAATTCAATTGTAAAATCTTGAATGATGTGTTCTGCTATAATATACACAAAAAATCTAGAATATTCAATTTCCATTTTGAAATGAAAATGGGCCAAATTACATATGTAGTTTCAATTTTTGGAGCGATTCACTGAAGAGAAATCCTTGAAGTGCCAATAATCAATCTCAACTGATTCAAATACTAGGGATACGCCTTTTCTGGTATATTTTGTTTGCATCTCATAGATGATTCGAATACTTGATAATAAAACTTTCAAGATTTTCGGGGTATATATATATATTCCAATGATTCACTTTATTACCGATTGCATAGGATCACTCGAATATGCAATAGATATGACATATATATCACTTAAATATCCCATACCACTTAGCCCCCTGAAATATGGCTGGATGGGATTACATAACTCGTTTGAGTTTGAATGATTCGAAGGATACCAGCTTCCTTGCCTTATCGACTTCCTTAAAAGATGAGGAATGTTGTCTAGCACTAGGGAATGACAGTTACTTTATATAGGTCGGGCGATCGTGACATTTCTTTCGGACCTATTTTTCATCCGATAAATGGTAATCTGGATCTGTAAAAGAAAACTAGCGCTGAGGGGTACTTCATGTGAAACACAGAATTTTTTGTTCGATAAGTTTTAACAAAAATTTTGATTGAAAACCTTATGAAGGCTGCCTTGCATCCGTTCTTTCTTAAACATGAAAACAATGTTCAAATAACATTCATCAGGAATGTATATTTCAAATGATAAAAGGTGACTCACAATTCACACGAATGTATTGCAAACAAATGTAAAAAAAGAATTTCACAGAACGCGCTTCATAATTTGGAATAGTTTTATCGTGATAATAACGATAAATTATGAGGAATACTTATTATTAATGAAATGATAGCGGAATTCATACAAATTAGAATTTTAGAAACATCGAAATCATTTGAGAGGAATGACTTCCGAAATATGCGATAGAGAACTCAGTGTGTTCGATAGCTCAGTGGTAGAGCATCCGCCTAAAATGAAGACGTGGCGTTGGTTCGAATCTCGCTTGAAGAAGTTTATTTTTCTCAAATTCTAATTTGTCTGAATGCCGTTAATTATACAGTCACCAATACATCTATCGTATAAGGAATGCTGTTTGGAAGAATACAATGTTACCATAAAAGCAAAATTTTGGATTTAACATAAAGTACCCCGCAGGGCGTGAATTAATTTGCAATTTACGATTTGTTTTACCTTCAATTACATTCTCTTTCAAACTATGAAAGATTGGCCAATAAAAATATTGCCGCCCCCTCTAATGTCACACTAGTTTATGGACCTTTGAAGAAAATTCAGTGAATTTAACGAGAACCTAGCCCACGCATTCGCGATTATTCATAAAATAACCCTTGCGTTCTCGATATATTATTGCAAGCTGCATCGCGTTTCAGCCTGTCACAAAGAGAACCAAAATAATTTATTCGACGCATGTTCCACCGGCATTATCCCATCTCGAATCGGATCGTTATTTCAACCACTCCTAATGACCACCAGCATCAATCAGTTGTAATATCTCAATCTTGATTTGATCTCGATGCAGGCACTACGACGATGAAAAATAAATGCCGCCTGCTCAACATGGAAATGAAGTGTCATTCGGATAACGAATAGCCCCCATTACGTTTGACAGTTATTGCTCGGAATCACAGAATCGGCGTGGTACGCGAATTCATATTCAAGAAACTAGCTCTACAAGCTGTGTTCAACATAATTGGATAGAGATTATAACAATGAATTGTGTGTCTGAGGACTACAACCCGTCTATCAATTTGTGATATTTATTATTATCCTTGAAGATTTTTGGGAAAGAATTTATTTGATTCGAAACATTTGACTCGAATATACTCTCACAGTAACTCATCAGCTATTATAGATCTCAGATCTCTTCTTGAAATACAAACGCACTGCGCCAAGAAATTTCTGGTCTCATGTTAGGAACTGATATTTTTTCAAGGCGTTGTATATCCTCTAGGAATTGGTAGCACATCATTCAAAACATTTGGGTAATAGGAAGCTCAAAGAATCCATTCATAAAGGCGTGTTCAATAGAATAAAAAAATTATGTATGGTCACAATTGGGCCATCAGCATACCTAAATAAAAGAGTTTCAATGATAACATTCCCCAGTTGAATAAAAAGATAATTAGAGAGTAGAGCGTTCTTGTATATTAATAGGTTTGTTTAAGCAACACATTTGACCGTTTGGAAATTGGTCTGAAGCAGTCAAAGACATGCGCAAGATGAATATTGGAGAGCGAAATTTATTTTGCGCATGCCTCTGACTGCTTCAGACCAATTTCCAAACGGTCAAATGTGTTGCTAGAACAAACCTATTATTTATTGTGTCTTGCTCGGTGTCTTGCGTCACTTGATATCTCTTGTCTTCAATATCTGTCTGAGATATATGAAATTATATGCCTTCGGATGGTTGGATTAATTTTTTCCCCAGAGATAGCTTCAAGGTGACTGACCTGCTAAGAGTTCGAAAAATAAACTCGCCATGGCCATATACTGGGCGGAGTGAGTATAAGTGGGCATGAGATCAAACCATACATTAGTACCGTAGATGACTGTAAAAACAATAATTGTGCAAATGGAAGATATTCAATGACTCACGAAAACCGATCACGACTATGAAATCTATGAACAAAACGTTCAAAGAACTAGTCGCAGTCAATTTACCGTGAGGTATCATCAGCGACTGACATTCAACTGCTACTAAAGTGAGTGCCTACTACATTTTGCGAGACTGATTCCGCAAGGTTACATATTTGTCTATTTATAAACTTTAATTGATACTCATTTACTACATTGGTGTTTACTTATCGCAATTAACATCACCTTAGTTTCGAAGTTTTTTTCCTCGTTGCAACACAAATTATCGTCACGAAATATATCTAGTTTCTTTGATGTATTGGATATGAATTCTACAAAAAACAATCGCTAATGATTATTCAAATTTTACCTTGTACAACTGAACTGAAAACTCATCAGACAAAGCCATGCAAGCGACATTAATCTTCTTAACAATCAGATTTTAAAAGAAATCCCTATTTACGACCTGACATGTCGTACACAACAACCTCCAGGATATCAACGTAAAGCTTGTAATTGCACCAAAGGGGAAACTTTCGGATCATACATAATAGCCCGCCATACACACAGAGGTTTGTCCGAGGACTTTATCCAGCACGGTTCAAGTCTGTCGACAAACCCGTACGTTAGTGTATTGAGCAGGGGCCAGTCCCGCTACGGTCTTATCATGCAGAGACTTGTCTGAAAGTTAAAGTCGACAGATTGTTTTCTGGTACCATAAACATCACAGTTTATCCCTGTTAAGCAAGCGGGCTTGAATTATTTTCATTGTAAAATATGGCTGAAAGCAAAAATTCAAAGATGCAACAATGCAACTTTTTTCTTATTTGCATTTCTGCTGAACATTTTGTCACTAACAACTATACATATGTCACCAGACACCGGAAAGACAATCACTAAAAACTTTTGTCAAGACTGAATTCCACAGTTTTGGCAAAGTCGGCAGACAAGTTGACAGATTTCGCCACTACAAACAGTTTTGTCTGCAACAGATTAAATACGTCAGAGTTGTCTGCGGGTATATCTGTTCTAGTTAGTGTAGTAACAAAGATCAGTCTGTCACATGCCAAATCCGCGAAAGACCGCAGACTTAAACTGTGCTGGATAAAGCCCTCAGACAAACCTCTGTGTGTGGAGGGCTATGATAATCGAAAAACAGGAATTACCCACACAGAGCAAATTATTATGAACACCACTCCCAAGTAACTCGATACTGGGTTTTTTCAAACAAATGGATGAAACTCAATAACTAATGTAATTCACTTCAATTTATATGTAGGTTACAGTTATGTCACTCGACAATGGGCTATTCAAACTTTTACAGAAAGGTTGCTCTGAAATTTGGGGTAACTTATCGGGAGTAATCACACAAGTGCTTCAAAATTACCGATAATTTTCCATGAAAGCATGTTGTCGTAAAAACTGCATGAATTTATTTTCATATTTGGTCGAAAGAGCCCGACTCCGAAGGAGGAGGGCGCTTTTAGCAAAATATGAAAATAACCGAATGCAGTTTTTTCACTGACAACATGCTTGAATGGAAAATTATCAGGTTTATTTTGATGCAGGAGTGTAACTCGGTAGAATATTTCCGGAGTTGAAACAACGACGTTTAAAATTCAGTATTCATGCCTGTCAAGATTTAACAATCGTTACTATAGATACACGGACCGAGCGGGTATTTTTCGATACCTACCGGGTATTCACCAGCCCGAAAATTTCCCGCTTCATATGGGATTTTTAACATACGATGGAAATATTTATTACAAATGACAGCCAGGCAGTGAGTTACATGGGTTGAAAAATAACTGATAGAACAGTAAAGGATACTTACGTGATTGTGTTGTACCAAAATATGATTAGTAATGTGTGCTTTCGGTTCGATCTTAGGTCTCTCAATTTCAGTCAACCTTTTTATATTCTCTTTGGTGGATATTTTCAGCACCAACTGAAAAAAAAAACGAAATGAATAAGAGTTAGCTAATGAACGGTTTGTGGTAAGCAGCGGGCGTATAAGGAAATGCTGCAAATCATTACGGATAAATAGAAAGTTTCAAACATTAATCAATCGAGCCATTCAGATGCAGTTGAATATCATAAATAAAATACCGACCAGAACATAAACGATTAATTTCAAGTCTATTTCAGTATCACTGGAAAAGTGGATTGAACTAGATAACGAGTCGAAGTTATGTTCGCAGAACAAGAATTTCCATTGTAGGCGAATATATAGGTGTTCGAGTATATTGTATATGGTATATTATAGTGAATTGTTTTTAGAACAATTCACAGTGAATAATGCATTCGTGTTCAACTTTCAACTTCATAGATTTTTATTTCTCCTTTATCTCCGGTAATTGCACTAGGATGTTACCAAATCAGTGAAATTCTCCAACAAAGTGTCGCCCCCCTTTCCCATTCGAAAAAAGTTGATATCCGTTTCTTTACGAGTGAAGTCATAAATATATACAGGGTGGCCTAGAAATACTAGTAAAATATTTGGCGGAGATAACCTGAAACTTGTCAACTTTGTTTGGCGAGGGGGACAACTTTTGACGTGAAAAGTATAGTCCTAACTTCACCATTCTGAGTGGGGATGGCATCCCTCAAATTGTTTCAAATGGAAATAATGGTAAAGGGAATCAAGAGGATACTTTACCCTTCCCTTCCCATTTGTAAAAAATGAGGGATGCCACCCCCTCTTAGTACGGTAAAATTAGGGATATACATCAAAAGTTGTCCCACTCACAGATTTGACGTGTTTCAGGTTTTCTCGAAACTTTTCCTAGAGATCAATTACCCTAACACCAAACTGATATTTTTGCACTCGACGCGCGTTTCGCTAACAAGGTTAGCATCTTCAGGAGAAGAAAATTGATAGTAAGTCTAGAGCTGTGGTTAGTTATTTATATACCTAAAGTTTTCTGGTCCGATATGGACTCCGTTTGTTATTGTTAATTATTCTAATTAATTTCTCGGTAATGAACTGACTACCTGCAAGTTCCGTCATCTGTTAGTATTGATTTCTGATTACTTCCTCAACAATAAATTGAAAAGCGGGCTAAAAGGGATAGGTCCCTTGTCACCATTCATGCTGTTTTTACATTTTGCTATTTCTAGACTCTCACATGCATCGAGTAGTCTTGTGTCATGCACATGCTTGATCAGTTTCAGATTGCTTTCACCAATTTTGTGATCATTGTGTAGAGCGTGTTGGGCGACACTGGATTTTTCTACCCTTCCGTATTTTATATGTTCAAAATGCTCTTTGAAACAGGTTTTAATAGCTCGTCGGCTCTGTCCGATGTACTTGTTGTTGCAATCTTGACAACTGATCTCGTAAATTCCCGACTTCTCTGAGTTTTCTAGTTTATCTTTTGGGTTACCAAGAAGCTGCTGTACCAAAGCTACACCAAAGGTTTCAAAACTCATCGTTTATCAGGTTTTCTCGCCAAAATATTTCCCTGGTGCTGCAGGGAATTTAATCCCTGACCGAGATCAGTGAATCGGAATTTCGGGATCAAAATTTCAGAACATGAAAACAACAATCGACAAATGAAATAACAATCCATGGCATGAAGTTAATGCCAATTGGGAATATATCGATTCAAGAAAATGAATTTCAGTTGATGTATGCGACTACGAACTAGACAGTAACGAACCTGTTCTATCCATCTTCTGAATAATAATAATGACTTTATTCATCGAAAAAGATAATTATAATCATACAAACGAATATAGCTATGTTGAATAAAGTAAAATGGCAATAAGTGCAGAAGCACTTGTTTCTCCTAAAAAAGAAAACACAACACATACACACTCAAATACATATAGACACTATTAAATCTATATACATGTTTTAAAATAATGTTAGAGCTATGAAATGACCAAATTGTAAAATTGTAAACCTAATATATAATAGGTACTGTTGTAAAAAAAGGCCATAAAATAATAACACACATTTAACATTATATCATGAAACTGCTTAATACATAAGATCTGTTTTTTTTGTTGCTGGGGTAGTTTAGTTTGTGAGCGGAGCTGAACGCAGTGTTGCCGATTATAAATTTATGTTACTTAAAGTTAAAAAAAGATCAAATTTCCACAGAATTTATTTTCTTCGCGACATGTTTCGATACATTGTACTTTTTTCAAGTGAATGTAGTATAACACTAAATTATTCTTCAATGAATGACCTTTAAATACATTTCTTATCCATAAAGATAATTAGGGTCTACTATAATTAACCCTGATTATTCCTAGAACCATATCACTTATATGAAGTGACAACAACATGTAGGTACATACATCGAAATTTCAATTACCTACACTACATGTTGTTGTCACCTTATATAAGTGGTATGGTTCTAGGAATAATCAGGATTAATTATAGTAGATCCTAATTATCTCATCGGATAAGAAATGTATTTAAGTACATACTACATTCGCTTGAAAAAGATACAATGTATCGAAACATGTCGCGAAGACAATGAATTCTGTGGAAATTCAATGGTGTTTCAACTTATAGTGTCATACCTGGATTTCCATAAAGTAACGCCACGTCAATTCATAACTTTATGTTGTTAGATCTCATTAATATTCTCATAGGAATATTTCTTGCAGGGAATATTTCCCTCATATATAAAATGTCCCATAAGAGCAATGCAATCATCGAAAACTTACAGAGGTAATTGCATTATATCAAGTCACCATAACAACACATTTGAAACCGTATCGCTAGACGTCAGTAAACAACACAAATAAATGTCAGATAGACTTCAAAAATAGAAAAACATTTCGCGTTTTGGTGAGTGCTCCATACAATCTATAGAGGAAAGTATGAATGAGAATTTCTTTATTCGTGAAATATTCCAATGAATTACATTCGTGCATAAAGATGACCAGATAATTTTGCATTCAAGCGTGATATCTTATACAAATTGCATTCGGTTATTTTCATATTTCGCCAAAATATGAAAATAAACTCTTGCAATTTTTAGATATCACGCTTTCTTGCAAAATTATCGGTAATTTGTATGCACTCGTTCAATTTTAACCGAAAATATACTCATTTCATATCCCGAAAATCCCGGGATTGACTTTTCACAATCTCGGCCGGTATTTTCTTCCGGGATCCCGTACCCCGGAATTACATTCCCTACCTGGTGGTTATACATTCCGGTACGTTTTCGGTGGTCCACCTTGTACATTTTCATTTTAAAGTACTAAAAATGATGCCTTTTCATGTTTACATTATCCGACATTGATGTCTTATTCGAAATAAGGGAAAATGAAATCACAACACACCCCTCCTATTTCTTTCAACATCCGACCAGTTTATATTCAAACGATTGAATGGCGAAAACTTTTCGCGGCGTGTTCCGCTCTTTACTCGAGACATTACACGATTTATATCTTCACTGGCGGTTTTTAATGGGTTGTAACGTATGGCACTTTTTATTGTTCTACATCGTGTTTTCGAGTACTCGTGCCCCATGTGATCTGGATATTTCGCAACGGGTCGTCGTCATGATGCATGAGTTCTGTAGCGAGAACCTTCGGATGACGTTACGGGCCGTGGGAACCGGAATCGCGATATTGGTGGTATGAGAATATCGTCTATTGAATGAGTAAAAATCTCGATTTTCCTACGGATATAACATAGAGCTACTCCACCTCAATTGTTTTTGATAGATCAATGTCATCAATTTCATTTACTCACCTAATAACAAAATGACTACATTGTGTTACAGTTGTAGTATGTCTACAATTTCATTGTCTTACCCGATGAAACAATGAATTCATTGTGTTTTAGTTGTAGTAATTACTAAAAAATAAATCAGGACTCTCATGGAATTTGAAATTTCAAGCAATGACAGCTCTATTTTTACTCATTTGATTGTACCCAAATGGAAATTTCGAATGACATTTTCAATTTGAAGTTCATGTTATTTGTTTAATCATATCGCCATTATCTGTTAAAGCCGTAGAAAGAGTGTTGTGTTCTAACTTCATACTCGTGTTGAATGATTATCATTCCTTGACTGTTAAACATTATGCTATTATAGCAGGCCCGAAGTTACAGTTATTTTCATTCTCATTCCGAAGGTCATGAAAAAAATATTATCGATTTGGAACCTAGGCCACAGCGTTTTGCTCAAATTTCTTGTGTCGGACACCAACCGACTAGGCAGTACTCTATTCGGGTTTTTCACACAGCTGGAATAGGAATGATGAAAAGACAATTTTCCCCTAATTTCAGTATTTCTTATCGAACAATTCAGTTAATAATTTTATCATGACCCGCGTTCAGTTCTAATTTAAAAAATAAATTATTAAATCGCACTATGAGATATGACTACGTTATCCCTAGCTCACTCAATGTTCGATCAAGGAGAAACGTCGTTCACAACAAGACGACAGCTTTATAACATTTCAAAATAAAATAATCGATTTCATATTCCAGAAAGGTTGGATGAATTGTAACAACGATTTAATTGTAGCATTCAGCGTCGAAATTATCACAAAAGCTCCATTACAATTTTTTCAAAATGTATGTTATTCCAGAATGATATGGAACTCTGGAGGTTTGTAATTGAAAAAACTGTCTTTGGTGAAGGGCCTATCTGATATACCCTAGACAAATTGGTGATACTGACAATGTTGAGGAATTTAAGTACGATCAGCAAGATTTTCAAAAAAGATCGAACGCTAGTTCTCATCCAACGGGTCTATAAGAACTGAAAAACATTTTCCAAACATGATTTGTGGGCAATAGGATTACAGTTCCTAAGAAGAGAAACAATGACCGGGATGGAAAATACGTGTCCTATTATTTAGAAACCATGTTTCAGTTTTGAATAAGTCGAAAGTTTATTAATTGTGCTAATTGGATGCTGATAATTTGGCAGTCGACCAAAAGCAACTCAGTCCAGTGATCTTTTTCTGAAATACTGTCAATAAGAGAACTTGAATGTTCCAAATAGTCAAAGGCGATGGTCCTTTGTTTTTTGTATTCTTGTATCTATTAGCATTACAAGGAGGAAGGGAGAAGGGTTGCAGCCCCCAGAACCGAAAGAATTTCATAGGTTATATTGTCCATTCTTCAGAAGTCGCCGAGATTCACCAAATTTTCAATTTTTCTTAATTCAACCCCCACCAAACACAATGTGTATGAAAAAAAATGACTAGTATTCTGATTTGAACGATTTCGAATTTCCATTGATAACAAAGTTACCAATGCAAAAAGCACGGCTTCACGAGGGAAATAATGTTATCTTCTTGTTACAGCCCCACCAATACAGGCGGCAGTTTGAGCAGGTTCTGCCGGAAAACAGCTACTAAAGAGGAGATAACGGTAAAAACATTGTTTTCGCTTTTTTCCCTTCGTGAAGCCGTGCATTTTGCATATTCCCTCTAACGGCAGCTATTTGAAAATGTCTTCCAGTCCATGGTGGAAGTAGACTCGATTATGTGCCTTTCTTTGGTGCCTTGTGGGGATCATGGCCATGTGATTGACCTTCCACTGGTGGTTCACTTAACTAAGAGGCCGAAAAAGTCTCTTCGTGTAAACACATGTGTTTAAATACATTCGCTTGATAAAGATACAGTGTATCGAAACATGTCGCGAAGACAATAAAATTTTGTGGAAATTCAATCGTTCAATCGTGTTCTACCTTATAGCGATATAAAATAATGTTTTTTTTTTTTATTGAAACAAGAGTGTCGTAAAATTCTACTTTAATCAAATGTTACCGTTTTTTGAAAGCAAATTTCACCCCCACTCTAATCGGTCTGTGAGACCAGCCCCACCACTAAACAACACTCATCGACGCAACCAGTGAAAGGTAAAGTATTTCACATCTGCATATATATTTCATTTGCAAATATTCATGAAGTGTTGATTGATTTATCATTACTATGCATGTTTGTGTTCTTACGAATCAGAAGATAAAGATTCATATTTTAAGGAGTGAGTCGTTCATTGACCCCGTCGCCCATCCCGAATGTCCAAGGAGTCGCACGGTGGCCGGGCAAGAATCCAGCTCGGGATAGTGAACCGCCTAACTGACCTTGGAGATCGCCGTACGTGTACCATCGTAGTCGGTCGAGCTTCCTAGGGGGCAGGGGCACTGACCGCCGCACAGTCCGTCAGCTGACGACGAGACCAGCACCACCGGACAACCGAAGGGGTACTACTACCCAGCGTTGCCAGAAGTGGTACCCAGTGCCACACGTGCTGACACTGCTAATTTAAAAAAAAAAAAGTACAAAACACGAGCTTGTCTGGGTTTCACAATTAAATGCTATCCCGATGAATGCTTTTTCTGCAAACTACCCTCTGTTCGTGTAGAAATATCCAATAAATGTTATCTGTTTGATTCAAATTTCGAGTGACTGGTATACAAATTGATAAAGCACAAGTAATCCAGCGCCCGTCGCTCCATATAGGCGGGGGAGTAGCTTTTAATATAGAGTATTTATTCCTTTTTGTGAATAATTTCAACGTCTATGATTTTCTCATACCAACAGAGATTAATTTTTGATGTTACTCCTTATAAAGATGTTTTGTATTCTTCTGACATTGACTTGAGAGAAGAAAAAAAATCACTCCCTCAAATACATTATTGAAATTGTACTTTGAAAACAAATGAGATCAATAATAAAGGGTTATCGTACTGGATAGTAGGGAAAACCTCGGGGAAAACTGACGATATTTCACCCATAAGGATACTCTAAGGTATTTGAGTCAACTCGGGGATAAATTGGCAAAAAAAAGTGAGTATGTTTCCTGTTCTAGACTGATTCTTTAGAGGAAGATATATTCTTATTATCACTTAGAATTTCAGATTTATACTTGTATTCCTGAGTGCGAAGTGAAGTAATAATTGTGAATTCAATCAAGATATAGAATCGTAAATCAATCGATGCAAAAAAAATATTTTCAATTTCTCAACGAATTAGAGGCAAATATGATACTTCTTATAAAAAAAATCCAAATAAAATATACCTGTCCCAGCTTCAAATGGGGATAATTAACCCAAAGAAATAGTTGGAAAGCACCATTTTTTTGAAGATTCCTCAAAATTTCAAACGAAATGATGTCGTGAACTTAAGAAACATCATTCTGGTTGATATAATGATAAAAAGGGTAGTTAAGGTTTTGGCTAATTTGCTAATTCATACAGGATTTGGAGTCTCGTGAAATTCTCTCAGGTGCTTTTTATGTCATTAAAAGCAAAGGGGGAGAGACTATTGAAGTTTGTTCATTTTTCCATATTTCAGTTGGATATTTATCTACATATCTTTTCGTTTCACGTTGGAAGACTTTTGTGTTGGCTTTCTGATTTGATGTTAAATATTCTAAAGATTATTTCTTTGTGGAATTTTCATTTTATTGAAAAATTTTTATTTCATCAACGAATTTGGTGTGGATTTGTGCAGCCCCAAACATCAACTATTGTTGTATGAAATATTTTTCACCAATCAGCACCCATCTTAGCTATAACTCTTACTTCAATAAATGAGGCTGCATAAATCCACGCTCAAAAATGAATATATTTTAACAAGGATTTCACTCATTTTCAATAATAGAATCAAATATCTTGAAGGGTTGGGTGAAGCACCCTCAGGTGAAGAGGTAATTGACCCAACTGACAGCTTTCAAATAGCAAATGATTGTACTGTCATGGTTTCTGAATTCTTGGTTCTCATTTATGAATATGATACATACAGAAGGGGAGAATATAAGTTTCATTCGAAAATAACTGTAAACATGAAAAATGCAAAAAGTAAAAACTGAAATATACCCCTTTGTTCAACTTGATGTAACTAGTGAAAAATGGAAAACTTCCATGAAGATTCAGTACTATATCCAACCTGATGGAAATGAAATATGAGAAATCACTCGAAAAATCCACCAATAAATGACTTAGATGACATTAGGAGTAACTGTTGTGCTTTGGAAGATATGGACAAAACAATATAATAATAAAATATTGACGATTGGTGCAAATAACAACACATATGATTGGTTCATAGACAAACTTTTACTTTTGATTTATCTTTCACTTTAAGGAAGTTCTCACAATGCTAATGAAAGCGTTCATACACGGCAGTTTTACTTCAAAATTTTGTCTAAAAACGCTTCCATTGATTAGCATTGAGAGAACTTTCTCAAAGTAAAGGATAAATTAAAAGTAATAGGTCGAATGACGTCATAAGCCGTATCGCTGCATGAAAGAAATAATTCTTGCACTAGCCAGTGACATAACATGTCTGTTCATTTCACTCAAATTTTCATAATTATTCTATTCACGAAAGAAAATAAGCGATACGCCCCCTTATCGTCTTTTGCGAGAACACTCAATGGTTAGATCGCTATACTCTAGTCTTAGATGGGGCTGTTGTGTTGACTCTTCAGTCTTTTTGGATTTTTATGATTTTTGTGTCTGTTTGAGCTCTCATAGCGATTGTAGAGATTTTCAAGAAGTTTGGAAATATTCCAGTGAAATAATTGGGAAGTTTGCTGCTATTCATTCATTGTGCTAATTCTGCGAACTTATAATTTATCGCGAATAATGAAAAATTGGAGGCTCCATCTAGAACAGATTCCATCTGTTGAAATCTTGTGATCTTTTCTTGTAGACAATGCTTCCTTTTTGATTTTTAATAGGTGAGTTCTGCTCAATCATTACCTATAATATTTGATAGTTTAAAGTGGTGGCATGATTTTAGATTTGTTCATTAGCATTCGTGTATTTTGTCATCAGTGTCAATATTGTCAAATTCAGATTCCACTCGATTGGTCAACCTGAACTGTTGTGACAAATGACTTTGACAATATTGAGATTAATGACAGAAATCACGATTGCCAATTGACAAATATAGAAGCCGGACACCATTTCGATCCTTATCGAATATTGTCTATTCGGATAGCCTATCAAGAATTATATCTCCATTGACATCGTATATTGAACTCTGTCTGATACTTCAATAATGCTCACGTCATACTTTTTCACAGGGAAATCGTAAGATCGGTAACTAAACGGTTGATAAGAAATCGGATCTGACAGATTCAATAGACCTTAATTTGTAATTCAAGCCAGTAACTCTAAATTACTCGTTTAATCCAGCGGTATAAAAAAAAGAACAGATCCCTTGTAATAGCGCATCGCTGGTAACAAATGCACAACGCTTATAAACCACCTCTAATTTCACGAGAAAACAGAAATTCCCGGACGTGTTTCATTCGAGGAAAATGAAAAACAAACAAGGGCATTCTCCGTTTCAATTCGGATGCTTGTTATATTAAAACAGACAATAAACCAACCCAACGGAACCGAGTAATTCACGAAAGAGCTGCATCTCGAAAATAAATAAACCCCAGCAAAGATATCCGAGCGAAGAGCGTTCGTAAATTATTTTCCTGCGTCCCTGAAAAGAATGAAAACGGTCCAATTTATTATTGCATGTGAATTCTTTTGTGTAGAGTGTAGACGTCTTTCGGAAATATTCGTCTGCATCAGCTGTATATAATGTAACGTCGAGGGTTTCGTTCGTGGTTTAGATTGTAAGGACTTTCGAGCAAGAGTGTTTATTTCCCCCGCCCCCCCCCCCGGGGGGCGGGGGGGGGGGGCAGCCCCCCCCCCCCCCCCCCCCCCCTTTTTCTTTTTCCTTTTTTTTGTTTTTTTTTTTTTTTTGTTTTTTTTTGGTGTTTTGGGGGGTTTTTGCCCATCTCCGTGGGGTGGGTTGGTGGGGTGTTTTGGTTTTTGTGGGTTTTTTGTTTTTTTTTTTTTGCTTTTTTTTTTGGGTTGTGGTGTGGGGGTTTGTTTTGTTTTTGTTGCCCCCCCCGTGTTTGGGGGGGGGGGGGGGGGGGTTGGATTGAACTTCCTTCAGGTAAGTCGTTTATTCTTAAATTATGGCCACAAAATGAACACATTGGGAAAGATTACCTCTGATTAACATTGTTTCTGTTTACTGTTCGAAACTTGACTATCCCTGGCAACAACAGAATGATTTGATTGCAAACAAATGTTTTAGGTCGCTAAAAGTCATCTACGCATGGTTGTAGTGCCTAAAGGGCAATTGTCATTACCACCAGTGATTATTCATATTGAAATAATTCAATGGATATGTTTCAACTTCTTGAATCTCTCTCAATGCCAATGTACGTATTATATCCCCTCTAGTAGCACGAGGGGTGTTTCACTTTCAGGTTTCAGGTGGGAATTATTATGACTTTCTACGATTTCTAGTGAATTTTGTACAACGGATTTCCGAAATGACAGCCCTCGTAGTATTGAAAAGAACCAGTTTCATAATTAAATGTAGTATTTTTTTTAACTCAAAGTATTGACGGTCGAATTGGCATTAAGTACTTTCGTGAAACATTGCCGTGAAGAAATAGCAGTTTGTCTGAATCCTAAATTCGTGAGCAAAACTAAACTAACTTAAATTGTACCTACCCACCATTTTCATAATCTATAACGAATAAAACTGATTATCGAAAGTATTGTAACTCTTGATATCGCTCTTCAGCATCCTGTTTTACCGTTTTTCAGAAAGGATCGTATATATTATATTTCAAATGAAGTTGGTCAATAAATAAAGTGACCTCAAACCAATGGTGGCACCATCAAATTCACTTCCAATTCAAAACCATTGAATGACAAGTTTGGAATTTAAAAATTAATGTAAACGTTACAATGCACTTAAATCAGTAGTGCATTATTATGTCATCATCGATGACGAGTTACGGTTTTTATATTGTATGAACTGAAATAGGTAGTACCTTTGCTCTCGATTAATCAAGTCTGATTGTGTATTCGGAATGTAACATTGTCATGAATGAAAAGTAATTGGACTTTTTAGTCGTTTATCATCACAAATGATATGCAATTGTAAATATCATTTTCCTGTTTAACAATACCACCTCATCCGTACCATCATCACTTAAAATCGATGATTATCTGGTACGCTGTTACTATTCATACGAAATAATCTCTATGCACAATCATAATATAATTCCATACATACTTGTTCTGGTAAACACTCGTTCGTGCCAAAGCTGATTTATTTTTAATTATTCCACGAGGATGTACCGTCGATTCAACTAATTTCGAAGCTTTTAAACTGATATGTAATTAATTGCTCTTTCACAAAACCGATTACATCTTATTGACTTTGATCGCGGAGCTAACGTGTTTTTCGTGTTAGCGAGTCCGGACAATCTTTCAACTTCGACAGGTCTATTACTATGTACCTACTATGTCTTTCTAATGATCAGCAGACTTACTATTGATATGTCTATCATTGATATACTCGTTTTTTCCATTAGTTCGTTTTGTAGGAGATTAATGTTGACACGTGCCATCATGACATGCATATTCAATATTTGGGATAAGATCCGGACGCCCGTTTCTGCAGGTATCTCTCATTTCAATGAAATCTGATTTAGATGAATTGTCAATTCGTGAAAGATAGATGTTCTAATGAACCACATCATCAAGAATTATCGAAAACCTGTTTGGACGTACTCAAGAATTTTGAATCGCTTTACAGGAATCTTGAGCAAAATGCCTCAAAAAGAGGCCATATTTCGCCTCCTTTCTTGCACAAAAAAAAGATTTTCATGCACAATTTCTCCACGATACCCCTTTTACATACCTTATTTCGCCTTATACCAACACGTCTGAAGAATGTATTCCACACTGAAACACGTGTGGCGGTTTTGTAAACTGTCAACTGAAAATCACATACTACCTTCACTTCAAACAAATCAAAATTTTAGAGGGTGTAAAGAAAAAAGTTTTCAATAGAAAAATTAAAGATCTCGAAAAGATCTAGAACACTACTTGTATGAATGCTTTTTGCACATAACCTCAAAATGACCGAGAAAAATATGAAAAACTGGGTTTTTTGTTTTTGAATTATTTTTCATTTCCACAAAAGTTAAATATTATATTTCGAAAAAATTCCGTAGAAATATACTTTGTCATATTTTCAACAACCACATTTTTCTTCATAATAATGAATGGAGAATAGTTCCAAAGATAATGCACTTTTTCGTCAAAAATTTTTTTTTCAAATTCAATTCCTCGTCCAGAGATTTATCGTAAATCATTTTTCTGGACTCATTCTCTTCCTTTTCATCTATACTTTCCAATAGTAAAATAATAAATTATAGTCTCTTTTCAAAAACACGCTCCAAAATGAACGAAACGAAAAAATGGCCTTCGCAACTGTGAATTCGTTAGTAAATGTCGATTATTTATTCAAATTTCCCATAATCCCGAAAAACTAATTACATCTTTCAATTTTACAGAAGAAAATACTATGGAAACTTCATTTACTGATTTCTTCTGCTTTTCAATGAAATAATTTACCATTCAATTCTGTTGGAGAATTATTTCAATTTTCAAAATTTTCACAGTCACATACAACAAATATTACGTACAAAATTAGCATTACAAAAATGTTTCATGCGAGTCTGAAAGCTTTTGATGGTTGTTCAATCATTTCTTTGGAATCACCATCTGATCGTACATTTTCTTGGTCTTCAAACGTCTCCCCATCATCACTGAATTCGTTCAATGTATAGGTTTGTAGGTTCGAGCACAGACAGACCTGGCTTCTCGATTTCGTCCTCAATCTCCTAGAGTTCGTCAAAGTTGACAGTTGAATGTTATTAAAACGTTCGTCTGCACCGTAACAGTTCGTACATAAAGCTGTTCATCTCAGTCCACGTTTTTGGCACCCGCATTAATTGCCCTCACAACTGGTTTCACAGGCACAAAAAATTATTTTTTCAAAATCATCAGGTTCGACTGAATCATCAGTGAGCCGAAGCATGAGTATTTTGGTATCATGATCACTTTTCTCCAGACCCTCTTTTTGCAGTTAGGTACTTCATTCCCAAGATCTTTTCAAGTTTCAATGGCGACAAAATCCTTTTCACCCCTCTACACCCCCCAAATATTTACTTCCGACTCCCAGCCGACTCACTTATTTTTTTTCACATTCAGTATAGACCACTTAATAATTCCCCACCATCAAAGTGCTGTTAACTATTTTCGCTTTTTTTTCAATTAAAATATTTCATTTCGTTTGTTCTAATACACATTCTTTGATAAACGATACCTCGTTCAAAAATCATTTCAATTATCTTTTATAGCTTTCGAGCTCATTCGCAACGTTTTTTTTTTTCATCAATTCACACAACCATAAGGCGATTTCCTCCATGCGATAGCCCAGTTCTTTCCCATGGTTAAAAGCGCGACCACGTACAAATATAGGCATATCTAGGTATCCCCGAGGAGTTTTTATCGCGTCGATGAAACCTTCGCGGGTATAGTGTATGCACGAGACCACCGCAAGAAACGCGGCAGTTGCTGTTAGAAAACTGGTTCCCATTGTTAGGGGATTCAGAAAAAAAGCCGGGTGACATAAACACATGCATAGTTGCAGAGATATAATGCAATGTGTTTCAATTGAAATGATCTCGAGGAGAGATGTATTTTTCTAAATTGCTGTTGACAGTTGACTTCGATAGTTGGGAAATGGACCATTTTGAATTATTCAAAATATAAATGTTTATTAGGTTTTTCGGGCAACTGGGTGGTCTTTACGAGAGACAACTGTATTTTCATTTTGAAGGGTGGTAGGGTATAATTTGAGCGGTGCGAGAGAAAGACCGTTAGTTAGCATTAGGCTACTTGCACACACACCGGTTTTGGACGGCCAGTATAAAATCGGCCGATATTTTATTGGTAGCGGGTGTTTGCAGACTCACCGGATTTTTACCGCTCAAACAATCAGTTGCTTTGTTGTCGTGACACGAGGTTATTGAAAAATAATGTATAATGGTCGGTGAACAATCGGTGGGTGTGCAAGCGTGTATTTAGTTACGTACGCCACTACTTCCTGGTAATACCGGCCATGCAGTGGCAGTGGACGGCTGCTAACCGATATTTTACCGGCATAGATCAGCGGACGGCGTGTGTGCCAGGTCCCGTTCCCACATGTGGTTCACTATTGGAATTTGGACGACCGGTATAAAATCGGCCGTCCAATATCGGTTAGCAGCCGTCCACTGCCACTGCATGGCCGGTATTACCAGGAAGTAGTGGCGTACGTAACTAAAATGCACGCTTGCACACCCACCGATTGTTTACCGACCATTCCAATCGACTGCTTGGTGAAATTGTAGATACTAAGTACAGCTCATCCAATCCATCTTGGCACAGAACTAATAACGTTTATGGCCAGCAATCTCTGTGAAGTATACTAAAATAAAAACACCTGTTATATGTGTTCACTATGTTGAAATTTATTCCTAGAAGGTGTTTCTCCTTTCGTCATGGTCTACACTGCCAATGTGCATTTGGAAAAGTATCTGAGTTTGTGCCAAGATGGATTGGATAAGCTGTACTACTTCGATTGATAGGATGAATCCAGTACTTGCGCTCAATCCCACGGCTCTTAATACGGCGATACAATAACCACATAGCAACAACTCGTTTAGGATACATTATTTATCAATAACCTCGTGTCACGACAACAAAGCATGTGATTGTTTGACCGGTAAAAATCCGGTGAGTCTGCAAGCACCCGCTACCAATAAAATATCGGCCGATTTCATACTGGCCGTCCAAAATCGATGTGTGTGCAAGTAGCCTTATAGCAGAAGGACGGTAATCTTGAGAAGGTGAATCGTTTTTGAACCGGAAAGCACTACTAAGTAAAATTAAATTTATGACTTTTGCCATACTGGAGTCTAGGGGCTCGATATTTCAGTTGATATCAAGTTGGGTACACTAATAGAAATATTAATCCTTTGGGAAAATTTGTTTGTAGGTGCGTAATTTCTATTAGTTTAACATGTGTTACGATATTTTCTTGAGTTCGTTCATTAAAACACCAAACAACACTTTACTTTCAGTACAACTTTTTATGACAATACAATACATTCACTCAAACTGCTCCGCTATCCAACGCTCTGTTCTTAAACTTTGTAATAGAAATTCTCTACTTCGCCTTCTGCACTTAGCAATACCAAAACTCTCTCCGATAAAACCTCTCCGCCTCTCCACTTAGCTAGAAACTCTGAAGAACTATCTCTGAATAGCTATCTGCTCCGCGATGGAGTGTCTCCTTTTATACTTTCGTACGTGCGCCTATAGAGAATCTTCGAGAGATGTCTCGATGATGTGTATCGAATTCTCCACGCAAATCAAGAGTTCCTGGAAAAATGACGTTCTCTCTTCGACCCCTCATGTTATTATGCGTTCACGAGCAACAGGGCCGGCGCTAGAACATTTCGTAACACATGTTTCATTTTCCAAACGGTTTTTCTGCAAGCAATCAATCAATTCAAATTAATAAGTAGGTACTGGAGTCTCCAAAAAATCAATTATGACTTTTATTTTCCTGAAAAGGACTCTGTAAATCACTGACCTGAAGTGTTTTCGAACTATAAGAAAGTAGCAGTGGAAAGGTTATGAATGGAACACCATACCAACGAGGAATTGTCAAGAGTAACACCAGTAAAATTGTTTTCTTTCCTTTGAAACAACGTAGTTTAATCTTTTCTTCCACACCATACCTTTGAAGAAACATAGTAAATATGGAATTTTTGCACGAACCATATGGAATGAACGTTTCATATATAATCTAATTGGTAGCGTAAACTCAACAACAATGAAACAACCGGGTGTTTCTCATAACATAAATATTATCAGAACAATATTGTAACATTTGACACGATATCACAATGTATTCTGACTTTATCGATTTTTCACGAGTGCATCATTATTTTATGATATTTTTAGGGTTCCTAACTTAAAGGCTTACAAAGATCGTTGTTGTTAACTCTTGTATCTTTATATCTTTGTTTACTACAGGTACTTCGGTTGTTCCTCACTTCAAAGAGTCATCTAAATCTTCATTATTAACTATGCCATAAATCTGACAGGTAAAACCTAATTATCGGGTTTCCTAATTATCAACAAACTTATACATAAATTCACTGGAAGTCGAGTTTCACCCGTGGTTGAATTGAACTCTCTATAATTTCATATCAATTTCCAACAAATCGAATTCCATCTTCGTATATTTTGTCATTCCTAGATCGATTCATTATGTTATAGGTAAATATTCCAACTGTTTTTTTAATTCCTCTACGTCCTTTCGAAAAACAACCACTATATATATATATATATTTAGTGGACAAACTGATTTTTTATTGCACTCATATTATATAATCGTCATTGCACACTTATTGAACTACGTCGATAGATCCATTGATATTTGGGAAGATTCTAGAAGCTGAAAAATTCTTCGTGAACATAACAAGTGCCTTTCGTTACTAAAACTTTACGAAGAGAGAATTTGGCGACTGAAAACAAAATAAATGCTAAGGATTACTTAGTGAATTATTAGCGGCATTTTGGAAAACAAAAATGGACTGACCCTAAGCGAGAGAGACCGACGTCAAAAAAATTAAATGCTGTGTTAGATAAAAAGGCTGATTGGCGGGTAACTTTTTTATTTCCGGCACGGTGTGAGGTAGTAGTTTTTGAAAAGTGTGTAAACTTTCAAGGGTTTAACTGAGTGCCTATCTTTTCTTTTTGTTCGGTTCTGAGTTAGTGCGTAATATAAAGTCATGGTTAGCTTGTTCTGTACAACTAAAATACTTCATAGGAAGATAAGGGTAAAAGTGGCAAGACCTCGGAACTCCTTCCCTTCTGAGTGAACGTTGGGTCACTGTCTAGACCAGAAAAAGGTCAGTAATTAACACATTTTTGAAAGATCTAAAATAAAGTTACTGAAAGCTGAATGCGTTGTATGCTGAAAAAATCAAGCTCAGAATATCAATAGAATATCAATGAACTTTTGAATTTTACATGAGATCTGGAATCCAGTTTTTGGGGTTTCTTTCACCTAGAAATGAAAAGAAAAAACGCTGCAAGTTCTTATAATATCTATGCAAATTGGTATATTTGCCACGATATGTAAGGCATACAAGGGGAGGGGTCTGGCTGAGTGTGACAAGATGTGACAAGGGGGGACGGGGGGTTCCGCCCTCTTCCCTTTTTTTTTTTCTGCGCTGGCCCCTCCCTTTGTCTCTTACCCCCCCCCCCCCCGTCCCCCGGTAACTGAATTATTAAGAAGATACAAAATTGACTATTTTGTCAGTTGAGTCGTATCGTATACTTATAAATTTTGTAATAAACAATTTTACTGAAAAAATGCGTATACCAACGGTTACCAACGTTTCTAAAGCTAGTCTGCCTTCTTTTTCACACTATTTTGGATTTTCAATTTCTCGTGCGTAGTCAGCTTGCTTGAATCCACCTTTATACAACAAATTGCTGACTGATAGACCATGTTCCACTCAGAAAGAACTGTTTTTCAAATGAAACAGCTATTTTGATGAAATAATCTACCTTTTTGAATATTCCAATATTGATTTGTTTTTTTTTCAGATTGTGGTAGTTTGAGAACCCAAAAAATCTAAGACAACATGAGCATATTTCGATCTCGATTCACAAAAACTTTCGTAGAATGTGCGATATTGAGGCTGACTCGTCTGTTGAGAGGAAACGCAGATTCAATTTCGTGATCATTCTGGGTTGACCCACTTCCGCGAGGGTGTACAAACTGGCCTGCCGTCATCGCACGCGCCCCAAATCACAACTTGTTCTATGGCGTCGCGTCGAGGGGTTGTTAGTATATCTCCGAAGGGTTGTTATATCATCCCGACTTCATAATACGCGGTCAACGCTTAATAGGTCGACACAACATTACTGTCCGAGCAAAACGAATCGCGTGACACCAGTAGTTACTATACCGGTTCTAAGTACTCAAATTTTTCACCTGTGGCACTTATGTGGAGCAACTGCACAGTGGTGCAACTTTCTTTCTTTCTTTATATAATAGTAATAATAATAATAATAATAATAATCGTCTTCATTCATCAACGTACATATTATCATCACAATTATATAAGATGGAGAGATAACTGGTAAAGTTGATGAAAGGGCGAAGTGTCAGCTTAAGCTGCTTTTCAACTCAACCGGAGAGGCAACAACAAATTAGAGAGAGAACATGTATAATTGAATCGAGGTTAACGAATATCAGTATATTGATATTCGACACTATTCAGTTATTCCATTGTTGTACATAAAAAAAAATTTGTATCATCTGCTTGAAGATTTCATACATCAATATTTGAATAAACAATAATTCTATATTCGCGGTCAGGGCAATTATTGAGAGAATATCGGAATGATATTTGTGTAACACGTGGGAAAAGTAAGGATAACTATTTAAAGAGTAGGTGACAAATAGATTCATCAAGTTGAGCCGCAAATTGTATTAAAATTTTCAGACTCAAACATTAAAATAATCAACAAAAATTTCAAAGAATCAAAATGTTCAATCTCAAAAAAACAAAAAAAAACTCCCCCCTCTGGGGTTGAGTCACAATGAAATGAATTAAGAAATGTAACAGCCCCATTTCCGCGTGAAATTTGGAACCCTAGGGTTAACTAACACCGAAGGCGCTGATGGCTGTTAGTCTGTTCCAACTAGTAGTGGAGATACCGAAAAGCAGACTTATATGATAGTTTCGATTGAATTTGACCCGCTTTGACATCTACGTGACATGTGATGCGTTTTTGAAATTTTGAATTCTCTGAAGCCTTTTCTCCTCGCCGGCCCTGACGTCGTCCGCCTCTTTTTCTTTGTTGCCCCTGGCGGTTCTCGCGGGGGTCGTCGCGGGGTGGGTGTCGGGGGTGGGGGTTGTGGGGGGGTCGGGGGGGGCATATCTTTCAAATTTATTTCGGCGAAATAGTTTTCTTTTTTTTATATGTAGATTCGCACGAAAAGGAAGCCTTGTAATGTTCGAAGAACACCGCTTGAATCAAGAGACAGGAGATACGAATTAACATTCACTTTGAATTTCTGAAGTTTGTAAGCCTCAGTAAAATACCTCTTTTGGCTAGGAGTTCCAAAGCTCAGCTGTTCTATTGACAAAAAATCCCTGAACAAAAGAGGTTCGACAGGTTTCCAAATACACAACGAAGGGGTGAGAATTCTGTACTGAACAATTGATAACAATTCGGAAGAGCATCGACCGTGAAAGTATCTATAGAAGAGAGACAAGTCTCCGACCCTTCTACGATGTTACAATGAAGTAAGCGAGTATGTGAGCGAAGAACGAGGGGTAAATCACTGAGCAAATTCGTGTACACCGGACTGCCATTTATACTCGGACTGCCCAGACTGCCACCGGACTGCCACGGACTGCCACCGGACTGCCACGGACTGCCACCGGGCTGCCACCGGACTGCCCGGACTGCCACCGGACTGCCCGGACTGCCACCGAACTGCCCGGACTGTGAATGTCGCTCAATCATGACAACAAATACTACTTCGTCTGTTTTTTAAATCCCTAATCTACTTGACACAAGAATAAAAAATGGAAAACGAAAAAAAATGCGGAATATTGCGAAATGATCTTCAGCGTATGGAGCAACGCCACGACCAAACAATAACACTTTCGACAAAGGACACAGTGACACACTTTCACAAACATTTCCATTCGACATCATGGACCAGAGTGAAAGAAAAAATGAAAAAATAAGTTGATTGGCTTTTTTTGTAGTATTCGAAATTAGGAGTACAAATTCGACGTTCAGTTTTTTTATCTCTTGACTGCAAGAAAAACCTATAATGCACGTAGAACATCGTACAAAAAAGTGGAGTATTATTTTTCTCAAAATTTGGAGTTTATAGACATCAGCAATTTCGTAGTTTGATAGAAAAAAATCTTATTGGCAGATGTTTTTCTGCAGGACCCGAACTTGACAATAAAAGGGTCTGCTCGGAATCTCTCATGGTGAAATAATGAAATATCGAGTCTGCTTCTGTATAGGATGGACCAAATTCTAGGCGTAACAAGAGATATTTTAAAACGAATGTGAGTTTATCATTACCATTCTTTTCTTGCTACAAGATGACGTTGTCATATTTGAAGTCTGATTTTTCGTATTGGGCCCACGAGTGGGTCCACCATCATCAAATTTATTTTTTCAAATATGACTCTGTTTTATTCTGGATTTGGTTCCCTTTTGGTGTCCTGATAACTCGCCTAATAATGATGACGTTCAACAACCGTCAGAAAATTTATTGGATTCGAGAAAAATGTCAACGAATGTCATCTCTCTTTCATACATTTTTTATCGGTTTGTTTTCTTTGCACTCAATATGTTCATATTATATTAAAAAGTTAATTAATTACCGAGGTTATTACACATCATTATTATCAGAGCACAAAGGAAGACCAAATCCAAAAAGTCCAAAGCCGTATTATGGTGAAAGTGGCAATGATGAACTGACATTCGTTTCGAAATATCTCTCCAAATAATTATAAATAAAAAGGGGCAAAAAATTCGATACCCTTTTTTTTATTTCTCCGATGTTGGGACGTCATTTTATTCAGCACAGAAATACGCAACTTTCTGCCATGGTTTACGAGATCTCTCGAATTTGGTCCACTGTGTACAGTGAAATACTGTATTCTCTTACAGGCTAAATTTTTCAAAAAATGCATCTTCTTCGTTTTCCACTTCCATTATACGAGATAAACTAATACGTCGTATATAAATCCTTGAATAAACGATAAAAAATTTCCAACGATTAAATTAAAACCTTCCCAGTGAATCAATTGTTAAATCATAAACTGAAACCGCGACTGAAACAGTCTCGTCGAAACTAGGACTCGTCAACGTTGCTAGCTGGAATACGCGGCCTAACTCGACCAATAATTCGCGCGCGAACTCGCGTGCGTATCATTCAGGGTTGTACTAGACGAAACTACAAATGGGTTGCTTTTGAAAATCAATTGCGATTTCGATGTGGGTAAATGTCTATAATAATTGGTAATGCCGAGCCCCATGCAATTTGATCAATTCGGAAAAATTCTAACTGAAGATATACGATAAAAAATAAATAAAATAGGTACCTAACCGTTGCAATTTCCACTAGGGTTTATTTCGGTAGATGTTCTGAAATACTTTGCCACTCTCATTTTCACACAAGATGTCGTTGTCCATCATCTATATTTCTTCTATTGCGACTCTGCACTTTTCATTCGTCTCATGCCTAGGTATTCTAATTCAAACTAAGAATGTGTTCAAAGAGTGTCCTCAAACGAACTGCCGCTATCGATTTCTCAGTAACTTGTCATTCAAATTGAACATTCTTCATTTTGACTTGATTTCAAGGCACTTCTAGCCTTTCCCTGGAGAGGTGATTTCATCGATCTATCACACTTGTTACAATTGTCTCAGATCGATGGAATCAGCTATTTTTTTGAAAATGCAAAAAAAATCCAAAAAGTCTACCATCTTGGAAATATTTTTGTCCAATTTTCCCTGTTGATTTTCATTGAATTGCAAAATTTTTCAAATTCTAAAAGTCTAATTTCCGAGAAATTGATCGTGGCAGTTCGTTGTGGGACACCCTGTGGCCTCCTACCTCAGGGATCTATGAAGGTATATTTCAAGGCCAAACCGAGAGGTGTTTCACTTCCGTGAAATTTGTACACCTAATCGGGATTTCAGGACGGATTTCTGGATTTCAATAGGGATTCCATACATTTCAACAAGATTTCCATTGAATTTTATACATGTAGGTAGATATCAACTTTGTTTCTACATCATCGATCTATTGTGAAATACACTGTCCTGTCCACAGCTTCGCTGATGATAGTACACTCGATACTGCATTCTCTTGAGAATCTTTGTGTCATCAGAGGAAGCCACAGGTGCAAGGCGGAGAGAAAACTTTTGAATGAAATCTGATAATAACCTATAGGTATTATGGGATGATTATATTGTGAGGTCCATTGCTAAACTGTCCAACAAAAACTCAGTTTTCTCTTCGGTCACAAGAGCTACTTCACACCATGAGGGCTTTTCATAATCTCCAAAGAAAAGATTCGACCTTTTATGGAGTATCGTTCACATGTTTGGAGTTCAGCTCCCAAACATATGCTGAGGCTCCTGGAATCTATCAAGAGGAAACGAGTTCGTCTGATTAATGTTCCTGCACCAACGAACCCACTGACCTTACTAGAGCATCGCAGAAAAGTGGGCAATCTCTATCTATTCTATACATATTTCGATGGTCGATGCTCATCTATTATAAATATAATTTTTCTCTCATGCAATCAAAAGATAAAAACGCTGTTGACCTTGATAAAAAAGCAACATACTAAAAATCGAAAATAAGATTAAAATGGCGGACTGCCACCGGAATGCCAGGGACTGCCACCGGACTGCCAGGGACTGCCACCGGACTGCCCGGACTGCCACCGGACTGCCACCGGACTGCCAATGAAATGTACACCGGACTGCCCCAGTGGTTTACCCCTCGGCGAAGAATCACCAACGAGACGAATTGCCTTTCTTTGGATAGAATCGAGAAGTCTCAATGAATGATTTGGTGCCGAACTCCACACATGAGAACTGTATTCCATGACAGGTCGTATGTGAGCCTTGTAGATCATTAAAAGTTGACGAGAAGTGAAGCATTTCTTCGCACGAAATAGAAACTTTAAGCGATCCATCTCACATGGTTTTCCCATGAGAGATTATCACTGATTGTAATCCCTAGCAACGATACACTTGATTTCGTAGGAAAAGTTATTCCTGACATCTGAATATTAGACGATGATGGATCGTGAGTCATGAGCAGTTTTTCATTCAATAGTAGATGAATATCATGTTTTCTAAAGAATGCGCGGAAGAGTCATCTTTATTCCAAGAATAACAGTGATTTTCTTTACTTGGATCGAGTGAGTCAATGCATCAAACTATAAAAATCTCTTCGGAATCAAATTTTCAACCCATATTTTGTGTTCGAAAACAGTTTTCTGAGGAATTCTCGTTACTTCTATTGAAAGAAGATTAACATAATGCTCTCATCTTCCTTATTCCAGGTAAATTATAGAAAATAATGCTTTTTTTGTAGTGCCTCATATGAAGTAAGTCGGCTTAGGGTATGTGACACCATGTATTCCGAATTCCGGAGAAAACTGCTTCTCGCACAGGAGATGTGTTATAACTATACAATATTCTACAGTTTTCTTTGATCCATCCAATTTTTTCAAATAGTTGGGGTCCACAACCGCCACAGTGATGTGGCGCAATTCTTTCTGGTTTTTACAAGCATGCTGCTGCATGTTTCTCTAGTCTGTGGGTTGAGTCTTCGAGCGAGTCTTTGAGTCCTTGAATTAAATCTGGAATTTTTCACTTTGAGATTTGAGTCACGTTAGAATCTTTTTAGTCCTGCAGAGATGTTTCCCTCTCAAACGTAACTCGAAGTGACAAAATCCCGAATTCAATTCAAGGACTTGATGTTTAGAAAAACTTGAGAATGTTAATAGCCAAGATGGCGAGGATATAGGACTCAAAATAGGCCCGTAAATATGTTTCTTACAAGATTTGAAGAAACTGTTTTCCTTCGGTAATTATCTTTGTTGTACGAACCGTATCAAGGGCAATATCCATATTCTGTTTTATAAGTATTGTCGAAAACCTGAAAAAGAACTCTAAACAAAAAAATTGAAATGCGGAAGTGATAAAGAAATGAAAATATAAAAAGATGAATAAGCAGAATTTAAACGAAAAGCAGGGAGTACCTAATGGAAATAGAAACCTGCCAAAAACTCATTGGGTCAAATCAAGAAAACAAGGACATTCAAATGAACTTCTGATATAAAAAAGTTCATTGAATAAAAAAATCGGAACCACCTGAAAAAATGTAAAAAACATTGGATAACAATGAAGACAAATATAATTTTGAAATGTAGTATCAAGTTTTACTGTTTCTAAAAAATTCACAAGTAAGTAATGACTTTTTAATTTATAATCGATACTTGTTTTAGAAATTCGATGTTCGGAATGACTGCATTCACAAATCCAATGCCAGTCAGCTGTTTCGGCTCGCCAGAGGTCTCATCAGCAACATTCGGCAGCATTCATTAATGCTTGTTATTGGTTTATTATCGAGTCTATTACTGTTGACATATTCATTGTTTTCTCTAGCAATACCATTCTTTCAAAGGACTGATTAACATTTGGTCGCAATTTTCACACCGAGTTTTTCAGTCTTCAGTTTCATCATGTCTATAATTCCATCTCACTGTACATTGGCAATCTTAATGGATCGAGGAATTATCGTAAATTATTCTCATTTGATCTGAATGATCATGGCTCGCAATAAAACGGAATTAGTACCTATCACTCGTTAGCATTTACGACGCAACAGAAACTGACTGGTTTAGTTGTGAGTTATAGTAACAGATTGGTTCAATCAGTGGTAGCTACACTAAGCATCCTTCGGTTTGAGTTGATTAATTTTTCGGAATTTCATTCCAGCTGGAAAAATAATTTAATGCTGTTCAAGAACATTGATCAAAGGCGATGATGGTTGATGGTGTAATTTTGACCTACCTGCTTGAAGGTATATCTATCGAAGGGACGAAATCCTTATCATCATAAGTGTTTCCTCGAAGTCACCCAATAAAAATAATCTATTCAGTAACTTCATCATTACTCATTTCTTCAAAAGTATCTCAATCATAACAGGCTTTTTTATAAGATTTTCAAACTCTTTTTACTCAACAATCAATCGATTAAAAAGAAGATATAATATAAAAGGAACGGTACCGAATGCATAAATATCTCTTAAAAAATGCTTCAAGACAGCGTACCATTCTACTTGGTACTTTCCAAGATGTGTTAAAAAATATCGCCTTTTAAATGGTTCAGAAATTCTAATTCGCCCTCTATAACTCATTCGTCGAGCTAATTTGTTGAGAAAACATAAAAGTTTGTGAAATTTGCATAGTTTGTTCATCACAAGTTTATACGAAAACTGTTGGGGAAATTGAAATACCGTTTAGTATATGAATTTTAGAACAAAAACAAGGGAGATACCGAGATTTTATTCGAGATAAATCTTATTATGTTATCCCGAGTTGGTCGCGTGGAAACATGAAATATTCAATTACTTAGAGCTCATTATCTCTTATAGGAAGCAATTTTGAAAAAAGCACCTTTTTTGTGAGAATTTTCATGTTCTATAACATCATATCGAAGTTTTCATTCCCTTCCAAGTTTTTGATGCAATACCGCTTTTTCCGGTAATTCTCATCATTTTCCATAGGTGCTCGCGTGAAACATTTTTTTTTCTCGAAGTACTCCTCAAAGACTGCCCGTGTACCAAAAATAATTTCTATTGGATTCAGTGTAGGTTTCTCAGCCTTTTTTTGCGAAGCCGGAGTCACTGTGTAACCTCTCTGAGCCTCAATAAGCTTGAATATCAAATTTATGGCCGATTTCTATAGAAATATTACCAGTGTATGTGAATAAAGGAATGTGACAAGAAGTGTTTGGTCTTCGTATCGTGAGATAGTACATAGTAGGCAATTTGTTTCACAAATTAGATGTCCATGAATACCTCATTTTATGCAACAAAATTACTCGTAGAAATTCTGCTTCGTTCAAGTATGGAGAATCCGGTTTGTAATCGTGCTGAATGGTTACTCTCCTGCACTTTATCCAAGGTTTCATTCAATTTGGACGTTGCATATCAAATCAATATAAGGAGCAAACCATCACCGACAGAAATATCGGATTTCGAAGAGGTTCACTGAACTAGGAGTACATATTTTTTCTGTCAGTGGGTGGTTTAAAGAAAAAAAATTATCTATTCGAAACCAATTTTTTTCAACCCTCCATTCATATTTTATTAGTTTGCTAATAATTTGGGTCATTATTTCGAAACAGTACCGATTCTGTTTGTTCATGAAATTGAAGATTAGTGGATTTCAGAGTGAAATAACCTCGAAAATATCTACGTAATTCTACCTACTGATAAGTAAAGTAGGTAATGAGAAAATTGCGAGAATTTTGCAATTTTAATCCTAGGTACTACAAGTTCAAACAAGAACAAGTGAATCTTTTCAGGATGAGGTCATTAGTGTCTCATAATTGTTTACTAATAAAATATGAGTTTCCCACTTGACGTTAGAGGTTTGGAACAAATAAATGTAAAACGAATCATTCGGGGCTTCATTATTTTAAAACAGTGAAAGTTTGAACAGCTCACTTCGAATCCCTAACATAATTGAATTCACAATCATAATTATTTATTCTTTTATTTTCCTGCATCTCGCCTGCATTGCAAGGAATAAACAACCAATTACAAAATAGGTTTCAAAAACTGTGAATTTTCAAAACTTATTTTCAGTTACGACGTTGGTTAATCTGGTTAACGATAGAAGATGTTATGGGTTGAAATACAAAGTTATGCCATTCCGTACAGTGAAGAATTCTCCAGGATATTTGCCCTAGGCTGTCATGTCCTGATGCTATCTCTGCTCGTCCCTGAATAAGAGATATTGAAATACAGTTGTTAAAGTTAGTTGGGTGCCTTAATATTATGTTTCGACAATCACGTATTGATTCTTTCATGTAAAGGAGGCCACCCTTTTTCCGTAAATTCAAATTAGTGGGTGGAACCATATAGAAATAACCGGTGTGAAGTAATCCGAACTTCCACACATAACTCGAGCAAATAATGAATCCGATTCTTTTCACTTGCCTCAACAAATATGTTCATGCCCTAATAAAACACGATCCAAGAATATTCCGCCATTATGTATACGAAACGTTATTTTCGGAACGCATATTTTTCCAATAAACGAGCCCATTAACGTATTCGTGATTCTAGATTAAACAAACATTCCGTATTTATACTGTCGAGAGATGATTTTCTCCCACAGGGCTCCTTATCGTAAAGCTCGACGTTGCAACGAGGCTAAAAGCTTTGAAGAAGTAGGTACGAATAGAAACATGAGCTCTCGTGGCTAATAAATAACTCGGTACCCTCTAAAATGTGTCTACCTGTCTTCGCAACACACTTCATAATACTGAAACGTGCATCTGTTTTTACGCCGCACCACACACAGAGAAAAAGAGAGAGAGAGAGAGACGGAGCCTAGGTTATAAAACGATTATGGTTTCTGTATACCTCCACCTGACAGCTCGAATTTTTTTGGTTCCTAATAAACTGGGCGATTAGTTTACTCCGTTTCGGATAAAAGCTGCAGCTCGAATCTCGTGTGTCAGATATGTGTGTTTGTTTAGCATGTGTGTGAGGCGATGAAAACCTAAGTAGCCGTAAAGTAAACTCTTTCGGTAGACGAAGAACAGAAGTTGGAAAAGTTATCGCCGGTTCGCGGTGTATTTTCACTTGAAGACTTGCTATAAATCGAATCATATTTTGAACAATTGAAAAAGCAATCAATACGAATCTCATCAAATATCTAGAGAAATCAGGAATAATTAATGATCGACAATACGGGTTTCGCCATCAAAAATCAACCAGTGACTTATTAGCTTATGTTTCTCATATTTGACAGCATTCAATCGAGAAATTCGGAGAAACGATAGCTGTTGCACTCGATATTTCAAAAGCGTTTGATCGAGTTTGGCATCGGGGTCTCCTATCTAAGCTGCCGTCTTATGGTTTGCCTCCTCAGTTGTGTGCTTTGTCGAAGAGTTTCTTGACTGATAGGTCTCTGTATGTGGTTGTTGATGGAGTATCATCTGATATTCTCCCAATAAATGCAGGTGTTCCACAGGGTTCAGTTCTGGCGCCCACTTTGTTTCTGCTTCATATCAATGATTTGCTCGAGAAAACAGTTTGTTCAATACATAGTTTTGCGGACGACAGTACTCTTCAAGAGTCCCCATACCAGCTCGAGAAACAAAAACTCAAAGAAACATTCACGTTAATAAAATTAACGACGACTTGGTATATATAATATCCGATCTATCATCATCAAATATTCAGATGTCAGGAGTAACTAATCCTACAAAATCAAGTATCTCGATGCTAGGAATTACGATCAGTGATAATCTTCTCAAGGGAAAACCGATGTGAGATCGATCGCTTTAAATGCTTCCCAGAAACTTGGAGTACTATTTCGTGCGAAGAAATACTTCACTTCTCGTCAGCTTCTGATGATCATACAAGGCTGATTAATCTCCCATGTGTGAAGTTCGGCACCTCAACATTCAGTGAGGCTTCTCGATTCTATTCAGAGAAAGGCAATCCGTCTTCTTGGTGATTCTTCGCTCACAAACTCGCTCACTTCATTGGAACATCGTAGAAGGGTCGGAAACTTGTCTCTCTTCTATAGATATTTCCACGGTCGATGCTCTTCCGAATTGTTATCAATCGTTCCCCTATTGGCAATATCTACACGGATGACTCGACGAGTACAGAATTCCCACCCCTTTGTTGTAAATTTTGAAACCTGTCGAACCTCTATTGATCTTTTTTCAATAGAACAGCTGAGCTTTGGAACTCCTTGCCAAAAAAGCTTTTCCCTGAGGCTCACAAACTTCAGAAAAGTAAGTGTGGATTTATGCAGCCCAAAATAACAAATATCAAATAACAAATATCACGTAACAAATATCACGTATAAGTTGAAGTATTTTTCAATGACACTGTTCATGCAGCCAATTAACAAATATCAATTAACAAATAACAAATAAGAAGATGGTCAACTTTTATCTTTCTACGTTATTTGAACGAGATTTTCCTATTGTGCGCATCTATTACGCAGATGACCGCGGAATGGTCTATTCAGTGACAGTACTGTATCTGTGGACTGGTGGTAGAGGATTCTTTGATGGGTCCTTCTGAAGTCTTGGCCCAACTTGCGATAACAATATCTCAAACAGTTTTGGAGTCATCCTCGTGTATGCGAAAAAACCCTCATTATATCGTAAAATCATTGATTTCATGAGGTTGTCAAACATCCCCTTTTCTTTTCGATCCTTATTAATGATCATCTTCTTTTATTTTTTCTCTTCACGAGAAAAAAACTTGCTGTCATTAGCATTAACAATACAAAAAACTTCACAACCTCTTCTATTTCACTGAACATTTTGGAGTTGCTGTTTATTATGACATTAGGGTTAAGAAGCTCAAGTTAATTAGAATTTTCAAATTTCAATATTTTGAAACTGACTTGTGCGCCTGCGCACCATCTATTTCTACTTGGTTATTTGGTCTGCATAAATGGATATATTTTTGCCACTTGTTATTTCATATTTGTTACGTGATATTTGTTATTTGATATTTGTTATTTTGGGCTGCATAAATCCACACTAAATGTTAATTCGTATCTCCTGTCCCTTGATTCACCCGGTGTTCTTTGAACATTACAGGGCTTCCCTTTCGTGTGAATCTGCTTATAAAAAAAAAACATACAGGCCAGTCTCAAACTACCTACACAGTAGGTTTTGGCTGGCACTTGTCAGTCAGAATTTTGGCAGCGATAGTTTCCAACACGTCTGGAATTTTTACAGAGTCTAAGACTGATACTTTCTATAGAAGCATCGAAATACATAGTTTTTGATCACAATTATCTTATTTGAAGTATCAAAAAGACTCAAACGCAGGCCTGTCGCTTTTGAATGACAATTGTCAATGGGTAAATGACAGACTTAAAACAAATTGTGGCAACATCGAGATCCAAAGAATAACAGGCGCCAAATTTGAAATTCAATATAAACGTTTCAATGCATTTCCATCAATGGATTGGTACCAGTGCGTTGATTTCATGTGCAACAGTTTTTAAATTGTATTTAGTATATGTAATTTTAGTGTTGAGTTTTTCATTCTCGATTGAGTACCTGTATATAATTATGCTCAATGAATTGGTGTCCCAAAAAATGAAACCCATGAGTGATTTTTATCTATCACCAACAAAGCGCCTCACACCTTCGTATCAAACATCTTCCGAGATATTGAATTTCCCAAGAAATATCCCCTAATCAAAAATAAAGGTATACTTGCCGCATTTGAGAGTCCGTAAATCATCTCTCTACAAACATACCAATCCCGTTTGTCATATTGGACAAGAACCCTCGGGTACAAAGGCAAAGTATTAAAGTCGGAACACATTCAGTCATATTTGTTCGAAAGAGCGGAAACATATGAAATAGCAGAAACCGTTCTGCCTGGCTGTGATTTATGGTCTCGTTACTTTATTTTCTCCGCTGTCTTCGCGCAGATATCTCTCTTTTATAAATTCCGGAATATGCGAACGGATCACTAGATTTCGGGGAAATTGAGTTTCCGTGGAAAACTCGATACGTAAAAGATTTGCTGCGTTTCAACGAATATTTGTACTGATATTCACTTTGAAGTGAGAATGAGTATTCGGAGGGTTATGAAAAATTGTGAACGAGTAAATATGAAAATTTCGTGCGAATACCTATAGAAACAGAATCTTGAGAAGAATTTGGAACACAATATTTCATGTAACAAGTGCAAGCAAGAGGTAAGTGTTTATTGCACGAGGTACAGCTTATCCCGAGGGGTTGACCACATGGGAATTCCGGGGGAATTTCTAAAGAAACTATCGGAATTATTATTAGGTAACTTCAATTTATTTATTTAAAAAAGCATACAGTAAAATTTCAATATTTATATGAAATCATAATTCAAAAACAAAACACCGGTGTGAATCCACTTCCACTGGACGAAGACAGTTGGGACCTTTGTTTTGAAAGAGTTTGTGGCGATTTTCCAATTTGAAATACATTTCGTTAGCGACAAATAAGCCTGATGACACAATCTTCATGATCTGAAAGACATCTGATATGTCCCTGCAGGAATGTGTTGGGGAAGTTTTTGCAAATGATTCAATAACTTCTTTCACTGAAATAGTACCCCATCCTGATTCGATTATATAAATTGGGCACTCGATTGGGCATGTGAAACAACCCAAAAACACTTTGTTTCATAGTTTGTGCGGCCTCGAGAGGGCTGTGATGGAGGGTAGTTTCCTCAAATAATTCAATAACTTCTTTCAATGGAATAGTACCTCAATCTGATTCGAGTATATGAATGAGGCATGTGAAACCGCGTGAAACAATCCAAAAAAACTTTGTGTAGTTTTTCCATATAATTCGATAACTTCTTTCAATGGAATAGTAACTTATTCTGATTCAAATATATGAATTAGGCATGTGAAACAACCCAAAAAAACTTTTTTTCGTAGTTTGTGAGGCCTCGAGAGGGGTGTGGTTGGGGGTAGTTTTTTCAAATAATTCAATAACTTCTTTAAATGGAAAAGTACCTCTTTCTGATTCGAATATATATGAATTGGGCATGTGAAACAACCCAAGAAAACTTTATGTCGTAGTTTATGTGTTTGTTTTTGGGGTCCACCTCTGCTTCTGCCATCATTTTACTCAATATTTCAAAAATGACCTGTCACTCTACAAGATGAAGGGACGCTCTTGATTGTGGAAGAAAGACTAAGTAGATCATAATTGGCAGACAAAACACAGGTTGTCTACATTCTTGCCAGCGGTTACCGAAATTGAAATAAGACGGTTATAGCTAAGGTTATAGCTTGCGTTATATGATCTGAATCTTGTACACCTAAAAATTTTAAGTCATTTAAGTCATCGTTTTAAGTCTTTAAGACATGCGTTTAAGTCTTTAAGACATGCGTTTAAGTCTTTAAGTCATGCTTTTAAGTCATGCGTTTAAGTCTTTAAGTCTTCGAAAGATTTTAAATCTTGTACAGATTTTAGCTCGGATTTTAGCTAGTTGTTTCCCCCTCGGATCTGAATTATACTCGGGTGAAACATCTTCCTTCAATCTTGTACACCGAACAATTTTAAGTCATTTAAGTCATCGTTTTGAGTCTTTAAGTCATGCGTTTAAGTCTTCAAGTCATGCGTTTAAGTCTTCAAGTCATGCGTTTAAGTCTTTAAGTCATGCGTTTAAGTCTTTAAGTCATGCGTTTAAGTCTTTAAGTCATGCGTTTAAGTCTTTAAGTCATGCGTTTAAGTCTTCAAGTCATGCGTTTAAGTCTTTAAGTCTTTGAAAGATTTTGAATCTTGTACAGATTTTAGCCAGTTGTTTCCCCCTCGCTAACTCGAACTAATATCACTGGTTATTAGTTGTGTTTGGAGCTCTCCCCTGAGTTCTGGCACATATGTGGGCCAAACAAACCACAACAAACCGTAGATGATAGATATCTTGTTTTTGTAAGTACTCAACCCGAGACTCAACCGCCACTTTTTTTGAAACCTTTCGCAGAGGTGATTTTAAAATACCTACTGTCAAATTTGACAGATGTGACATCATTATATGAAATTAGTTCAATGCGAAAATAAAGTATAAGTCGAGGGCTCTTTCACTTCGGAAATCCGGTGAACCAAATTCGGTAGAAATTTTGTTGAAATCCATGAAATCCATGTTGAAATACAGAAATCCCACCTAAAATTCTGAAATCCACTAGAAATCGGTATAAGTATACTACCTATTTAATGTTTTCAAATCATTTCAAATAATGTTACGTCATGATATTAGGTAGGTAAGTAGTTTAGTTAGTACCTAATGAGTAATTACTTTCTAGAAATATTGCCATTGTAATCTGTCATTCAATTATTCTGAAGGAATTTAATTGGCCTTTTTATGTTCATGCAAAAACGAAATGGAAATCTCGGCAAGAATTAAAAGTAGTAGTAAGTAATGAACTATAATCGGAACTATAAAAAAACTGGTTCTTCTCTGTTTTGCACTACTTATAGCAATAACATTTTTATTGCACTCGCTGTTTCGATGAAGTTTTGTTTTTTGTATGAACGTGAAAAAATGTACTTATACAAATCTTGGAAAAAAAATTGATGATTTCACGGCGTACAAAAAAAAACTCTAGTAAGTATTTCGGTACTTGTTGCATAAATATAATTAAGTACCTACCTATCTTTTAACAAATTGAATGAAAGAACTCGTGAAAGAAAGGAGAGATAAAAGACTTACCTGGGTACACATTAATGATAAATGTTGAATGTTGGGTTAGATGACACGACAAATGGAATTTGCATGAAAAGACAGATAACATCAAGACATACGAAGTTATCTTCGATTTCATCAACTCACGATTAACTTACACATGCAGTGTGGGTGTGTGTGAATTCTACATAATTTTTTGAAAGGGTGCACAAAAAAATATCGAAATTAATGGCCGAACACTATTGAATCAGAAAATTCTTTTTGCATCGAAATGTGCAGCTTCATTGCATGTCACTGCCTAATAATTCAAAATCCGAAGTAGTTAAGATACAATAACATTGCTCAATGATTTCTCTCGTGATTTTTCAAACAATACAAAGGTTTACATTTTTTTACTCAAAAAGCGAGTTAAAACGACGAAGGGAAAAACTTGGGAGAGCATTTTTGATGCCACATTGAACGAGGAATTGAAAAATCGATTCAAAAAAAAATTCACACACGTATCATTTTTCTACAAAAATATCAAAGTCAATTCCCGTAAGTACACTGTTGATATTGAAAATTATTTATTTATTGAAAATTATAAACTTTTTCAACAATCACTGCAACTTGAATATCACTTTCGATATCATTCAAATACATATCCCAAATGGTTTCAGAACTAAGTAAGTATTAAATAACTTCAAAGATGACTATTTTCCATTTTTATAAATTTCAAGGCCGAGTTCCACACCTAAGTATATTCATAACAGAAAATGTTTGGACCATAGTTTATATAGCAACCTATCACAATTTTTTCATATAGATTTACACCCATGAATATTCGCATATAATTAAAAAACACCCTGTATTTAAATAGTTCCTACTTCGGTAGAATTTGTTGAGGCAAATCAATTTTTCATTGTTGCCATAACGTGCCATAATAATTCTGAGAAATGAAGTCAAGATGACTTAAGTAGTTAGTGAACTGTCTATTAATGTTGAGATACATGTTGAAAACACTTTATGGATAAATAAAGTCTACATTCTTCTCGACATTCTTCGAGTATTCAACATTCTAGTCTCCAAGGAAGGGTTGTTATTTGTGATTCGCCTCAAATTCATACAGCCAATGTATGAACACAAGCATAACTGATTGAATACCTACTTGGGTATTTTTGAGTTTGAATTACCTATTATTCTTGAACAAAATGTTATCTCCACTCTCACGTTTCCATCTGTTCGACTCAGACTCAATTTTAAGTCTTGGTGCTATATTTCATGGCAGAATTTGAGAGATTTTTCTTTTCACAACAAATTCAAATACCTAATCGAGTCAAGATCTAATCAACAAATCCTTGGAAAATTGGAAACTTGAATACATACTTAGGTAAGTAGGTACTGCTGCTCATACGAACAATAATCATAAAACAAATGAATAATAATTCAAAATCAAGCGCCTGACTGAGAAGTAGAGATAGGTAATCGATTTCCAATCAAAAACAGTTTCCCAAGAACCTGGCTTTTCACAAAGCCCACTGGATTTTAACAGAAGTGATTAATTTCGAAGAACTGAGCATGACTGAATGAGAACAAAGCTAGCTTTTCGAATATCCAGCATTTACCCCGGCATTCACCTAACTGAAAGTAATCAAAGTCCTTTCTTCTAATTTTATCATGACTTTCCAACGAGATCAAAACCAATTGACAGAACGACGTTATTATACAGGTTAGTATTCTACGATTCTTCACTACAACATTCATCAGTTAAGATTAATGTGTACAATTTACAGTCATCAATAACTGTTGAATGTTTACAAATCCTATTGACATATCACTATGTTTGTTTATTTGTTCACAAGATATACTCCTTCGTTTAATGACTAAAAAATGTGTGGAACAATGATCTGTTCATTTAGTAGCTTCATAATGTTGATAAGGAGGAATCAAATTATTACATTGTTTTATTTTCGGATTTTCAATAGCCGAAGTATTTAATGTGGACAATTTCATAGGTACATATACCTAAATATGGATTAGTTTCAATGGCTCGGCAACGTTGAAGTACCTACTTACTTTCGCAAATAAAATTAAAAAAGTAGTTGGGTTGTGTAACTCATAACAAAGAAACCGCTTCGAGAACTGCTGCAATCCTAGTTTTTTTTGTCGATTTCTAATTGATCTTTCGAAGCAGAGGATTTATTCATTCCTGAGCGTTTCTAGGTACTTTCTTCATCGAGACTTCGATAGAATAGCATTAGATGTTTTGATAACTTACCTCTAGGTCTTCGTAGGTGCGAAACTGCAACATAGAGAACCCGTCAATGATATCCTCTTCGCATAAAGGTTCTTTAACTTTTTTTCGTCGATTAGGGGGCCTAGGGGGCTTCGCCGGAATGACATCTTCGTCACCGCTGTCTCCATCAAGATGGTCAGCTTTGTTGATCTCGCGTTGTGCCTGCATACGCTGGGCGCGTTTTCTTCGCCGATTTCTCTGTTTCACTTCGACATCCATGGCTCAGACATTACAGCCGCCTTTAGGGTGGCCCTTCGCCGACATAGCAAGCATTTACCACAGGCTATTCGACCTATGGCGGATTTTTCACCCTGTTCACAAAGGTTTCCATCAACCTGCGGGTTTTCTGAACATTGTACACAGTCACACACACTGTACGGCACTCGCACCATACACTTAAAAACACACACGGGATTCAACACACCGAAAAAACAATATTTACAACAGCACAGCACCAGTCAGTCAATAACCATGTAAAATGTCGCGCCGCACCCGCGCCGTCCGTCGGACGATATGCGAACTGTGTGAATATTTTCAGTGCAGCCAACGTATTTCGATTTCGAGCGAAAACTCCCCTAGATTTTGTACCGAGCCGAGCTATTCGATTTGGATTGAACAATGGACATTGTCGGTGGGGTAACGGTAGTCGCGTTACCCCCTGAGGGAATTACGAAGAGGGTTGTTGGAACTGTTGGGTAATCACTTGAATTTGGGAAACTCATTCAGACGTATAATATATCCCACATTTGTACTTCTACCTCACCAGGTAATGAAAAATTACAGAAGTTGCGTTATAGGAGGGTTAGTAGAAGGACTATTAGGTATTTGAGAAGGAAGTTCTGAATAGAAGGGAAAAATGGGTTCAGAAAAAAATAGTAAGTTGTGTTTTAAATGGAAAAAGTAATGCCTCGCGTCCTAGGTAAAACTATACTTTTTCTACGTCATTTATATCACAATAACATGCTACAAAAAAACGGACAAATATTTTAAATGGGAAAAAACACAACTTCTTCGAACAGTAGGTACTTTTGATTTAAATATTGGGTAATTCCTACATTCAAATTCAAAGTTATAGGGAAATTACGAACAGGATTTTTATGTATTGAGGTAGGTAGACAATGTCAAATCTGTTATGTTGTTAACTGATGTCACTACAAATAAAGATGCGCCGTAATCCGCTAGCGTTAAATTTTGTATGAATTGTAAAATTTTGTTTTATTTGATTTTTGCTAACTGATCAACATATCTATAAGTTGAAAATTGTTCCAAAGTTGCAATTTAATCATCGAAATGGTTTCCGTCTTTGTTTATGAATAATTGAAAATCGTCAAAACATTAAAAACGAGGGCGGGTAAAGAGAGGAAATATTTTCATTTGAACTTTCCTATATCAAACACTCTTTCGAGTCGAGTGCTCCCAAAAGAGGCTTGTACGAGTAATTCTCGTCACTAGAGGAACAAGTAAACGTTATGAGAATTTCTCCCACTTGCGACGAAAATCACGCTTTCGCTGACGGTATTTTATTAAATAACGATATTTTTTCTTGGGGCCGTAGAAAAAGGTACAATTCAATTTTCAGAAGTTGTTTTGCATTGAATCAAACTGGAAACTTGTTACTTCTACTGCTTAGGCAGAAAAATGAATTACTTTTAGTAACGGCGGCAGTCAGGGCCGCGCCGACCCCTTACAGCGCCTCTTTTACTCACGAATCTTCATGTTTCAACTTATGTTTTTTTATTATTTGTTGATTCTGACCGATATAAATGTTCTCCAGTTATATATACTTAGATAATATTTTCTTAAATAGGTAAAACCAGTTCGCTTTCGCTTGCTAATTACTACGAAAAATAAAACACGAATTACATTTTCACATAGGTACTTTATTTACGATGTTATATCTATATCTAATTGTATACTCAGAAATTAATAACAGAATAGCTGTTTTTTCAAATAATACTAATTCAACTATTACGTATGCTATGTTTAAAAAAACAAGAGCCTAAAATATGTAAGAATATAAATATACTTAAGTATATTTTATATTATTATTATATTATTTCCACTCTTCTCGCTTTTTTGTTTGCGAAATCCGTAATAATCTCGTGTATGTCTATATGGTCCTATATGGCCTCTATGGATATTGTTGCTAGATTTGTTAATCTTTCCTGGCTCATTGTTAAGCGAAGGTAATTTCTTATTTTAATTTAGAAAAGGACTTTCCCGCGCTTGCTACGGTAACTGGAATAGTTAGCAAAATTCGAAATGCTGTGGTGATGTTAGGGGAAACAGTTACCAAATTTCAGTATGAGTACTTTTGTTCGGGTTTGAAGGCCGTCGTTGTTTGGAATTTATTCCTGGCGTTTCAGCTTCTTCGGAGGCTCACACATCTTGAGTTTGACTCCTATGATTGACAGTTATGAGCCTCTGGAGAAGTTAGCTATTCGCGTCAACAAAACGCCAGGAAGACTCTAAAAAAAGACGGCCTTCAACCATTTTGAGCTGCAAAATTGTTAAAATATATAATTTCGAGAATTTTCACCACATGATTATTAAATTTTTTGGAAAAGGACTGACACTTCACATTTTCTTCACACAAATAATCAGCGTTAATATCCAATGTAGCATTTGCAGAAAGTTTTTCCTGTAAACGATGGCAGCTACTTCTCAATCAACTTTGATCTTGGTCATCAATTAGTTCAAATAAAAAATTAAACGATGTCATTTTGATTTTTCAATAAATTAAATATTTCGTCTACGGAAGATAAAGCTTGATCCAATATATAAGAAAATACATTAATTTTAAATTTTTTTTTTCGGATCATTTATAGTATGGTCTTCCTGTTCATAATCAAAACTCTTTGGAGTTTTACGACGTCTCAGGGGTCTGAATCTGGAAGTTTTAAATTCTAATTTGTCTAAAAAAAAATTGTTCTAAAATTGTTCGTTTCCGTTAACCAGCTGACGAACGTCAACCCTCAGAAGTCGAAACTTGTGCGAGCAATGGATCAACGAGGCCTTACCTTTTAACGTGCGATTACCCAGCACGGTGGCCCGGCGAGGATTCGAACCCCGGCCTTCCGCTTGATAGGCAGATATGCTAACCACTACACTACCGAGACCACTGAATGCCACTATCAGTTCATTGATTTATTAATCATACAGACATTACATCTTTCGTTACATCGGCCAAGCATAGATGATAGAAAGCTACAATTTGGTACTAAGACCATATGATAATGAATGAGTATCCTTTCCATCTAACACCTCCGTCAGTCGAAAACCGCCGAAGGTTCTCGATTGAATAATAACTACTAACACCAGAATTTGAGAGGAATAACTTCCGAAATATGCGATGGAGAATTCAGGGCCTTCGATAGCTCAGAGGTAGACCGGGAAAGGTCGTGGGTTCGAATCCCGCTTGAAGAAGTTTATTTTTCTCAAATTCTAATTTGTCTGAATGCCGTGATCATTTCATTAATTTAATAATTATGTTTTGTTATTTACAAGGCACATGTTGCGCCTATTGTACCTACTTACTTATCGATACTCCACTACAAAGAATATGTTGTTGTGTAAGTGTAACAAAAATAATTCCGATTGCGAGCCTCTAATGTCTCGGCGCCTGTGTGCGCCGCACACTTCGCACTTCGCACACAGGGGCGACGCGGCCCTGGCGGCAGTAAATATAGGACAATCATAGTCTAGCCCACAAGTTTGAGAATCAGGAAATCTCCTGATAGTGGTACTAAAATATGATCTAGGGATCATTCGATTCGGCATGACGCGACGCTTTGAAACATGTGAAAATAGTATATTATGCAACGATCATGTTATTATTACACGAGCACTAACCGGGACCCGAAACGAGCCGAAGGTTTATGCGTATTTATATCCATTACATGAGAGTTGCATGCACAATTTTTCCTACAACTGGGTAATAATAAATTATATTTTTATATTAGAGTTGAACACAATAATTTATGTGGGTATTACCATGGATATAGGAAAACCATAAACATTCTATTTGAAGATAATAAATATAAGTGATCCGAAAATATGAAGATTATTTATTGCGTAGTTTGAAGAGTTTATTCCAGGTCCCACTGATCTGTAAGTGGAAGGAATATTTACATTAATTTCATTGTTGACCAATAGAGTTCGATATTGTATTGGAAATGCTGATTCTATTCTGAATCAAATCATCAATGTAGCCTTCCGCCACTGAATTGTATTTTCGATTGATTGAAAATGTGTTATTGAAACATCTGTATCCTAATGGATTACATTATGAAAAGGATAATGGCCTTTTAAGTGTATTATTATAGTGCGGCTGTAGAAAAAAGGTTTCATCCACCAGTAAACTAGTTCGATTGTTATCGACAAATTAAATTGTCAAAAAAAAAATGGAGTTTGATTTCTCGTACAAATCTGTTTATGTTAGGAGGATTCTCCAAACTGGTTTTTGAAAAAGATGAAATTTCTAATGAAAAATTTCCAATCTCGAAATTTCACCATGCAGATAATAATAACAAGTAAAATCATTGTTTTCGATCGACTAGCGAATATTGATTAGAAAATTTTAAAATATCAAGGGGTTATCCAGACACCTGAAGGAAGAATATGTCGTTGGAAAAAAAATTCCATTGATTTTTATTGAAATGAGCGCATTGGCTATGAACTTTTTTTCAAGTTTCCGTTTATATGAAAAATGAGATATTTCCATCAAAAAATATTTAGCTCTCATTACAAGTATAATTCACACAAGTATACTTTATGAGATTTTATCATCGCGGTGTGAATATAAATCAAAATCAAAATCAAAATCGCTTTATTTCTGTCAGACAATATACATTGTATCAGAATTGTCAGTATTTAGGCAGACATGTACACTGCAGTACAAAATTTAAAAATTTTAAAATTAACATATATCGGACTCATCATATATGTATCATAAATACAACGTTACAACAAATTAAAAAAAGAATCTACTGGATTTGTCGAAAGATACTCATCAGGAGAGTAAAAACATTTACTAATCAGGTACAGCTTCAAGTGTTTTTTAAATGCCCTTTCATGTTGTATGATTTTGAGTGATTCAGGTAAATGGTTGAAAATCTTGACACCTTTTTTTTTGGGCTTTATAGGCGATATTAATTCTTGATATTGGCATACGTAAATCATCAGCACGGCGGGTATTATTTTCATGAAAATCTCTGTTATTGAGAAAAAAATTTTTATTTTTGAAAACGTAAATGCACACTTCAAATATGTATAGACCTGGACATGTTAATATATTGAAAGTTTTGAAGATCTGTCTACATGAATGATCTCTCCTGACCCCCGCAATACAGCGTATAATTTTTTTTTGTGAAATGAAAACATTATGCGCCAACGTAGAATCTCCCCAAAGACACACTCCGTACCTGAGTCTGCTTTCTACCTGCGCGTAGTACAAATTCAAAATTTGTGGTTGAGTAAGAACTAACATTAGATTTTTGAACATATAAAAAATTGATGAGAGTTTAGAGATAATTGATGTACAATGTTCCTTCCAGTTCAAATTTTCATCTATATGAACACCCAAAAATTTGCAACTTTCCTGCATAGATAAAGAAGTGTTGTTTGAAACAATATCAATTTCCTCCAGTAGTCTTTGTGGCATTTGGAATTTTATAACATTGGTTTTCTGAGCATTGAAGTATAGATTTAAACTACTGAACCAGGAAACTAACTGGTTTAATGTTGTCTGGCATTTTTGTTTCAACTCCGATTGATTCATATGCGATATAAGTAAGGAAGTGTCATCTGCATAGACTGACATTTTAACATGTTGAAAATAGTTGGTAATTTCATTTATATAAATGATAAATAATACAGGTCCCAGGACAGATTCCTGTGGTACACACAACGTTATTTCCGTCAAATAATCTGTTATTTTCCGAATGTAAATGCTACCAAAAAAAATCAAAAATTAGGACTAAACATTTTTTTGATTTTTTCTTCACTATATTGATATTTTACCATTCAAAAGTAATATGCAATAACATAACTTTCAAATTTCCTGTGTCACTCATTTGAAAAGAAAAATATATATTGAGATAATAATAATTTTGTTTAGAGTTTATAATAAACGATGGGATTATGGAACCTTTGCTGTAAAAGTTGAAACTTTTCCTAGATATCAGTTACCCTGAAACCAATCTGATATTTTTGCACTAGGCGCAATTTTCTTCTTCAATTTTTTGAAGATGCTAATCTTGTTAGCGAATCGCGAGTCGAGTGCAAAAATATCAGTTTGGTGTTAGGCTAATTGATCTCTAGGAGAAGTTTTAGAGTTTAGAACAACATTTCTTCGTCATTTCATTTGTCGAGAAATGAATTTTACAAAAAAAAATCCTCAAAATTTTCTCTGATCTAATTTGTTATTACACTTTTCCAGTTATTCGAACAAAATATTCCGACAGTGTTTTTTCACGAAAATAATATCATATTCTTCTTAAAATGGTTGATAAAAATTAATTTTCTGCTAACATTTCATATGATCTATCAATAAAAAAAATCTGTTCTTCTTTTTTCAGATCTGGAAAACAAGCATATACTTCAAAATTTTTGTGTTAAATATGAAAGTGATTTTGCCCAGACATTTTGAAGTGCCACTTGTTTTTCAGATTTTCTATCTGGGAAAAAATTAAGGAATTTTCTCTTTGTGAAAATCATCTTTCTTGTCAAATGGAATGACGGGAAAATATTCAATTCATTTTCTTTTTCAAACGAGTAACACTGGAAATTTGAAAGTTATGTACCTAGTTGCATGGTGGAACTTCAACATCGTGAAGGAGAGGGCAAAAAAATTCTTAGTCTCCATTTCCGATTTTGAATTAATTTAGTAAGCATTAACATTCAAAAAATTGAAAATAAAAAATATCTCCATTGACAGATCTTAATTTGTCGATGCCAGATCTTAATCTGTCAATGACAGATCAAAATACGCCATTGACAGATTCAAATCTGTCAATGAAGATATTTTTTATTTCAGTGACCCTGATACGCCGTCGTAAAAAATCACAGATTGAGAGATATATAAACACTTGGAGGATAAAATCTCGTGGAGTATACGTAGTGAAGTCTCCACGGAGCAAATTATTTTTTAATGCTCTATATCTCATTTTACATAATAATGGAAACTTGAAAAAAAAAGTTCATCACCAATCTCTTCGATTTGGTGGAAATCGATAGTTTTTTTTCAAAGGCATATTGTTCCTACAGGTATCTGGATCATGGTGTCCATGATCTTTTAGAATATTTACTTCGATATTGGCTAGTCGAAAACAGTGATTTCAAGTGTTGCCATCATTTAAGTTGTGCGGAGCTCTATTTCCACCACGGAATTAATAGTATTGTTACGATATTATCCCTTGGAAAATCTCAATTCTTACACCACTGTTACGATATATCCTTGGGTTCGTCAATTAAAACACCAAACAACACTAAACTAATTTTATTATAACTCTCTATCACAATACAATACAACACAATCACTTAAATCGCTCCGATAACTTTCCAATGCTCGCTCGCTACTAAAACTCTCTGTACTAACAATTTTACTTTCGCACAAAGCTCTGCTCCACTTAGATCTCAACAACTCTCGTCACTTAGGTCTACTAAACTCGCTCCACTTAGCTCTGAATACAAACTTCCGAATAAAAACTCTCTGACTAACTAACTCTGTCCTAAAAACTCTGTCTCCGCCGCGACATCACGATGCTTATATATGCCTGCGTAACCATCGAGAATCCTCCAGAGAAGCCCCGATGACGTGTCTCGAATTCTCCAGGCGGATCCACGGGTTCTTGGAAAATGACGTTCGCTACGACACGATCCTTCGACTTGCGTTTACGATATGGTCAGGGCCGGCGCTAGGACGTAACAGTATATTATTCAAAGAGCGTATAATGATGGCTATTATTCACGAGGTGAAGTTTATGACCTAAATCGCCTAGAGAATAATAGCCTCCGAAGTTCGGAGGTCGAGACTCTAGACATCACCTAGAAGATGGCAAATGAGACTTTGCCATATTATATTTTTTCCATATTTCAGAATTATTCTGCTCATTATTATTTGCTCGGTCAATGCGCATCCTATCTCTTTTTCTACTGCATTGTCGAGATCTATTTTAGAATAATCTGAGGACCTTTCGGCGATAATTTCGAACCATTTTGCATCTGGAGCCAGAACACATTTTGAGTGTGAAAGTATACGCGATAACGAGTTCACACTTACCACAATCCAAGCAGTCACACTTACCTCGGGATGCATTTTCATTGGGGTAAGTGTGGTTCATGCCATAGAATTGTTGTGAATGAAATAATCATCGAATATAAAGAATCCAAACTGAACTAGAATCCAAATGATACATATACGCATATTGGACATCAAAACTAACCGCCAATTCAACACAGATTTTGATATTTAGAAAAATACTAGTTCACTCATCGAGCGTCGGGAGGAAGGCGGCAACTTTCCGGAATTAATCTGTTGAATTCCAGTATGCAGGGTAGCTTTCTACGTAAGTAGGCCAAACAAAGATTTGACCATGTCTACGCCAGGTGGCGCAGAAATTGGCTATTGGCCTCCCATTAAATGCAATTGTTCACAGTTGCCCCTAATTCACCCTTACCCGAGCTGACTATACAGGGTGTAACTGAATAAGTGTAAAACATTTAAGAAGGTGATTCCTCATCGAAGAAGAGATAGGATCTTCCATACAAAGAAACTTCATTGGAGCATCCATATACAGCCCCCTAAAGGGGGTACATAACATTTGTATAACATTTTTTTTCACAAGCACTGAAAAAATTACAATGTTGAAATTAACCTGACGTTTTGTACTACCAAAAAGACACTTAGCCAGTAATTTATTTGGTTTACCCCATGGTTGTAAGGGGTGGAAAACGAAACCCCTAAAATTAATATCAAATGTAACTTTTTTCATATTATTTGTTTACCATTTGAAAATTCAATTTGTTCCATTCTAAACAAAAAATGTCTGTTGGGTTTTTTGCCCAAAATAAACCAGTTCGCAGCAAAAGTTATTTTACGAACAACTACAGAGATACATCGTCATAAATGCGAAAATACGAAACTAATCTATCAAGTCGCTATTAGCGATAGTGACAATTAAATTGGTATGACGCTGTCAGTTTGTAAATTTTCGAAATTGAATTAATACTAATTGTGTGTTGTTGTTTTGTTCTTAATTTGTTACTTTAGATTTTATGCACCCCCTTATTTAAGGGATGCTCCAATGAAGTTTCTTCATATGAAAGATCCTATCTATCCTATCTTTTTTTCGATGAGGAATCACCTCCTTGAATTTTTTGCACTTATTCAGTTGCACCCTGTATATCAAAACAATTGTGGCAAATTTTTAGGCGCTGTCCGATAAATGAACCTTTATCAAACCTAAACCATCAATATTTCAATTGCTAATTGTGTGCACTAGTATGATCATCGATCCTCGTTTAGTACGTGATATCGTAACTTCACAGCATATTCCTTCCTCCATAATATCCTAATATAAATACGTTTCATTTCTGCATTCTATAAGCAGTCATTCCAACAATCATTGCATTTTACAGATATTATAATCGCAAAATGTTACAATCATCAACTGGATACCAAATACAATATTAGATTCGAAAAATAATTATTGTGTTCATGGAAAGTCAAATCTTCGAATAGACACTTCTTCGGATAGAATATTTTTCAGGTAGGAATTTTCGAATAGACATTTATGAAGAATAACTGAAATTCTCCAAATGTACCATTAATTAAATGGATCAATACTCGAAAATTAAATGAATTATTCAGAACTCAACTCATGAGCTTTCCTAACAATACAAAGTCACAATGATTTTATAAATAGTTCAATTATATTTTTGAACAGAAATTGTTTCATCAAATAATGCGTATCCACAAAATTGTCTTTTCGAAAACTTGCTGAAAAGCAAATACAACAAAAAGTAAAAGAGTACATTTTCCTAACGTGCATTTATTCAACTGGATCAATGTTCTAAAATCACTTATTTTGAAAGAACTTAATTTCTTTTTGAACGATAATAAGGAATATTTAAATACGACTCATTGTAAATTAGTCAGCAGTGAGTTTTGCATTAGATATTTGGCAGTGAAAATTGTGAAAATTCCGGTTGAAAACTAACCTAACCCATATCGATTTATTTTTATCTATGACCGTTTTCTAAAGAACTCATATTTTCCTTATTTTACTTTAGCGACTTTAACTGCTCCGGATATAGTTATTCGAATCTCAATATGTCATCCATAAATGGCTGAATTTGGCATCGGATGTGGAGTTTGTTTTCAAATATACAGAATTCCTTATGTTTGCTGACGATCTAAAACTTTATCGAGCAATTAAAGGGTACTTTGCGCGAACACACGCAAGCTTTTACTCCATTTTTATCCTACAGATGAAAATGAAGCACCAAAAATTTCAGAAAAGAGAAACCTACAATTTTTTATTCCACAAAATTTTGCATGTTATCAATAGTTTATTAAAGAAAAGGCGATTTTTCGCTAAATTACGAAAATGATTGTCTCCCTTCAAGCTCTCAATATTGATATAGACGTTAAATGGTTCTTTATTCCATAAAAAAACCTTAAAACCAAAAAACAGTTTTGGCATATACAGGTTTCGAATATAATTCATCTCCATTCATCTTGCTACGAGTATGACAAAGGAATTGTTATATCTGATGTATTTCAAGAGCAGGCTCCTACTGAATCAGTTATATGAAATAATCAATGAGTATCGTTCAGGCAAACAGTACTGAAAACCCCAACAAGAACCATACATTTTTTCATCGAAATCAATCTGAGATATTTGTTATCACATCTACAAATCTTAATAACAAAACATGGATTTTTCAGATCTATTTGATAAATCTTTTTGGTGTATAGTTCCTCTATATTTAGGAGTTTTCTAGCTATAAGTAGTTAAAGTAAAAACAGTCAGTTCTGTGTTCAGCAAAACAATGACTGATGAATCAATTTTCTCAATCTCTGATCAGTTTCAGTGATTTTGTATATATATATATATATATATATATATATATATATATATATATATATATTAAACTTACGAAAGAATTTCATGACTTCCATCATGTTGGAGGATGAAGTTAGCAGCCTGTGCAGGCATGACAAGAGTTTCGCTTTCATTTGTTTTATAGAAAAACTGCACAAACAGTCCTATATCTTTCGATTTTCGATAGCATACCACAACATTTGCTACTGCCAAACCCTGTACTATCTGATGATGACGATGATAAATTCTTCAACTAATTCGTGAATTAATTAATGAATTCATTGTGCAATATATTGATAGATATGACTTGCAAACGAAACAACTGATGCCATTTATCCGTAGAATCCATCCATTCAATCTATATTTCCGTATGATGGTCGGCTTGTAGGCATTGTTAAACAATGCTATGAGCTAACAATTACCCAAAGCCCAAAGAACGTGTTTCTTGCGCCATCTACCATATCATTTCGATATTTCCTCGACAAAACATGGCACAGTTTCCTTCTCTAGGGAGCTGTTCGTGTTACCATTGAATTGATGTTTTGTAATCCCGATAGAGTGCGTATCAGAATAATGAACTTCTAAGGCTGGATTCAGACAGATCCGAAATCCGACCGTACGTAGTCTAGATAGCTTTCTGACTGGTTTAAATTAAAATTTAGACCAATTTAGACAAATCAGAAAGCTCTCTGATCGTCGTACGATCGGATTTCGGATCTGTCTGAATCCAGTCTAAGCATGGAGAAGATGAGAAGAATTTGAGGGGGCGTCTGAAAATTTGAAATGTGCATATTCTGACGTTTGATGAACAACCCTTGAAATCATTGCATTTTAGTCACTTTGTGGATTTCCTCGTGATATGTACAAAATTTCAGAAATTATTCCTTCCCCCTTCTCAAGTTGGATTCAGACAGATCCGAAATCCGATGATACGACGATTCGACAGCTTTCTGATTGGTTCAAATTTAAAAATAGACCAATCAGAGAGCTGTCGGATCTTCGTACCATCGGATTCCGGATCTGTCTGAATCCAGCCTTACGAGTTACGAGCTTTCGTTTGGAAATTCGAGGGTGAATGAAAGTGAGTTTCTAGCTTTTTCATTGGTTGAAACATGATATTTGTCAAATTCCACCAATAGTAAACTAAAATCTATAAATTCTCGAACAATATTCAAACGTCAAAAGGGTATAAATTTCGAAAGTCATAAAGTCAAAAGTCTCAACGAAGGAACGAAGGCAGCAGTCAGTAATTTGCACTTTCTGCATTTTTTATTGTTTATTTCCTATCTTTCAGCATACTCAGTGACCATAATTATTCCCAGATCACAGCATTGAAATTTTCATTCAGAGGATACCCAAGTCGCATCAAACTATAAGGATATTAAAGCAAGGAGCAAAAAATATGTTTCTTATTTCTCTACCACGAATCAACTCATTATTGACGCTCTCTTGCATCGTCGGATTAGGATTGTCCCTATATGCTTACACGATAGAAATACAAATCGAAAATCAAAATGAGAACAAATATACCCCAATGTGTGATATCAGCCCCCACATCAGCTGTTCTAAAGCATTCAAATCAGAGTGAGTTATCAATTTGTATCTGTTTATTGAAGGTTTTTAATCATATTGTACATTTCTAGTCGAGCAATCGTACATTTAGTCGGTTTATTAACTTCAGCAGAATAATCATTCCCGTTTTATCATTCATTTCTCATGTCCATTGTATATCTGATATATTTTGCTAGTTGTTTAGTTGCTAATTATCACTTGTAACTTCTGAATCTAGTTCTGAATTTTACAATGTCATACCAGGTTGGTCGAGAAATCTTCCAGTTCATGGAGTTCCGAATTCTTCAATTCTCCACCAGCCCAGCAGATAACTAAACTAATACTTCATGCCTGTAATTGAAGAATACCTATCACAAGGTGGTTTTTATTCCATTCATGACCTTATGGTATCAAAATTGTCATTCATAATGTGAAAATTTTATCTTGTGTGTCTATATTATGCCTGTATTGCACATTTTACGCTGGCTGTAAACCGACAATTCCCCGCCTTTTATATGAGATTGATTTGAGACACAATTATTATTGTTGGTCTTAATCTCATTCACTGACAAATGCAGGAAAGAAAAATCTGAAGATCATATTTGCTTAGTATTATTTTTCATTTGCAGGTATGGAAAAGGTTTTGGTATATTTGGAAAGGATTCCCAGCTTCACCAACCCAACAGTGTATTTGGTCTAATGTTCTACAGTATGATTGCAACGTTAGGTAAATATAATTTTGATCCTAAGAACCAGGATTTTATTTTACTATCAAGAAACTTAGCTGTCACCTGAAGGCGGATTTAAGCATGCCAACTCAACTTATAAATAACTCAACTCTTCTTAAGCGATAAAAAAAAGTTGGTAACTTTCTAAGTTGAGGTAAGAACATGTCTGAATGCTCTTGTTGAATTCTGGTGATTTATTTTTCTGAGTTTATAAGTTATTCATAAGCTTAGTTGGCTTACTTGAACTCACCTTTAGTCTTTAACAGCAAATTGAGTGTCTTACTGTGGGTACTTTACGACTTGATTAACAGTCTGTTGTAATCAGTGCTGAGAATAGACACCACATACTTTCAATTACTTGAGTGGAGTCACAGCCTAAGCACTGATTATTTTAACTGATTGTTAGTTCTTGAATAATAATTTCAGAATGATTGGCATACACATTTGAGAAAAAAATTATATTAGCTACCCAAATCATTATATTATAAGATCAATGAATCGACTCCATATGAAGTCATGATACTTGACAAATGATGTTCGAAAGTAATTTTTTGTTTAATTTCTAGTATTTAGGTTGATTATCTGAAAAAATGAAGAAATAATGTTGAAATATATAATGAAAGAACTAATACTCATAAAAACTTGTTTTCTTTGTTGACTTTGCGGAAACCAAAACTGATTTTGAATTATTTTTCTGCAATTTTTCTTTGTTAAAGTTTGTCATAAATCTACCATTCTCGAATATATATATATTACATATTCAATTTCTAATTCTTTCAGATTGTGGTAGGTTAGCAACCTAAAAAACTACTCCAGGAATGATTAGTTTATTTTTTCTTTTTCACTTATTTATGTTCATTACTTGATGCTAGATTTATATTAAATGATTTGTCAATGTGTGATTTTTTTTTTCAGCTCAGTCCAATTCAAGGCTGATGGTACTGATATCTCTTGTGGGGATTGCCCTCTCTAACATCATGTCTCTCTATTTCGCATACATTCTTTACTTCATATTATATGATTTTTGTGTAGTATGTGTGTCAATATATGTGATAAATGTGATAAACTTGATATTAATTCAGTTGAAACTGAAAACTATAAGTACTATCGATGAGGATCGTACATCAAAACAAAAAACAAAGTAGTGTTATGAGATAGTTTTATTGTCTGGTCATTGGAGTCTGTGGAGAATTGTTTGTGGTTTTTTATATTTTTTTGTTATTGTTGATGTTTTTTGTTAATATTGTGTAATAAATTGTAAATGCAAATGTAATTTGATTGGATCAGTGCTTTAACAACTCGAACTAGATAAATGTAGGTACAACACATTCAACTATTCTTGCAGAAAAAATGATGAAATATTGTGCAGTGGTCAGCGAACGACAAATTGAAACCTTCAGACAGTTCCACTGCACTAGTGGAAGCAGAACGAATTTCAGTTCAAGGTGAATAAGCTTAGCTGGGGCATGGTTGGGGCTAAATAAATCTGTTGAGGTCAAAAAACAGCATACAATTGAATGAGCTGTCTGTTGAACTCCATAACTTGAGATATATAAACCGATAGTATAGGTTCTCAACTTGAAAAACATGTTTTTCAAGTTTTTTTTTCTATACTTGATAGAAAATATCTTTAATATGTCGAATTCAAATTCTAGTGTTTTATTGGACGAGCGAGCATGTTTTCTCTATGACTATTGGGTATTTAATTTGCAGTGTGGATATAATAATACAACTTTCTGAACAAAACCATAGAAATATCAACAAAACTTTCCAAACGAACCTTGTATGATTTAAACCTGGTTTCTCGATAGTTAGCAAAACAGCTATTAAGTCTCCTGATATCATTATTTTTTCATAAGACGATATACTACTGATTCGTTAATATTTTCACATCTTATTCTTATATTCTTTCCAAAATGAACTGATTTCTCACTTGAACATTTTTAAGTTCCCAAATCTCTGATTTCGATATAAAGTAAAAAAAACAAATTTCAATAAAAAAGTTTTGAAGGTAAAGTGTATATATTGATTTTCTGGAGGGCAAAAGAAATATTTCAAAAGTTAAGTTTTGTCACGTGACATTCAACCCTATGTCTGAAAATTATTTGTAGGCATTAGGAATAATGGTTTCAGATGAGCAACGACCAAAGCACACCCATATTTTGTGGTATTGATTCATAGTTTGAATAATGTGTTATTATATGTTATTTGAAAAAAGTTAAATAGAGTAGACAATGAATGATGAAACCAGTCTACCAATAAATTGATGAAAGCAGCCGTGACTCTCTTGTAGGAGTTCATGATGAGGATTGAGAAATGAAACTCGTGACTGAGTAAATAGTGTTTCAGCAGAATTACCTGAAATATCTACTCAGAGAGCTGAATTAGGGAAGTAGATTGAAAAATCGGCCCTTAGGTGATTGTCATAAACTGTTTTTTTGTTTGTAGTTTTTTTGGTTTCTAACTCACCACAATCTGGAAGAATAAGAATTAGTATTGGAATCTATAAAAGTGCGTAAAAGGGCAGATTTTTAATCTTCTCCGATAAGTTGCTGTGATTATTTTAAAAACGGTTCCTTCTGAATGGAACACCTATTAGTCAGCACCTTGTCGTATATCTCAAATTTGCCTGTCAAGAAAATTCGAGAACCAATATTTATCGAAATACTACTTGTATAATGTTGGATCAACATTCGGAACCACAAATAATTAACGTTCAATAGACACACTAAACCAACTGAGAATAATTGTATATTTATCGAATCTCTTCTTCGTGCGTCCAAAAATATATCGGTGAAAAGTCTAGACCTCTAGAAGTAGGAAAGAGTGAACGCAAGATCTACATCAGGAACAGACAGATTGTTGGTTCTAAATTATCATAGAACGTTCTCTCTGCCGCTGGAGATCATACAGTTGGATGGAATAACCCTCAACTGATAGCAAGAGAAAGCAATAGCAGGAGACGAAAGTCTATCTGCGGATATATACTATACCTACTAGCTTATCAAACAGTTCGGTTGATATGGATCTCGCCTAGCTGCCACTCTTCGAAAGACACGTTTCAAACCTCAAATTTAAGACTAGAAAAACTACGAAGATAGAATCCAACCGCCATAAAATAATGACATTCGAACAGTAGGTACTCTATTGACTAAATTTAGTATTCGTTTGATAATGTAAGTATAGGACGAAACTGTAACGTTAGTTACTAGTTACAAATATAAGTGGTATAAAAACAGGAAGTTTCATTTCTCGATTGTCACAAAACCACCACCACCATTTGGAATGTAACTAGGGCTGACAAAAAGTAGAACTGTTGCCTAAGAGCCGGTTTTTCCATCAATCTTCTGCTCTAAATCAGGTTCAACTGTTTATAATATTTGATTGGATGATTGGATGTTTCAGATAATTCTGCTGGAACATCAGGTATTCGGGGTAATTTTCGGAAACTTACAAATTTTCCTCACTACTTGACGAGTAAATTTTATTATTGAGGTTCGAGAATGCGTATAGAGCTTTTCAGAACAATATATGTCATATTGCATGGTAACAACAATAACAACAGGTTTTCGTTGATTATTCCGATATTAGCTTGTTGATCCCATGAATGGCATTGGATGTGAGTACAAGAAAAAAAGGAGATTTGTGTCCGCCTCCACAAACTTTTGCTGAGTGGATTCTTGCTCGATTGCGTCAATATGTGGGTTAGCGATTTACAAGTGTCCATATTCGATATTCTGGCTGGTTGAATAATTTTGTGAAATAACACACCAGCCTATTTTTCTTATTTGAAAGTCTTATTCAAAACATATTTTGTGTCTTTCTTCAATGATAAAGTTCATTATGTTGTTGAAATTACTTTCTCTCAAGCCTTATATATCGTGAAAATTCTGGAGGAGTTATGAATTAATCGTCATATTTTTATTATTATTCAAAAATAATAAAAAGCTTCAGAAACACCTCTCTGCTGTAATGAGTTGAGTTCCACATGTTTTTCTTTCTGCTCCGAAGAGAAAAAGTTCAGATTGATCCTCTCATAGCAACACTTGGACCCGTTTTTTCTTTTGGCATCCCGACAACTGTGATGTTGATTGAAGAACATCTCAACTTCAAATGGTGTAAGAACAGTGAAAGAACAACTATCAGGGTGTAAAAAGATTTCTCGCATAACGAAGGCGGTTGTGACCAGTGGCGTGTTTAGAATTCAGTTTTGGGGGGGGGCGAAGCATAAATAAAAAAATATTGCCAAAAATTACGTTCGTGGTGCACCTCGCCAAAATGAGAAAAGAACGAAAAATGAAACGAAACAACAGAATGATTAGTCTCTTTTATGTTTTCCATTCAATCATCTGACCCTGACCAGTCTTTGAGGTTCATTCGTCTAGGTTTACTTCCAGCAAACCTATTTATTACATTTTCGATATCAATATCAACTTCTTCATGAATGTTGAGTGAGGTTAAACCATTCAAACGCTCTTCTGCCATGGTTGACCTCAAATGGGTCATGGTAATAGTTGAAAAGCTTCTTTCCACTGTTGCCGTTGATACTAATCGAGTCGCAAATGTCTGCCATATAATCTGGTTTATTTTCCCATCTTTTTTGCCACATCATTATTTCAGCTCCCAGTTCTTGTTCTGATATATCAATGTCTGCTTCATAAACCAAAAAAGCCTTGATAATTGTTTCTGTGGTGTGAATTTCAAAATTTTTTGGGATGAGACCTTCGATAGGTGATATTTCAATCTGTAATTGAATCGAGAATCAAGCTGGGCCATAAAATGATCAATAATATGCTTTTCCACTGGTCGCATGTATCCGCCGCGAATATGACTAACGTCCCAACCAACGAGTTTCTCATCAAATTATATATTCATACATACATATACATACGTGTAGGAAAAAAAATGATCATATATTAATTATCAGTAGATTTCATTAAGCATCATTTCAGAGTGGATGGACGGAAATTTTCATTTTTTCTTCGAGCTGCTTTGGAGGGGGGGCAGGTCCCCCCCCCCTTAGACACGCCACTGAGTTGTGACAACTACGACAGCATTTCTCAGCGACACATCTTCAGAATAGTAGGAACAGACTCTGTAGGGGATGTGAAAAAGATGATTAACACTTGCAAATGTCCAGCTTTCTAGTCAAAGAGGTACATTTTCGCTGGAATATGGGAGAAATACCCCTTGATGGGATTATTGGCTACATTCAACCGTGGGGCTGTTGAAGTAGTGAACCCTAGCTAGCTGATGTGGGCGGATCACAATGGACCTTATTAACCCCAAGAGCTGTGAGCCCTGGCACGGTGAAAAATAAAAAAAACACAAAATAATTAAAAGAGAGATAAAAAAAGAATTAACATTATCGAAACAATAATTCAAATTGAAAAATTTAAAAAATATCATTTAAAAAATAATCAATGGATGATTGCAACTGAGTCTCAGGTTAATTGTATCTTTAGGTGTTACTTGTTATCGACACGCGCTTACGGAAGTACCTGACCTTTGCTTCATGTTTAGGGTGCCTGGTAACCCTGGTGTTCTAGTGATTCGATTTGTTGAATTTCTTGCGAAACAATCGACGATTACAAAAGCTTTCAATTTTGTTAGGGGGCGTTTATGAGCTTTTCGAAAATCTGTCAAATGTCGGTTTTGACAAATTGACGTAACTGTGAGGTTTATTGTTGTCAATGAAAACTCAGAAATTATTTCTTCGCATTCAACAGTGTTTGAAAGTCTATATAAGTAGAATATGTTTTGAAGTTATTACAAGTACTTTTTCACGATGTGTAGAAGATTTCGTATTTTGTGTGGTCAGTCAAAATCTGGGGATCCAAATATTCTTTTTTATTCAGCACCTAAGGTAAGTACAAAACAAATCGCCCCAAAATAATAACATGAATGTAGCGTCGTAGCTAATTTTATTCGTTTCAGCTTGAGCGAAAGTCTTATATCGAGGAGGAAACATCTATAGCTCTTATCAATGAGATATTGAAAACAAAGTTTTGTTTAAATAAAGGAAATATTGATGTGATACGTATTTTGAACCGTTGCATAACTGATGTGTGTATCCCCAAGTCCAAGACAGTCTATCACTTTCAATACACTGGCACGAACTTTGTCGTACATTCTCAGGTAAATGGGCAAAGTAAATTTTCTCGGAATCAAAGTCTAGTCTTACAAACTGATATAAACACACTAAAAACTTGTAGAGGTAGCAGGTGACACTGACAGTATTGACAGGTTGTTAACGGTAGGTTTCCACGTTACATGAACGTTTTCTGAAACGCATTTGATTGGCTGTCAGGGCTGTCGAAATCTCAGTAGGCAAATAATAAATAGTGGAAGAATATTCGGTTGCACATTTCTCCATACTGAAAATTAAGCTTCATATGGTATGTGACTATCGCCATCTACAATAGCGATCTGAAGCATTTGCGATCTCAGAAATCAAGCAATCGGTTTTCCCCAAGTTTATCCCAAAATTATTCAGGTATAAGTAGATACACCAGGGTTTTCTAGGCATCTTACTTCATATGTTTTCAGCATTGTACCACATTATGACAGACACACACAGGCGCGTATACAGCTCAAGTTCATAGGGGGGTAATCACTGAGAAAATTATGCGTTTCCACCATTTTATCAAAACACAAATGCATATTGGCTTTTTTACAAAGTTACCTTTCACAATGACTTGAATTATTAGGAAACTGTGAAAGAAAACCGTCAGATTTGTTCAATCTTCATTTTTTTTCATGAATAAAATTGGAAAGTTAAGAAAACAATAATTTTCGATAAAAATAAACTTCAGAATTTAGAGATAACTAACATTTGCCTTCTCAACGTAAGTAAAAATGAACCGTTATAATGATATTCGTCCATGTATTTATCATACTACATATCAAAATGAGTAGGATGAAAAGTATATACTCATTGAACACAAGATAATGCAACAGAAAAATGAATTTAAATTTCGGTTTTTCTCATCAACATAACGATCTATCAATGCATCAACTTCTATGAGTAAGTCACAGGAATGAATGTGTTATATATAGGGCTGGACCGGTTAACCGATCCTGAGATATCGTTAGACCAGGTCGAAGTCAATAGCATGCATTTTTTAATGAGAGGCATAATGTTAGAATCGCACTTTTTGAAAGCGGTATCTATCGAAGTGGAAACGCACGAACGTTCTTCCAGAACTGTTGGTGATAATCAATTTCTCCCGAAATACTAGACTATATTATCTGAGACATTCTTTAATTTTGGTAATAATTTTGAATTTGATTACTTGATTCTGCGATCTTATAGGGTTACAGGGAGTAAAGGTGAAATAAAATTGTGATTGATTTTTCATTCATTTATTATCTTTTTTGATATCTCCCTATATTTTTCAATACATGTTATGTGACTGACTGATCATGGGGAGCGGTAAATACCCCTTTTACCCCCCCCCCTTGTATACGCGCCTGGACACACACACACACACACACACACACGAAAACCACGGGTTAGAGAATGGCTGCATGTCTTACAGTCATCTTTAAAATTACAGTTTTCATTAATTGATCTTGTTATAGTAGGTTCAATTCTAATATTTTTTCGTGCTTCTTATTCACTCGATAATTTAGATATAGAGAGATATTTAGAGATCTCTGAGGCCTGGTTTCACCAACGACTTTAATCTGGATTATCTTGCTAATTGGAATTTTTTCACCCATAAATGCGTACAAATATTCCAGTTAGCAAAATAATCCAGATTAAAGTCGTTGGTGAAACCGGGCCTAAAATGTATTTTGCTTTTGTATAAGTTCGAATATGAAATGTGTATCTATTCAAGAAGAGGATAGTGACAAGTCAGATAAGAATAACTTCATAGGTACCTCTTTCGACAATATGGGATACCAAAATCGTCAAATCAAATATCAAAATTATGAATATCAGAAAGACAGTCTATAATTTTGAACACGTTAATATATGATCGTTGTTTTTTTAATGGTAGTACTGTAGTAGGGGTAAATAATAAAATTGTAATATATAAAATGTATATAAATAAAAAATAATATCAGTTCATTCGAAAAAGCGCCAATATTACGTCCCAGTCAACCGCGGGCCGGCCGTGGACTCATGGGATATCGAAGATATCCAGAGGACATCCAGTTGATATCCGGGGATATTATGGACGTCCGATGGATTGCCCGAGTGGAACAAGCGGATTCCAAGATATCCTTCCGGGATATCCAAGATATCGTTCAGGGATAACATGAGATATTGTTCACAGATATCCAGAAGACATCCAGTTGGTATCCGGTGGGTATATTATGGATGTCCCGAGCGGAAGAAGCTGGACTTCCATAAAATATCCTTCCAGGATATCCATAAGATATCGTTCAAGGATATCCATGAGATATTATTCACGGATATCTTTAAGGTTTTTGAGGACATCTATTTGGTATTCGGTGGATATTTAATAGAAGTCCGTGGATATAATTGAGAAATATCCATGGGATAGTATTCAGGGATATCCATTCATTTATGAAAATCGCATAAGTTAATCTCAATATTGAACAACGCAAGTTTATAATTTGATTCACAATAGACAGGGTAACTACTGTACATACCCCATAAACTTTGTAGTGGTTTCAAAATAACCTTTGACTAGCTGATTATAATTCATTATCATTAATATAATGTGAGTGATACATGGAGACTCCACTTTCGAACATCACCTCACTTATCATAAGTTTGAAGTAGGCAATTCAAAATTGAGAATTTTCAATAATATTGACAAAAACCCAAAAAATATTTCAACAAATAAAAATTGGCGAATATCTAGTAATGAAATATCCGCGTGGACATACAGTTTTGGATATCTTATGGGATATCCTGAATAGCTCCACTTTCAAACATCACCTCACTTGTCATAAGTTTGAAGTAGGCCATTCAAAATTGAGAATATTCAATTATATTGACAAGAACCCAAAAAATATTTCAACAAATAAAAATAAATATCTAGTAATGAAATATCCGCGTGGACATACAGTTTTGGATATCTTATGGCATATCCTGAATAGCTCGCTCCTCTGAAGATTATCCAGTTAATGTATATCTTATGGATGACCACTTTGGGATATCATGAGAATATTTACTTCAAGATATATATCTAATGATATTCAGTTCAGGATATCTTTAGGATATTCAGTATTGGATATCTGATGGATGTCCAGATAAGGTCTTCTAAGGATTATTCAGTTAGTTGATATTTCATGGATATCCACTTTGGGATATCATGAGAATATTCATTCCAATATATCTTATGGAAATCAAATTCAGGATATCTTTGGGATATTTAGTATTGGATATTTTATGGATGTCCAGAATAAGCCCAGAGGTAGATATTCGGTGGATAGATATCTTATGGATTATCATTTCCGGATATCTTTTGGACATCCTGCTTTTGATATCTCATGGATGTCCAGAATAGGTACAGGGATATTCCGACGTAAATTGGACATTAAGTGGATATCCATAAGATATCCGGTGTTGACTGGGTTGTCCCAAAAACTATATCTGGTATACCAAATCTTACAGTTATTTCGGATTCTGCGCTCAAAAACTACCCAAAAACAACTAAAAAACTGCAGGCACCAAATTGGCTGTTGGGTTGTGATTATCCACGAAGTACCCCAGCAGACCCACCGTGTACCATCGAGCGACCCATCAGCTGAAACCGAGCAAATAACAAACGACAATCAGACAAACGAGGCGACCGTCGCCGTCAGAGGTCCAGGCCGACACCTACATGGTAGCGGGCAAGGTGATCCGCACTCTGCAGGACCGTCGGCGAAGGTGAAGCTGCGAAGCGGGCTTATTCTCGATCGAATCATCTCGAAGAACGTTGTTTTTGCGTGACGCACGTGCGTGCCGTGATTTTCGTGAACGGACTGGCGATTTGTGTGTTGAGTCACGTGCGAATTGGGATTACAGTGCTCTAGCTCTGGACGAATTGGTGAGTGCAAGTCCGGGAGCTTTCAAACTTGGACTCCGGGACTCAATTTGAAAACAGCGCCGCAGGCGGATATTTTCCGTGGTCCATCATCGGTGGATGTATTGATTGGTTTATTGATCTGAGAGGATTTATCTTGTAAGCGGAATTTTCATTTGTGTTTACAGATAGAACATGATTAGCAGAGTTACAGATCGAATAATAGATAGATATATTTCATATGAATGACATGAGTCATACCCCGTGCTTTGGCACACTTCAAGCGAATTAGTAAACTGCAATGCTCATTTTATAACTAAGAAATGTGCTTGTTTCTGACCTACTTTCAGATTGGAAAGTGACCAATTGTTCCCCAAAAGAAGGCGAAGTCGGAAAAAACTTTGCCGGCCTCTTGGTACTTTCTCGACCCCAACTTTCATTTATTTAAAACGTCATTCTGCTTTTATGAAATGTTCAGATCCCCGCTAACGTGTAAACAGCAACGCAGTTTCACAAAACGAGTCATCCCTCACATCATATCAAAATTATTACACACGATCTCAGTGGTAAACGGAAAAAAAGATGTAGGTTCTCCAATCTCTCCTTGAAAAACTCCAAACCTGCTCAATACTATGACACTAGTTCCCAGAAAAAACACGTTTCATCAGCTATTTTCACAAGTACAGGATCCATCGTTCTCCATTGCTAAGACCAGTGTTTTTTATTGTCGAAAATTTCGTTAAAATTTTCAAGAACTTCAGTTGCTCATTTGCAGCAATCCTCGTAACACACCAGACAGGCAAGCGGGCAAACTCAAAATATATATATATATATATATATATATATATATATATATAAAACAGAAAATTATGAGCTACCGTATAGCAACAACTAGTCAAGATCAAAAAAAAAAGGTGAAAGAGATTGACATGAGCAAAATTTGAAGGTGTTGTCAGAAATTTCTCGAACTTTTCCTCGATAAGCCTAACAAGTGTCAATTTTCTTAAAAGTGTCATCGAGAAAAATTGCAATTTGATAGTTAAAAAAAAAGCATTTTATTTTGAACCTACAACATGAAGAGGACTCTATTTTCATATTTTTCTCGGCTTGATCCAGCGTCTGAACCGACTGAACCAGAAAAAAAAAGGAAAGGACAATCGGTGAGTCCAAAAATTTCAAGCGAAATTTGTTTGTTTGTTTGGGTAACATTCAATCCAGATCTTGTTTGTACTTTTTTTAATTCTTGAGATTTTTTTTTTCAGGATTTGGAGGATTATTGAATTGAATATATTGATGAAATTGGTTGTAAAAAAATTAAAATTCACTAATGTTTAAATGTAGCCTGCTCTTTAGTTTTCAATGGCATGTAATAATAATTATTAAAGTTCTTCAATTTCAAAGCAAAAAAAATTATTCTATTTTATTTTTTTGTCTTGCTCATGTGACATTTTTCCGTTCCCTAACAAAATTTGGAAATTAGGAGCCGATAAAAATTAAAAAAAAATCTCTTATTTTCCCAATGGGGGGGGGGGTCCGGATCCGAAAACCCCCCGTGGATCCGCCACTGATTTACAACATATTAGCACCCCAAATGCATTCATTAAATTGAAGCTAAAGTAAGACCTTTCAACCTCTACCTAGGCAAATGGCATTTACAAAGAATGACGCACTAGATTTGTTGGAAGCATTTTATAACATTATTTCGAAATAATGTCAATACTATCATATTACGTAACGAGGAGGTTAAGTAGCCTATCACACAAAGGCGTATTTTACTTTTTTTACTTCCACCATGCTTGTGCGGTAATTTCTAGTGGTGTAGCACAAATTTCTTCGTTATCACCCATTTTCAATGTTCGACAAGACAGCAAGTCATGACGGCAAGTATGTAAAACAATTGCTTGCTTTATGGGTATAACTAGATACAGTACCAATTCACAGCCTGTTAAACAATAAATTTCCTAAAAATATGATTTTTATATCAATTTCACAGAGAATTGGATTCAGAAAATCGTTGAATTTCGCTTGAACCATTGAATTTAGCCATGAAGTCAAATTCATCAGGTTTAATGTTATATAACCAATCATTTTACAAAAAAACTTCCGGAACTGGCCGGCATTGATTTGGAATAGACGTGTATTATAAATAAGTCCTTATCTAACAGCTGTCAAATACGTAATGAACGGTTTAACATTGTGGGAGTAGAAAAAATATGGTAATCTACTCATTCTTCTCTCAAGAAATTTCTCACCTCGGCCTTTGGCCTCGGTAACATTTTTATCTCTCTTTCCACTTCGGTATGTTATTACTATTCATCATGCCCACCCATTAAATCATTATAACACAACTATTTGCTTGATTGTAATGTTCCTGATCCATCTGCGTGAACGTTAACGCCTGTGTCGAAATGCACAAAGAAATCCCAGAACCAACTACTGAAAGTTTTTGAAGAATAGTTCCTCAAACTTCCCTCTCTGTACAAAAATACTCAAATTCCTGAATACCTTTATTCCGAAACTATTGATAACAAAATCAATATTTTGTGTCAATGTTTTTCCATGGTCTTTTCATCTTCAAATTGTGAGTTAGATTGCAATTTTCAAACTATAAAAAATTAAGGTTCGTTTATCTGTTTTTTCTAGAGTGTTTGTTTCATCATATCCATGCCCCTTTGATTTCACCTAACAATTTTGTCGAAGTATGTTCAGACTGTAAAATAACGATGTATATATCCGTGACTATATTAGTCAAAGCAAATAGTGAGTCGAATGACAAACACCTTTTTTAGAAACGATAAATGTATACAATCCTTTGTTTGGTATGCAAATGGAACAGTCACTGGCCACACAGGAGATATTTTTTGAATTACATACCCATTACGGACTCGATGGATATTTGATCACTCAGCTACATTTTGTGGGTTATTCGGTATTTTAATTGTTTAATAATGTGTACTCGCATGAAGACAGTAACGGGCTTTCGAAATCTTCTGAATGTGTAAGAGTTTCAGAGTGAAATTATTAGAGAAGAAAGCATTGATTTGTCCATCAAATTCGAGGAGTGAGTTTTTCTGAATTAATAAAATGGGTTTTCCGAACCATATCTTTTTCAAAATAATACTGCAGTACCCGATATTTTTATGTCTGGAGTAACAATATACAAATGATTTAGATATTGGTCTCTATAAAAAGAACTATCAGTAATTTTCTACTTTGGGATTCATTGCAAACAAATAGCTTCCACTTTGGGAATCACATAAGGAGCAGATTTCATCAGGCCCTGCATATTTTTCGGTGCGGTACCAAGATATACATTGAATTCCATTGGAAGTTCTGAATTTGTTCACTTCTGCGCTTAATCAATGTGGTGAAAAATAATAAACGACATAAGATTAATTTTACCCTCATCGTGAACGATCACGAAATGTCATGACAAGGGAATAAATATACTTTGAAATATATGAGAAAATTAATTCATTTTCTGCGCGTATCATTTCATTTAGTAGATCTGCTGTTTTGTATACAAGGCTGGTAAGTCCAAATTCAGATGACTCAATAACTGATTTATAAAATGGAATAACAAACTGGACGTGGTTAATCAGTATTCGAAAAGAAAAGATAGTTTTCGGCATTCGAACTCTTCATTAATCAGATTTTTCTCCATGTTGAAAAATGTTGTTATCTATTAGGATCGGCTCATTAGATACCCATAGGTACACACAATCACGGACGAACTATATTTATAAACAGCATGCATGGAATGCATGATTTGCAATGAATAAGGCTTCGAAGAATTCATCAGTGGTTTCAGTGGCTGTGGTTTTTACAAGGTGTGTTTATCCAGTTTGTTGTGGTCGAGTGTAATATCGACCAAATTTTCTGTACAAAGTTACTGCATATCTGCATGAATGCTACGTAGACAAGGAAGTATCTGTTTTAGGCACATCATTCATTTTTGAGAACGATTTGAACGTCTAAGAACAAAGCATGTTCAATAAATGTTTGAAGGTCCTTCGGTTATAAAAGTTTCGTATTCTTCTTGCATCTAATTGGAGGAGAAAAAGAAGGAAGAAAATCACTTCCTCGAAAGCTTAAAGTTACATTTCGACAATGAAGTACTCACTTATACATCCTAACTCATAATACAATATTCGGCTATTCATGCTTTTAAACACCAAAATATAAATTTTCTCGATTGACAGCAAATATTAATTCTGCAGACACATATCGATCAGCAAAGTATTACTTTTCCTCCCCAGGTAGCAAAGTAGAGACTTTCCTCCCTAGGCAGCAAAAGTAATACTTTGCTGATTGATATATGTCTGGAGGAGCAGGAACTTTTAAGATGCTATCACCGTCTATAATATTGTAAAATCTATAATTACTATGGACATATAAATTTCCTTAGCAACCAACCATTCCAACACTTGCGCTACTTATCAAATTTTATTTCAATTTATCACTACAGGAAAAATAGAAAGATTGTGAGAATTGTAATTTGCAAATACAATATCCTACATATATCATTTCAAACAATCGTAGAAAAGTATATGTTCAACTTGACAACAAAGTGGATTGGCTATGAACTATCAGCCGCGGCAGTCAATCTACTACTTTGCTGCCTGGTAATAAAAAATAACTATTTGAATGAATAAATGGAAAGTTTAGTATCTTTTCCTGTAAAGTTGCAATTTTTAAAATTCCCTTCTTCCGTTGACCTTGGTAGTGGGCTATCCTACTTTATAATGATCTTGTGTTGTTATATTCGCTATTGTTTCGATAACCTAGTTTTCAGAATCAAAGTGTAATATCCAGCAGGCGGATATAGAGAAAAACAATGAACGGCCTGAAACCATTTAAAAGTATTTCAGTGATTACTACTATAATTAGGCACGCCCTATTATATAGATAATTGAAAACATTGTTTTTTGAATCAATTTCAATCTGAATGGGATATAACAATAATAATTATTGCAGAGCTGTGTGCTTCTGAGAAACGAAACGCTTCGATTGGCATATCAAAAATGTTTCTGTTCTAACTGACGGTTGAAATTCCCAACGGGTGATTCATTTCAACAAAACTGTTCTGTGGAAAGATTTCTCATTCAATTCCTAGTATCTTTACGCTGATTGAGATTGAAATTACTGGTTTAACACCTTCGAGTATGATTTTGTGTAAATCAAACAAAAAAATTTATTTGCCTTTTTTTGTAAATGCAGATTCACACGAAAGGGGAACCATGTAATGATCAAAGAACGCCGCATGAATAAAGGGACAGAAGATACGAATTAACATTCACTTTGAATTCTTGAAGTTCGTAAGCCTCAGAAAAAACCTTTCTCGGCAAGGAGTTCCAAATCTCAGCTGTTCTATTAAAAAAAGATCCCTGAGCAAGAGAGGTTCGACAAGTATCCACGTTCACAACAAAGGGGTGGGAATTCTGTACAGGTCGAGTCATCCGTGCAGATATTGACAAGGGTGGAACGATTGATAACAATTCAAAAGAACACCGACCGTGAACATATATATAGAATAGAGACAAGTCTCCGACCCTTCTACGATGTTCCAATGAAGTGAGAGAGTCTGTGAGCGAAGAATCACCAACAAGACGGATTGCCTTTTTCAGAATAGAGTCGAGAAGCTTCAATTAATGTTTTGCTGCCGAACTCCATGAATGAGAACTATATTCCAAGAGAGGTCTTATCTAAGCCTTGTAGATCATTAGAAGCTTCGCACGAAATAGAAATCCAAGTTTCTGGGAAGCACCTTTAGCGATCGATCTCACGTGGTTTTCCCATGAGAAATCATCACTGATCGTAGTTCCTAGCAACAATATACTTGACTTTGTAGGAATAGTTACTCCTGACTTCTGAATACTAGATGATAATAGATCGGCTTTCCTTGAGAAGAGACATGCCTGGGTTTTCCTAGCATTAAATTCCACCAAGTTCATGTTACCCCATTCTATTATTGTTACTAAGTCAGCATTAATTTTATTGACGTGAATGTTTCTTTGAATTTTTGTTTCTCGAGCTGGTATGGGGATTCTGGAAGAGAAACTAGTATGAAGAGTACTGTCGTCCGCAAAACTATGTATTGAACAATATTCTGTTTTCTGGAGCAAATCATTGATATGAAGCAGAAACAAAGTGGGCGCCAGAACTGAACAAGAACATTGGAAACTCATGTGATCATTACAAACGGAAATTAAAGAAATACTGATTTTGCGATAGGGGATGCCGATACAAATATGTGATGAAGTTTTTGGTGGACATATTTTTCTCGGGTAATAGATGAAAATATTGTTTAGAAGGATAATGTGAACTGAATTACTATTATTTCAACTTATTTCACTTCTCCTACCAATTCTCTTCTAAGCACAATTAAAATGCTAAAAATTCTGAGCGGAGTAGATCCTGGAGATGAAGATGATTTCGATCAAACATTCAACTGATATTTATGATAAACGATGAGATTTGAACCTTCGGCGTAAAAGTTGAAACTTTTTCTAGATATCAGTACCCTAACACAAAACTGATATTATATACACTCGACGCGCGTTTGGCTTACAAGGTTAGCATCTTCAGAAGAAGAAAATTAGTGAATATGAATAACCTTTGTGATGTTATATTTGAAAAATAAAAATTTGAGGCGTTTATAGGGTATTGCTGAACCTTCTGAGAATTTTCCTCCATAGTAACTATGTTGTTATGTATTGAATACAGTATCCTGTACGATTCTCAATAACAACGTGTTTACAAAACCGAGGTATGTGTTTCACTATACAATAGCTTCCTCAAACAGGAATGTACATTTGAATATCAAATATTTTTTCAAGTAGGATACTTAGAGAAGAGATTTTTTGTGATTTTTTAAGAATGATCTGTTTATCTGTCTAGAATGGGTACTTTTTCGATTTCAAACATTGATTAATTATATTTAGTTTGTCTAAATGAACAAAAAATTAGCGTATATCTTTTAACTCAAGGAACAATCTGTTTATGAACTGGGTAGAGAAAGGGTGATCTCCCCTCGTTTCGATTTGTTGGAAGTTGCAGTTCACCGATTTAGATGAAAAATAACTTAAATTCCGTAATTTTGATGAATACGAGGCATGTGTACCTGAAATATCTGAAAAAATATTCAAATGACTTGTTGCCCAGAAAACTCGCCTCCAGAAATTCGTACTCTTGGTGCAAAATTCTTTTGGTTTCTCTAATTGAAAGCGGACTGTCTTTCAATTATCAGAAATGAATTACATTACGATAATAGCTAATTCGATCCCAGGCAGTTTCGTATCAAACAGAAAAAATCAAAAAAAATTCACACTAAAATGAATGCATTAATCAGGGCCTGTTTATTGGTTTTTCCGGTTACAGCTCAATGGAAGTTGTTTCTGGACCAGATTTTGTATTCAGTTCTCGTATTTGATGAAATACGGAGTTTATTGAATCAACTTTGGGAACTGCATTCTTCATTCAATATTTCACGAAACTGAACCGGAGCTTTTTTCCACCCATTTTTTCCTCGAAGACTCAAGATGGTGATGAAATATGACAATAACATTCCAAATGGAACATTTCATGCACCAACATTTTCACTTTCACTTTAATCCTAGCAAATCTTAGAAGTGAAAGTGTACTTTGATTTTATCCAAGCACAAATTGAAGAATGGATGGCAACAGAACTATAACTATGGGACCCACTAAAGAAAGAAAATTATTTTAGAACATCCCCCTCTCATCCAATCACATTCATGAATAATGTGCATCCGTTGTTTCTAGAGAAAGTGTTGTATACGATGAGTAGATTCTCCAAGTGAAAATTTCAAAAGTTGAAGTGAAAAATAAAGTAAAAATTGAGGTTGCATTAATCCACCCTTGAACACTGAATGAAACTGGTGATCACTGAGGATTGACGAATAAGACTCCCAGATGTGCTGGAGTTGGTGATAGAAATAAAACAATATCATGAGATCTATTTGAAAATAGTCGATACACGAATATTCATCCAACTTCAAATTACTAGTAATCGAAAGTGTACTCGTATTGTTAAGAATAAAGATATACCCACCTACAACACTGGGCATAAAAAATGATTTTTCCCTGAATGAAGTATATTAAACCTTCTGTCAAAAGTTTCCAGTTATGGTTGGCATTCATTATTTCAACAAATTACCTTTGTATATCAAAGAGAGTACTTCTAGTGACATGTTCAAGATAAGGTTAAAAGCAATACTCGTAGACCAATGTTTTTATAATCTTAATGAGTCTGAAAGATTTCCTTCAATTATTTTATTGTAATATTTTATTAACTTTGATGTTGAGGTGAACAAGAAATTATGTATTACAATGATCTATGTCATCTTTGAAATTGTATGCATGTAATTGTGAATGTTATGTATTCTGTATATACTAGTATGTATGTACCTTTCTGACACGCCTTATCTATTGTAAACAATGGCAAGAGGACAATAAAGAGTTGAATGATGCCTTCTCATGTGAACTTCGTTCGTTCGAAAGTTAAGGGGAAATGACTTTTTATGACCACACTGTATATAAATTCATGATCGCTTTCGGGAGAATAGGTCGTTGGACAAAATCTCCGTTATTTGATTTTCCTACTCTAATTCACTCTAATAACCGTTGGGTGCCACTAAGAACGGATTTCAACATTGTTCCATTACGATATTTCAACATTCGGGCCTCGAAAACAATTACCTGTTCATAGCTAATTATCATCGATTCTTATTCAGATCATTAGTCTTCGAAACCTTGGTGAATGCCACTTCTGCTATCCATAAAAGGGACGTCAAGGCAAGGGCAAACCATATTTATTACACTCAGTTTCTTAGACTTCATCATAATGTGAGTGATGGCTTTGAAATTGATTTCATTTGTTCGATCTCATTGAGTTAAAATCGACTTCATGCTTTTCCATCAGGGTCTCGTCCTGATCATCCATTGGTTGGATGATAGCTTTGAATAATTGATACCTAATTTTAAGTGCAAATCAAGGGAACATGATCTCTTGATGATTTTTTTTTTGTAAAATTCCTCTTCAACGAATATCTCAGGTATATGGGTAACCCCTCAAAAGCTCTTTCAAAAGCTTGTGCGGGCAAGGGTCACCCTTTGGCTCCTTGACTGGACGGCAGATACCAAATTTGAAAAATTCTGCTACTGCCAGGATTCGAACCTGGGCCGTCTGGTTGAGAGTTAGAACTCCTTACAGCACGCACGACCACGGCACCTCATGTTATATATGCTATCTTAAATATGAAATAAGTCAGCATATAATAATTTATTCAGGCTAGTTTCACTTTACACGGTCAGTGGATAGACAAACACCGGTGTGGAAACAACTGTTTCCCTGGCTAATACCAAGAGGGCGTTGACTTATATCCGACAGGGTTCTCAGACTACTTTATATGTATTATTGAGACTGATTTGTAGCCAGTCTTCGAGTATGGCTTACACTATGTCGAGAAGTTTTTCACTTTTTCTTGTACGAGGAATAGACCAGACCGCACATTGTTTTGCCCCGTCTATGGGCAGATGGAATGATGACGGTAAGATGACTCATTAGGCTCAGCTTTTTCCGAAGCATGATGAGGATGTTGATGAATATTCTTAATAATAGGAAACCGATGACTTTCGAGGTGTTGGTGAGAACTACCTTGCAAGTGTGCCAGCCCCAACGATTGAAATATAATTCTGGCATTCGTTTAACCAAAGGCATATAAGGAATTTCTTCTTGAAGAATCCTGCACTGGCACACCCCGGATATAATTATAATAATATTCGCTTTTACTGATAATGAGTATAAAAATATAATATGTATAATACGAAATGAGGTTGCTTATTGTCAAAAGGCAGAGTTAACGTTTACCCGTGTGTGAAGCGGGTAAATACTATCTTACTAGAAGGGTAAAGGAAATAATCGACATCAAATGGGTATCAAGAATAAGATTGCAAAGATCCAATGGAGGCAAGCTTATACAAGTTTATCATCTATCAAGAGAAGTTTTTTCATTTTTTTCCAAACAGACCAATAGAAATGTTTTATAGATCATCTGGAACATTGTTGCATAGCCGTGATATCATATAGGTGATAGAGAGTGGTTTTATGAACAGATAGTGTCAATTTGGAGTCGAATCTAATATTAACATCCTTTCTGAACGATATTTTTTCATATAGGTAGGTTGGTTATGACATCAACCTGCTGTGTGGTTGGAGTTGAGAATAGCCTGAACGAAATATTCTAAGATGATTTGATTTATTGCTAGTCTTATATGATGGATTTGCTTTTTCGAGTTATGATATCAGTACAGAAAAATATTTTCAATTGCGGTAACCAACGACTTTTGAGTTGTTGGTGGGACTAAAAAACAAAACTAACCACTTCGTGAAAAACTGCCCTCTCCCCCCCATCGATAAATGTGCAAAAACAATGATATTCATGGAGATAACAAATTGCTGGTAGAATTAGTTCGATAACAATTATTCAATGATATCCATTCGTCAATATAACGAGGATGGAATTTTGCGACTTGAAAAAATGAATGAAAAGATATTTCCACAACCTCCGAAGTTTAAAATTCTTTATCTACACCCGTACTCTAATAATACACTTATATGCCCACCACCCGTTTTATAATGAAATCCATTACGATACAGATTTTCATTACGATACAGATTTTCAACCAATAGAAACCCATTATTTTTCAATCAAGCATGATGTGCAAGCTTTGCATTTTGACGTTTGTCAAGTCAAAATCAGTAGGTATTGAATTTTTGAAGAATTCAGTCAATTTTCGATAATCGAATGGAAATGTCTTATAGCAGTGATATAGAAGAATTACCAGCGACTCCTCCTCAGATGTCTTAGACAAGAAAAAAATACAATCGAAAGGATTATATTTTTCATTTGACAAATGCAGCACATATGTTGTTATTTTCGTTCAAGTCGCATGTGCTTTCATGGTCGAGTGGTCAGTGGCGCGGGCAGTGATCTCGAACGTCCCGGTTTCAATTCCAGACCTCGGCAAATACTTTTTTTAAATTTTTTTCTTCTCATTGTTGTATTATCCGTGGTTATACCATTAATTATAATTCTGTAGAATTTTTCAAAGAAATATGATTGATTACCTACTATTATTGTGTTCAATATAAATACCTAATATTATAATATTTTTAGTTCTTCATTATTTATTGGGTGTAGATAAAATAGCGTATGCAACTCTCATGTAATGGTTATTAATACACTCGCATAAACCATACGAAACTCACCTTCGGCTCGTTTCGTATCCCGGTTTATGCTCATATATTAATAACCATCATTACACGATCGTTGCATAATATACTATTATCTACACCCGTACTCTAATAATACACTTATATGCCCACAACCCGTTTTATAATGAAATCCATTACGATACAGATTTTTCATTACGATACAGATTTTCAACCAATAGAAACCCATTATTTTTCAATCAAGCATGATGTGCATGCTCTGCATTTGACGTTTGTCAAGTCAAAATCGGTATTGAGGTATTGAACTTTTGAAGAATATAGCCAAACTTCGATAATCATAACAAAATGTCTGATACCAGCGATATGGAAGAATCACCTTCGACACCTTCACCGACAGGAATACAGTTAGAATGATTAAATTTTTCATTTCACAAATGCATGATTTATTACTTATTTTTTTCATCAAATTTCATGGGCTCTCCGTAGCCGAGTCGTCTGTGGCGCTGACATTGATTATTCTATCTGGAGGAGATATTGGTTCGATTCCGGTCTCGAGTAATTTTTTTTTCTTTGATTTTTGATCTCTTTTTCATATCTCATCGTTTTATTCCTCGAAGTAATACTATTAATTACAATTCTGTGGAATTTTCCAAAGAAATTCGTTAAATTAGTATTATCGTGTGCAATACAAATATAAATATAATATTTGTAGTTCTTCACTATTTATCGGGTGAAGATAAAATAGCGTATGCAACTCTCATGTAATAGTTATTAATACACTCACCTTCGGCTCGTTTCGTATCCCGGTTTATGCTCATGTATTAATAACCATCATTACACGATCGTTGCATAATATACTATTACGAATGTGAGAACGATAACTGGATAAGTCAAGGACAATTTTCAGTGACTTACACTGTAAAATATACAGCGCACTTCCAATCCTTCGATCATTAATCGATAGACTATATGAATAAACAGAATAATTCACTTTCTTCCGGATATAAAGATCCCTTCGAGATTTTTTTTTAAACTTCTTCCTCCGATTAGAAAAACACGAAATACAAAACTTCTCTGAAAGAAGTAAAGGTGGGCTTAGTGAACGCATGAGCACAATTTAGGGCCGGTTTCACCAACGACTTTAATCTAGATTATCTTGCTATCTGGAATATTAGTTCGCATTTATGCATTCAGAAATTCCAGGTAGCAAGATAAACCACTATAATGTCGTTGGTGAAACCGGGTCTTAGTCGATAATCCACAACTTCAATACAAAAAAAAATCCAATACACAATTGATGAGAGTTTAATACATTCAATGTGCTGCTTTGCTCATTTCGTAGTACATAACTCATAATGGATATTTCGTAACTGATAACCTTGCACTTATGCATCAAAAGATGCGTATAAACTGAAGATGCGCTCGCGCAGCATCGGACGTCTTTGCCACATGTAGAGACAGTTAACAGGCAATGACCAATGACCATGCATCATTTCATGGAAAGGAAGAAGAAAAATGATGCCATATGAATTATACGTTCAGTAAACCACATTTCTCTTGTGCATTTCATCATTGCATCAAAGATATCAACTGAATTATGAATTGTGCATTATCCACCAAATAATTGTGCTTATATGTTTACTGAACCCTCCTTGAAATGATTTCGTTTTACAAACACCCTCTATTGATACATGATATTGATAGCGGTTTTTCCTGAGGCTTACAAACTTCAGAAATTCAAAGTAAATGTTAATTCGTATTTCCTGTCCCTTGATTCACGCGGTGTTCTTTGAACATTACAGGGCTTCCCTTTCGTGAGAATCTGCATATGAAAAAAAGTGCGGGAGAAGATATCAAGGCCAGACAAAATGTCTGTGAAAAGGCATCATTTCTTGGTACTTTTATGGGAAACAGATTGGTATTATAACACTCGTCTTCAAACAAAGGATATCATAATTTTAATGAAGATTCAGAACTCACTTCAGTTCATTCGATGTATATGAATGTGATCTTTTTGTCGTAGTTTTATGGACCAGTCGGAATTTCGAGATAAAAATCGTAATTCTGACTTTGAAGTTGGAATTCCGAGATGTCAAAATTATGGAAAAATTAAATTTGAAGAAGGTACCTATGCTCATTCTGCGCTTCCGTATTAATGTAATATTAATGAGGTTTTCAGTAAGATTTTCCCTCAAAAGAAATGCTTCATATAACCGTGACATGTAGGTATATCGCATTGCAATTACAAAAAGTTTTCCTCAATATCTGAGGCGAAAATTGTTCATTATTCAACTATCAAACATACCGGTTGTTAATTGGAGAAGAGTTTCCTCTCCTAGATGTATATTTGATTTATTTTGATTTCAAAAATCTTCAAACAAAAGAAATCTTAGTTTTAATATGAATTAAATTCACTACTTCTTCCAATTCATTTCAATACATATCGAAAAATACTGACGCTGTTTACGAGTGACGAAAGTAACATTTTCACCAACCGAGGTGCAGCCTATGCTGTAAAAATTTACGAGCTTCAAAAAATATTTTCCAGTGAATCATTATACTTCTTCTACAACGCTCTTTATATCACAATAAGATGTGTAAAAAAACGATTAACAATATTTTGAATTAAAAAGGAAATCCGTTTTCTTAACTGATGTCACCTCAAATGAAGATACACCGTAATCGTATAGCGTTGTAATTGGTATGTAATGTAAAATTTTAGTTTGGATTTGATTTTTACCGCCAACTGGTTGATAGACATATCCCGCTGCAACGTTGTAAAAAAACCATTCTAATTGAAAAAATGATTCCTATAATCTGTTTGTTAATGAGTTGAAGCCATCAAAATATTATTTACGAGCGGAGGGGGGATGACTGAAAATATAAATTTGATTCCTGTTCCCCGGGATTACATTCCCTATTATTGGGAAGATTTTGCAAAAACATTGAAAAATGTTGAAAAATAAAAACCTTGACATCTCGTCCGATTCAACAGTTTGAAATAGTTGGGAGTACTTCTTACGAACTCAGACATCATATGACTTATAAAAATTCCAACATCCACAACATTCCCCCCCAATTAATTTACTGAGCTTGAGCTACAAACAGTTGTATTTTTTGACGAAAACTAATCAAACTAAACAAAAGAAGTATCGTGTTTCCTCCAATTTATTATCAATATTTTTCAGAAGTTCAGTTCGCATTTCCTTTTTCAATAATGAAAACATCCATGAATTGAAAATTCTCTTTGAGCTCTGTTTTGTTTGTTTACTTGGGACATATTCTGGGTGGCAAATCTGAAAATACGATCCCATTATTAGGATTTTGTTGATATTTCCATCCATTTCAGTCTTTCTTGATGTACTGATCATCTTATCAGATATCTCATACTTTGTCTGAAAACTTCTCTCGACGAACTCTGAAGTCCTCACTCTTTTCGACGAAGATATTTATTAACGTGTTTATCTTCCTTCGAAGTAATGTTATGTCCAATGTTCACATTCCCAAGAATTCTGTTGATTCAAACCCTGACGCTTCGTGAATTACCAAGTAGGTAGATTCATGTCGTAACTCTTTTCATTTCAGCGATAACTGTGTAATAGTCCGAGAAACAGAAAGCAACAATACGTGCTTCATAAACAAATTATGTGAGAATAAAAAGCAAACGAAATCGGTTAAGGCTTGACCAAGGTCAATTTGAGTCAACGTATATGATCATCCTACGTCACCTAGCAAATATACCCACATAATTTATTCAGCTGGGAATAATAGAAAATAGAAGTATCCGCAGAGTAGAATGGATACCGAGTGACACATTGGAATTCCATTATCGTCGCCAAACAATATTTTCTTACAATGTGACCATTTAAACGGAACATTGCAAGAGAAATAAAAAATAAATAATAGTTTAAAAAACTAAAAAAACACGCTTTTATAGCTAACCGAACTAAAAAATAGAAAATAATTTTTAATTACAAAGAGTTTATATTACGGTAGTAGAAGGCTAAACAATCATTCATAGTCAATCAGCTCAAAATAAAATTATAATAAAATTTAAGTAATTAACAGAATAAAGTAATTCAGAGTAAAATCGTGGGGTGCTTGATATATTATATATTACAATCATTCTATCGGTAATTATCTTTGAGAGGAGACTTATGAAATGTAGTAAAATGCACCCCACGCTTTTTACTCTGAATTACTTTATTCTGTTAATTACTTAAATTTTATTATAATTTTATTTTGAGCTGATTGACTATGAATGATTGTTTAGCCTTCTACTACCGTAATATAAACTCTTTGTAATTAAAAATTATTTTCTATTTTTTAGTTCGGTTAGCTATAAAAGCGTGTTTTTTTTAGTTTTTTGAACTATTATTTATTTTTCATTTTTTAGTTCAATTTATCAATTAGTTTCTAGTGGAAATGTGATATTTCTTACGAATCATTCCGCAATCTCATCATTTCATTTAAAGCTTCACTATTGCATGGGGTACTTCCTGTTAACTTAGAGCAATCAAGTTCTTCAATCCGAATACCGTCTAAAGATCTTACACGACTAAGTGCTACATAGGTTTGTCCAGCAGCAAACAATCGCGAGCCTAGATAAATTACTGCATGATCAACTGTACAACCTTGCATCTTGTGAACGGTCGAAGCCCAACTCAGGATTATTGGCAACATTCGTCTTTCAGCAGTTCCGTGGCTGTATTTCGCTGGGAACTATATTATATGTTACATAAATATCATGTACAGTAATTTGCATGTATCAGACTCATGTACACCTACGCATGTAAGATAAGGAATGAACATTGTGAGAACGCAACTACCCTGAAAACGTTTCTGCCTCCGTTGTGCTGTGCCGAGTCCCAACGAAAGAACTAAAGAGTAAGTCCGAAACTGCAGGCATGCGCAGAACGCGCGCTAGCTCTATCTTTTTTACTCCACTACAGAGGATCCATAAAAAAATTTATTAATCCTGGTTGTCCTTATAAGGATAATGGAAAACCATGATGAAATTATTGCATTGTCATCGGTCCTTGATACGTATGCAAAGTTTCAAATTAATCAGACTTCTGGAAATTGGTGAAAATTATGCTCAAAGATTCCGTTACATACATAGTTACAACCCACGCTAATAAAAGCGTGTTAATAATAATAATAATAATAATCAATAATAGAAGTCACAAGTTACATGAAAGAAGTAAGATCATGTCGTTGTTAGTTTGAATTTATTGTTCAATTAAAATCATCGAATTCACCTTCTGAAAAGGACAAATAAACAAATGATTCAAATTAAATATCGAAAGCGGTCTCCTTGCTAATTTTTTTTGTAACATTTGATGTTTCACAAATTTCATGTCTAAAACCTGATGTCTCTCCGATTCAGAATTTTGTATAAAATGTCGTATATCAATGCCTATTACTTTATTGAGGGGAGAAGGTATATTTTCACATTACTTATGACAAGGTCGAACATCCATATGCAATGATTGAAGAATGAAGAAATTGATATTTATATAGACTTCTCTGCTCTGTCGCTTTGTGATTAACCATTGACGACATTGAACAACGAATTTTTGTAGAAAGTTCCATGCTCTACAACTTTGTTTTCATATATTTCCATCTTTTCATAAGTAAAAAGAGAACATTCTCGAAAAAAGACCAATTGTCGAATTTGTATTCCTATACACCTTTAATTTTGCAACTGTCGGAAAACAGTCAGGCAACTGGGATAGGTAAGCATTCACTACGATCTTTTTGAACTTCTCCAACAAAAATCACCGTAAACGGCCGAGGCATCCACCTCAGAATACAACTCGGCTGGACTAATTTAATACAGTTCTTATATTCGATCGTTATCTGTATTTTGGCGAAGGAGCGGGTACACACTGTTGATTTTATTGTTGAGTAACATTATTATTGGAGTGTTGGATTGGAATTTTGAATATTTCTTCCAATCAAATGGAAAAGTATATAGAGTTTCTAGAAATCATTTTCATATTATTCAAAATATAAAATTGAACTATGAAAGTGATGATTAAAATAATATTTATTGTTCCCCTAAATGTTTAAATTCAACACTTCCGATTTAACTCTAGTAGGATGAATTGAAAAAACGCTTCAATGCAATAAAAATGAAAGAGAATGAGTGTAAATACAACATGAATTTCTCTTTGTCATCATTGGAAAATGAAATATACCGGGTGTCCCAGAATTTACTCATCAAGCAATATCCCCGTTGGAAGAAATAGAATAACAAAAAGTGGCATCTCGTCGAACATCGAATGGGCTTTCACATAACACATTCAAAATACTCCATTCGTGGTTGTACCCTCGGAAAGTCACCCCCACCCCTGAATTTTCAAATGGAACCCCCTTATTATTTTCACAGAAATAGAATCATTACATCATTTTTATCTGTCGACAAACTTAGTTTGAACATTCATAACCAGCTTGCTGTTGTTTTCGAAAAACTTTCTTCATAATTACACTTTTCGTTTGCACGAAACGTTTTCAGAAATATTTTTCTCGTAATCCTGTAGAATGTACCCCTTACCCTATTTCTCATGTCACGTCTATTATCCTAGCAAAAAAGTAGAGCCATTTGACTTTTCATAATTTCTCGATTACTGTGAAATGAAATCGGGTCCAATTTTTTCTAGGATAATAGGCGTGACATGAGAGGTACACTCTAAAGGATCACAACGAAAAAAATATTTCTGAAAAGAATAGTTTTATACAAACGTAAAGTGCAATGATGAAGAAAGTTTTTTGAAAAACAGCAAGCTAGTTATGAATAAACGATGATGTTGGAAACTTTGGTGAAAAAGTTGAAGCTTTTCCTAGAGATCAATAACCCTAACACCAAACTCATATTTTTGCACTCGACGCGCGTTTCGCTAACAAGGTTAGCATCTTCAGGAGAAGAAAATTAATACCGAGTATCAATTTTCTTCTCCTGAAGATGCACGTTGAGTGCAAAATGTCCAAAATGAGTTTGTCGCCAGATAAACAATGATGTTAAGAAATAATGTAGGCTTTCAGGGCCGATGTTGATACATCGCAAGTGTTTCGGTCTTGAGGGCCGTGTCATGGAATTTTAAGCTCTGGAGTTTACTATAACGAAGACCACGCCGCTGAAGATGGCTGCCGCAGAAGCAACCGAAAGCTCCGGAACTCAAAATTCCAGGATACGACCCTCAAGCCCAAAAAACTTGATATGTAAGTATGTTATGATTCTATTTCTGTGAAAATAATTGGGGGGAATAGAGGTACAACCACGAATAGAGTATTATGTGAAAGCCCATTCGATGTTCGACATGATGCCACTTTTTTATTATTCTATTCTTTCCAATAACGAAGATATCGCTCGTTGATAAATTCTGGGACACCTGGTATATTTGAAAATTTCCCTGATGTTTTGGGGGGAGCTCTCGACTGTGTGCGGACTATGGGGGCCCTTAAGAAGGAATAAGGAATGAAAATAAACTAAAACCTTCAGTAGGGCACATGTTCTGAGACTGACCACTATTCAACCGGAAAAAATATTTAATACTTCATGGTAAACAGTTGATGTATACAGTTCTGATTGATATAAAATGGAAATGCTTCACATTTGTACTAGAGATTCGTTTCTAATGATAAAAACACATCTTCACTTAACAACATTCTATTCATCCCCATCACTTTCTTTTCAGATGAATCTTTTTCTTGAATGATGGGCGATGAAATAAATTGGAAATGACGGAAATAGCAAATCTGACGCCGCCCGATCACAACGTTACAAGTGTGAGGCACTATGAGGCTGGACCGCCTTCGGGCCTAGAGCTGGTAAGAAATGAAATTCCAATTATGAAATCTCACAAGATCGAGATAGTTCATTACCAACACTTATACAACAACACCCACCTGATTTGTAGGTACAGTGTATCTTGCGAAATCTGCAATAAGCGATTTCTAATTTTTTACGACTTTGATGAAAATTACTCTTACCTTTATTGATGGTTTTAATGGTATACGTGGTATAAATTATCGCTAGAGTGATGGAGGATCATACAGAACATTTCACGAATAAGATAAAAAAATATGTAACTTTCTTTTGACTAATCACCTTGCGTAATTTGATATTCTCTAACTTTTTCACATTCTCGATTCAGATCTCTCCGAGAAATCAAGGTGTAACATAAAACATGAGTTGACAAAATTAAAAAAAAAGAAATCAACACTTTTAGCACCTCAGCAAGCATGATTCAAGTTAACCGCACATTGGAAACACATATTCCGGATTTATTTTTATGGCGCATTTCATCAAAAAATCAAAAGTGGTATTTTAGAAGTTGTTAACATCCTTTTGTGAGGATTCCACTCCTCAGGATCACCATTCGAGTCACTTCTGAACAAAAACGGTTGTAAAAAATAAATCAATTTTTTGTTTTGATGATTATTCGTTAATTTTTACTCATCTAGCTCATCATGACACAAGGAATTAGCTATGCATTTGAAGCAAGATACATTTTTCACTAACAAAATACTCTCAATCACCATTATGTTGACAGTGGAAATATTTAGGACATTACCTACGAAATGCCTTTCGTGGAAAACATTTGAAATCAAAGATTCAAAGTTGAGGAAAATATCGCTATTGAATACGAACACTATAAGGATTGAACATTTTCCCGATTTTACGTCATTCAAATAGAAATATTAGTTTGTGTCTAAGCGAGCTGAGAGCTGAGGCTCTCGCTTTGTATGGATGAAAGCATATGACATGTTCTCAATGAGTTTGTAATGGAGGTTGCTCATCTATCATATAATCTTAGTAGTATGATGTGTGCATTGGATAAATCAAGTGAATTGGTAGTAGGACGTTCGAGATTCTTTGTAATTTATGTTTGAATGAAACGAAATGTAGGTAGTATAGGGGGTAACCACTTCCAACCGGGATTCAAATCCTCTCCTTGGAACCATCGTGCTAAGATTCACACGTTGAAAGATAAGCCCCCGTTATTCCATTGCTCGCACATGTTTCGACTTCTGAGACTTGACATTCGTGGGGAAGGATCAGATGCTATACGGAACATTATTTAAAACTCGAGAATTGAAATGGAAAGACTAAATTGAATGAATGATTTTTTTTATAATTATTCGATTAAAAATATGTATATGCCTGAATTGGATTCTATTTGGAAATCATGTAAATGAAATCGATCATGTAAAAATTAATTCTATTCGTCAATCAGTTGATCGAAGATTTTTCATGGAACCATGCCCAAATTCCTGCTAAAGAATCTAAGAAATATAGGGCTCTTTCTGGAAATATCATTCATTTCATAGTCATCTTTATGAATGCACGAAAAAACGGATATCCAACAGCTCAGTGGAATATATTCATTCCAACTGAACTTGGGCCATACATAACGTGACCATTTTTTTGTCAGAACGGGACATCTTCGGAATTATATGAAAAAAAGTTCTTAGTGTTTCACAAGTTTTTTATTTTATAGAAGATAGAATAATGAAACACTAAATAGTTAAGTAGGCACGACTTACAGCCTGTTTCGACGATGCATTTTGTTGCTGCAATTTCTTGCGGCACCTTGTCGCTGCGAGAAATGTCATCACTCTGTCAGGTTTCATCGCCAATATCGAAAAATAGCTCTGAATTTTACTAAGGTAAACGCATACATCATCAAAAACTAATATATGATTTCAATCATGTTCAAATTTTGTGATTGCAATCAGTTCAATCCTTTCTACTTTTTTCATTCTTTCAGTTTCGAAAAATAATTGAAATATTCAAAATTACCATTCTTCACAATGATGCCACCATCATATTTGTAGTTTGCGGCAGCAAATTTAGCAAAGAAATAATTAAGTTGCTGCAACTTATCGCACCAAAAAAGATTCATGCAACTTGAAAAATTGCATAGATACAACTTTCTTCTGTTTCAGCAACAAATGGCATAGTCGAAACAGGGTGTTAATAAGCTCCAGCAGTGGCGTGACTTCTAAGTCGTATTTTGGTATTTGTCGGCCGAACAAATTTGATTTAGAATACCGGCTCTTGTTTTTAGATAAGTGTACATGATTTTGTTTATATTTATCGGGAGTAATTACACAAGTGCTTCAAAAATTACCGATAATTTTCCATGAAGGCATGTTGTCTAAAAACTGCATGAGTTTATTTTTATATTTTGTCGACTCCGAAGGAGGAGGGCTCTTTAAGCAACATATGAAAATAACCGAATGCAGTTTTTTTACTGACAACATGCTTGAATGGAAAATTATCAGGTTTATTTTGATGCACGAGTGTAATTCGGTAGAATATTTCCGGAGTTAAAACAACGACGTTTAAAATTCAGTATTTATGCCTGTCAAGATGACAAATGTACATTTTAAGAATCGTTACTATAGATACACGGACCGAGCGGGTAGGTAATTTTCGATCCCTACCGGGTATTTATTCAATTGATCGAAAATGTCCCGCTTCATTTGGGATTTTTAACATACGATGGAAATATTCTTTGTATTCAAAATAGCTTTCATTACTGCGACACTTGACCGTTCTTTATCACTTGTCCACTCGTTGTTCATTTGAGAAAAAACTCTTTCGAAAGGTGAGCCTCTTCCAGGCAGACGCATAACGTGCCCAGTAGTTTGTTACCTGAAGATTGTTGGTACGAAAGTGTTTTCAGTAGCAAAGTTGGAAATGTGGAGAGCACAGGGAAGATTTATGGTTATCCTTTATAGTTAGTTCACTCCCTCGACTCATTCAGAAGTGTAACAAACAAACTACAAGTCCAACTTTTTAAGGATGTGAAATTGTGAAATGATCCAGCCCAGCATGTTTCATGTTCAAAATGATGCTGCTTTATGAATCAATAAGTTATATCACTGGGCCGACACTTTTTAGTGGTGAAATTGACTTAATACAGGGAAAAACTTAATTTTCCATCCAATAATGGAAATTTGAAAGATCGTGAAATAATTATCACGAAGAAAAAGCACTGAATCTGAATATGCTAATCACGAACTTGGGTATATTTTTGAAGAGAATTAAATTTGTGAAATCTTTTTTTGGATTTTTTCTTCTCCGAATCAAAAAATAGAAATTTCTAGCTTCTATGAAAGAAGTTTAATAAAAAAAAATTCAAACACTCCCTATTGGTAAGTACTTGTTTATCATTCAAGAATAGCTCTTTTTTGTTTTGTGTTGATATTCCTGATTATGCTATCTATTTGATTCAATTTTCAAATGAATGGTGTACAAATTGAGCAGGAAGTAATTTTTATGTAGCCTAGTGCCTGTCGTGCCATATATGTAGGCTAGTAGCAGTTTTAGATGGACTCTTTCTTCCTTTGTACACACGTACCTATCAACAGCGAGTGTCTGTATTTTTTGATATTCCTTCTTCCACAGAAGTTGTAATTTCTATTATTTGATTCAGAGAAGGGGTAAGCCAAAAATCATCCCCTTAGACTTCAAGTCAAACTTTTTCAGGGTTTCAAATGATTCACAAACCATTTTCAGGAGGACGCTGATATAGGAAACAACAACTTCTAGCAATATGCTGTCAGTTTTTAGCAGTACAATTGATTACATATACAGGAAAAATTGAATTTTATACTTGTGATTAGATTTTCGGGAGTTTTCAAACTCAAGAAACCCGTTTGAATAAATTTGACAGTCACTTTTCCGCCAGGAAATACAGTTTTGCAACATATAAAGTCGATTGTACCGCTGAAAACTGACGGCATAGTTTTAAAAGTTATTTTTTACAGCAGCATTGATCAGGACATGATCCATGTTCGGTTATTGGTTATTGGAAAATGGTGATCTGGGCTTGACTAAAATGGTGATCTGAGCTTGTAGTCTAAAACTGAAGGTCGTCCTATTGTTTCCGATTGAAATGAAGATGCAAACATCGGCGCATCACCCTGCACAAAAACAAAAACGAAAGTACGTACAATGTGTTGTAGTTCGCATTCCGATAAACCACGCCCGCGTTCCAGATCGCCTTTTTACCAGAATTTATAAGGATCCCGAGACGAGATTTATAGTTCCCACACACGCGAATAACGCAACAATGCTGTATTTTAGATGGATGTTAACATTGTTTCAGTGTGCGCTATGAAAGTGAATTTGCATAAAATGCATCGAATGGGTTCAGCAGGTGCGGAGATGCTGAGATATTAGTTTGTCTATTCATTGAAGTAGGATGTGAACGTATAGAGGGTGATGGCGATATTCCGAGAGGCCGCGTTCGTCTTTAGGAGAGGTTTCGTTCAAAGCTTTAAGGCAGCAATGTGATAATACTTCTGGCATTATTTATAGCGACATATAGTTGTCGACAAAAATTGTTGAAAAAATTACACATATACGGGATTAGAGGAAATGCATACAACCTACTGAAGAGTTATCTCTCAAACCGTCAACAACAAGTCTGTATAGATGGTACCAGTAGCGAAATGAGGAATATCACATATGGTGTGCCACAAGGAACTGTTCTTGGTCCACTTCTATTCACGCTTTACATCAATAGCTTATTATCAATGGAGATAGAAGGAAGTGTCATCATTTTTGCTGATGACACCGCAATATTTTATCAATCTAATGACTGGAAGACCCTCAAAAATGAAGTTGAACTAGATTTCAAAAAAATTAAGAATTGGTTCAGACACAACGAACTAACCCTTAGTATAGAAAAGACAAAATACCTCCCGTTCACCTCATACGCAAATAACTTGCCAAACATTGGTGATCTTGTTGTTGATCAGGAAACCATAATACCTGAAGAGAAGTCGATGAAATACCTGGGAATAATTATTGATAGGCACCTGCGATGGGACTTACAAGGAAAACATATTTGTAACAAGCTGAGAGGTTTCCTTTCACGTTTCAAATACTTGAGAGAAATACTAGACATAGCTCATTTGAAAAAACCATTTATTTCTCTCTGATACAGTCTCAACTTTCGTACGGGATACTAGGTTGGGGAGGTATAAATGACTGTCACTTAAATAATATTGTCATTTTACAAAAATGGATAATTAGAATTATATACAATAAAAAAATTACCTACTCGAGTGAAGCACTGTATACAGAGAAAGTCAATTCTTCGACCCGAAACAGCTCTCTTGTCTCAAAATGATAATCGGCATCTACCAAAAAAAATTCAAGTTGATCCCATCGAACATGGTCATTGTACTCGGAACAGAGAAAAGAAACTTTCAGTGCCAAAATGTGAAAAGGGCATAAGGCAACGTAGTATTGAATTTTTGAGTCCAAAGATTTATAACATCATACCAGATCACTAGAAATCCATCAAAAACATCAACTCATTCAAAGCTCATGTAAAGAAATGATTACGACATACGGAGCGATATATTACACGATATAATCAATTAATTACAAGGAATCACTCTCAAGTACTGAATAAGCTCAACAGTTTTCTAGACTTGAATACCTTCCTAGTAATTATTATGTGATATTTTTTATTATGTTATTATGTAATACGTATATTTTATTTACATAAAACTTTTCCAATGTTCTATATCGATATTTTATATTATATTCTACATTTATATTTTTGAAGTTTTATCCGCATGTTATATTCTATTATTACGTTTTATCTATAAGATAGAGCCCTATATATAATTTGGATATAGGGATATAACTTTCAGTCTATTCTTAAGAAATGGTTCATGTGTCTCATTCCATTTTGCTGTAATCAACCAGCATTACCAAACGAGTAAGTCCGTTTGGTTCTCGTGTTATTTCCTCACATATTACATCAAAAAATAATAATTCTACACATCATCATCACGCACAAGCTGTACCCAATTCAGCTTCAGTGATCTACCTGTTTATTCATACTAATATTCATCAAAATATTACATGTCACACAGTTTTGTAGATTCATGAGATAAAACATTATTATTATTATAAAGAAATATGATTTGAAGGGATGGATACTTCGAATCGATTGCACTGAGTCATTTCGTTTCTAACAGCCGATTGCACCGACTTTTTCTTATGTGAGCATTAAGCTAATGGGCCATTAAAGGTCATTCCAACCCATTAATAAACCCCCATTAATCCTTAAGAGTCCCTTTGTTAATGATCTCATAAGAATCGGCTGTAAGTCATGTCTTTTCTTCAATTCCAATGCGGAAAGATGGCAATCAATTCAGAAACAGAAGAAGAATTTTTTGTCAATGTCCTAGATCACTCACGATTTGAATGTATATATATATATATATATATATATATATATATATATATATATATATATATATATATATATATATATAGCTGTTACACTCGATATTTCTAAAGCATTTGGCGTCGGTGTCTCCTTAATAAACTGCCTCAGTTGTGTGCTTGTTTGAAGAGTTTCTTGTTTGATAGGTCTCTGTATGTGGTTGTTGATGGAGTATCATCTGATATCCTTCCAATAAATGCAGTTGTTCCACAGGGTTCAGTTCTGGCGCCTACTTTGTTTCTGCTTCATATCAATGATTGGCTCGAGAAAACATCTTGTTCAATACATAGTTTTGCGGACGACAGTACTCTTCATACCAGTGTCTCTTCCAGAGTCCCCATACCATTTCGAGAAACGGAAATTCAAAGAAACATTCACGTCAATAAATTAACGACGACTTGGTAAAAATAATAGAATGGGGTAACTGAACATGGTGGAATTTAATGCTACGAAAACACAGGCATGTCTCTTCTCAAGAAAAGCCGATCTCTCATCATCAAATATTCAGATGTCAGGAGTAACTATTCCTACGAAATCAAGTATCTCGATGCTGGGAAATACGATCAGTGATAATCTGTCATGGGAAAATCATGTGAGATCAATCGCGAAAAGTGCTTCCTAGAAACTTGGAATTCTATTTCGTGCAAAGAAATACTTCACTTCTCGTCAGCTTCTAATAGATCATTAGAAAGCTCAGATACGACCTGTGATGGAATACAGTTTGGCACCACAACATTCATTGAGGCTTCTCGATTCTATTCAGAGAAAGGCAATTCATTTTGTTGGTGATTCTTTGCTCACAGACTCGCTCACTTCATTGGAACATCGTAGAAGGATCGGAGACTTGTCTCTCTTCTATAGATACTTTCACGGTCGATGCTCTTCCGAATTTTTATCAATCATTGCCCCCTTGGCAATATCTACACGGACGACTCGACGAGTACAGAATTCCCTCACCTTCGTTGTGAATTTGGAAACCTGTCGAACCTCTCTTGCTCAGGGATCTGTTTTCAATAGAACAGCTGAGCTTTGGAACTCTTTGCCAAATTAGGTTTCCCCTGAAGCTTACAAACTTCAGAAATTCAAAGTGAATGTTAATTCGAAACTCCTGTCCCTTGATTCAGACGGTGTTCTTTGAACATTACAGGGCTTCCCTTCCGTGTGAATCTGCATATAAAGAAAATATGATTTTAAAGACTTAATTTTCATTTCCTTCATAAATCTCTCGTCACTATTTTGAAGCTTTTTATTTTTTCTTCAACATTTCAGTCAAACTGATGGACAGAACACTGCATCAACTTTTCTCTTCAGAAAAGAGAAGTTTGTCGTTATTGTATAAATGGTGTATCAAAAACGCTTCAAATTCCATTCACACAGACTTGAATCAACTATCCTATTTCCCTAGAAATAATGCTTCAAATTCCATTCACACAGACTTGAATCAACTAACCTATTTCCCTAGAAATAATGCTTCAGGTGTACCTGATGGCAAGTATTTCGGAATCCTCGGAGTAGATGGCGCCAGTTGATTTGGAGGTCTTGTCAGCTGCCATTTGGTTAATTTATTTGCTTATGTGTTACAAAAGTGGTTATTTTTGCAATAAATTTTTCAATGATTTGACGGTACAGCCACCATTCCATCATGAGTAGAAAATTTCAGGTACAGGTTTGATGAGTTGGTTTGACCCACATAACAGACAGAACTCAGAGAGTTCTCAATGGTCTCCCATGAACCTACCGGCGCTTACGGGAAGCGATATCGAGCTTCGATACCATTATAAATGGATAAACCTCATACTCGATGAATTGTTACAAGTTTCCGGGCTTCTGAGCCGAGGTTCGCAGGTTTTTGGGCCTGGCGTTACGTCTGCATATGCGACAGATATTCTCAAAGGCGATGCGGCAATGGTCGAAGTATCCTTTCCTGCTGCGTTTGATTTGATGTGGTTCAGATGACGTGTCATTATTTATCGGAACTAAAATTGGACTGTCAATCAACTCTAATTGATTTTCCGAATCCGTTTTTTCTCCCATTGGAAGGATCCGTGTATTTTGAACAGCTGGCATCCATGTTCTATGGATGTTCAGGCTCTGTTCTTTGAGGTTGAAAATGTTTTTATGCTTGTGAATTTCTATTGCACCACTATAGAGCCTTGGGTGATAGCTCGCAGTTGTGTCCAGCACTTGCGTTCCATCGAAGTCAATATCATGACCTTCCAACAAAGCGTGTTCGGCCACCGCCGATTTTTGTGTTTGGCCATATCGACACCTTCTTTTGTGCTCGATTAGTAGCGTTCTTATGCTCCTTTTTGCACAACTCTGAATGAAAATAGCTACTTGTATCACAAGGGATGAAGTTTCCTTTACTTCAGTAATCATTCAGGAAAAGACACTTCACCCCCATGTTATACATATGATTTTTTCCGCCTTCCTCGAATAAAAAGTCATTAAAAAAAATAATTTATAAAACTAACAAATAAAATTTAATAAAGAACTGAAACTAAGAAGTAGGTACAGTAAAGCACTGGAACCAACACCCATTTTTCCCTTTGTACCTATCATGAACAATGTGAAGAACCTTGAAATATTCACGCTTGGTTGGCCTGAATACGTCAAGGTTCTATAACTATGTGGCTCAGTCTTGACTACTGAGGACACCAACTTAAGGGTCTAACTATACACTTTCTTCCTCAAAAATGAGTCTATTAAGTCACACTTATAGCCATTGTTTGTCGCAATCTCTTTCATTATATTAAGTTCCTTAACATAATTCACATCAGCCATATCAGCCACATTCAATAGTAGGATGAAACATAAACCGTTGAATGTCCTTTTATCTGATGTAGGAAGATTACTCAACACACGCATAAGAGAACATAAAACTTCTACTTTCCACTTCATTACAGAGGGTCATGCGGTCAACCATCATTTCAAAATATGACAATGAGCAAAAATGTTGGAAACTCAACCTCCTTGATAATTTCGAAATTCATAGGGGTAAAAATCCAGAATATTCGTTGGATGATCAGATAAGTCACCGTTGTTGAAAATGCTCTCGGCCAATTGATCCTATGTATTTAACCTGTAATGGGTGTTCCTAACATAACTAGGACCAATGAGTGACTGGTTGAATATGGGACCTTTGTTACAGCAAACGTCGAACCTTTTATCACACTATTACTAGGATGTCTAACCTACGGGAATTCAAATAGCTTATTATAGAATAGTAATTCATTCATTCTGCTTGATGAAGCTATTGTATAGCGAAACCCTTGACGTGGATTTATAAACCCATTGTCAGTGACAATCGTACAGGAAGGAAACTGTGATATTAATATTATTAATTAGTATCAATATTGCCTTCAAAAAAAACTTGTGATTTTGCGTCACTTTTCTCTCCCTTCAATTTTTCCAAAGATCGAATGGTATTCTGACAAAAATGACCATGGAAATTTTCATGATCTCAGTTGAATTCGAAAAATAGGTTTATTTCACTTTCTCTCTTGTATTGACATTTAAATTTCATGCAATTATTTTGCGGCTATTCATTTTCTGAAACCACCGCCCTATTTGGACAAATAAAATTGTGTTGGAGTGTTGGGAGAGTGAATTTGCATAAAATGAACCGAAGCAGTGCTATGGGTGTGGTATATTAATTGAATAAATCGTCCCGGTACTATATGGGAAAGATAACTGAAATGCAATTGAGAACCATGTTTTGTCGTAGAAAATAGTCCTGATTTAGTGAGGCGACGATTTATCAATGGTACTTTGGAAATGCGTCTGAAGTCGAAATTATGATGAAATTGCTAGAATGTACAGGAATATATTCAGAAGTATATAAATGGATTTTTTCCTATAATGAAGAAAAGCTAGTCAGCAACTGAGTCAGGGCTAAGGACTGAAATATGCATTGGTAAATCCTGTGGGAGGTGAATTTTTGTTTAATTTCGGAAAAAAAAATCTGTAACAGATAGTTATTCCAAATATTTTGAATTTTTCTACCTTTGTCAATACCATACCAACACGTTCTCTTTCCAGAGGTTGTTTATCTTATTGCAAGTCATGGCTTCACCGGGGGCTTCTTTTGAAGATTCTTCTTTGACGGTTATAACTTCTGAAAATGATTCTTACAATGTTTTTCACATCACGTTATTTGATATTCACTTGTTGAATATTATTATTTTCCAACCAATGAGATCATCAATACAGACAGACTCAAAAACAATGGTAGTTCTTTTCTCTGCAATTCCATATTTCTCATATATAATTATCAGTTTCGAATCTTTTTCCTTTCTTGAAACTCAAATAAAATTACGTTATTAATAGATGTTATTTTTTGATATGGAATGAATATTTGTAAAACTCGCTGTTTAAACGATATTCATCACATCTCTCACTCCATATCCTCATCACCTCAAAAGCATTTTTCTTTTTTGGTGAGGGGTTATCTCCTGTTATTGTATATTACCAATAGCCCAATCAATAGTTTCTTGAAATTTTGACAATTCTCAAACCTTCGTAGATGTCAAAACACCTCGATTATCTGTTTCCTACTTTTCGAATTGAAAATCACACTACGTAATTGGGAAGTGCAATTCAATAATGAATCAATAACAACATATTGTTACGATATTTACTTGGGTTCGTTTATTAAAACTCAATTCAACACTAAAGTACTTTTATTACAACTCTTTATCCCAACACAATACAATACAATCAAATTGCTCAGCTAAACTATTTAACGTTCCATACTAAAACTCTCTGATAAACTCTGTACTTCGACTTCTGAAATTAGCAATAGCAGAGCTCTCCCTTTCTCTACTAGAAACTCCGAATAACTCTTTCTTCGCCGAAGCGATGAAGTGTCTCCTTTTTTTTACTTGCGCACGCTTATGGAGAATCTTCCAGAAAAGTCTCTATCATGTGTATCGAATTCTCCACGCGAATCGGGATTTTTTGGAAAATGACATTCTCTCTTCAACTCCTCATATTATTTTGCGTTTACGAGCGACAGGACCGGTCCTAGGAGATTTCGTAACAATATTTTACTAAAATTGGAAGAATATATTTGCACAATGGGAAATTTTGCTTTTTGTATCTCTCCCTCTGTGCGTCCAACAGTAATTAAAATCGTTATAAAATATTAAACTCGGAAACTCAACATGAATGTCTATTCCCTTATGTTTTTCACACTTTTTCTCTTCAGTTTCGCAGATGATTTTAGCTCCTTCTGATTTTTCTCTACATTGCCATTGTTTATTCAGACTACTATACTGCTTTCTACTAAGATTGAATTATTCATTAACATTAGCTCTTTGGTGGATCATAAATACTTTTTTAGTTTTATCTCGATCTGTGCCTACTTGTTGTTTATTATTATCTGCTTCATTTCTAGTCTAGCATTAACTGCTGAGAGTTGCTAAAGACTTGGATCATGTAATTATTTCAGTTCTTGTAGTATTCTAACACGAGCAGAAAATCAGCAGAGGTAATGTTTACGTCAAAATAGACCTCTACTTGTATTGTATACATTCCCCTTTTTTTCTCTCCATTTTTTCTATTCAAGGACTATTTCCTCTATTATTCTATCCTGATCCACTGAACTTCTCAATAATTGCTTTATGGCCATAAAAATTTCTATTGAACTAGATTTTTTGACCAGTATTGAAGTATCACATTCCACTTGCCTTGATCATTGATATATTTATATTCTTCAAACACATTGTATACATTTTTCCACCTTGAGATGGCTGACTGAACACGAATCGCTAATACTCCGTGACAACCTCTGCGAGATCAATAGCAACGAATGGCGACAATAATTATGCTTTTAAAACAATAGAGGTTACATCATTTGCATAATAAGACATGGAACATGTCGAATAGCCGGGCACGATTTTTTTCTTTTTATTTCACTTGACGAATATTGCACAGTACCTGTGGGAGGGTACTTCACTATTGAATTGCAACTGGGACGGGAATCATTAACAGGTGGAGCAATGGCTATTATGATGTAAGAGTTGTGTGAACAGTCTTAGTCCGGTTCTTCATGTGCATAGTCATTCGTTTTATTGACGACTGGACTCGATGGTCTCTACAGATTTTTTTATTTCATACTCCAAACCAATGTTAGATAGAAATTTTCAGATCTTTATGAGAAAGTAATGCAAGTTGCTCGTAGGAGTAGATAAATGTCACAAAATAGGACAATGGGAATTTACTGTAACTAATATTTGATGATTGAGTGTTCCCAACATGATGTTTTCATTCGTTGAATTACTACTTCCAACAACCATCTAATATTGTAGTATATACATTCATACATTGTTCTCTCAAGCTTAATATCACTCAATCTTTATCGATATATGTATACTGCCACAAAGCCAGTTATTTAAAGGTTTTGAGAGGAAGACATTTTTTGTATTTCGTACAGAAATATATATTTTTTCTGAAATCATAGTAGAGTGCTTTCGACTAGAACAGTTATCATCAGTGCTTTCTCGCCAGGTCTACTAGAAACATGTATTTTTATGGTTGTGTTTCTTGTAAACCCGACGAGTAAGTACTGATAGTGATTGTTCTAGTCGATGCGGTCTCAACAATCAAATCCAATTGTCCCCAATTCGAGTCAAGTTAAATGCTCCTCCAAATTCATTTTTCTTTCCACTTCACGCCGTTATACTATAATCTCTGATCTGGTGTTCACCTAATTGTATTAGTAAATGTTGTTTATGGTATTTCTATACCACACGTGATTGACTCAGATCAAGGTCCTTCAGCAAGCAGACCTTGTCATCAATTCCATGCGCCATACTTCGGGAGCAGCATGTTCATTCGCATATCAGTCAACTAAAAAACGTGGCAGAGTCATTCTCCAATGAGGCAGAAAGAAATTCACGAGAGAAGAATGTATTTTCTCACTGTGGAAAACGAGAAGTTCACTACCTATGGAAAAACTCATTTTCTCCTCCAGTTAGCTAGATACTTTTTAGTTAGAGACCTGAAACGACATGTTTTGGGATATTAGGGTTTGGGCGAAACGAATATTATCATCTACATTACTGTTCTGGTTCAGTTATCCTCACTTTACAAATATTTTCACTTTTTATTCACAGCATGAGGCTCATCACAGATAAATATTATAGTTTTCCGCAGTACAGTTATTCATAATGGCGAATTCACTAGAGGTTGTCAACTTGTCTTTTATAGATCTTTCCACGGTCGGTGCTCTTCTGAATTGTCTTCAATCTTTCCACCCTTGGCAGTATCAACACGGATGATCTGACGAGTGCAGCTTTGTCACCCCTTTGTTGTGAGCTTGAAGACTTGAGGGATATTTCTTCAAGCTGAACTTTGGAACTTGCCAAGGAAGATTTTTTCTGAGGCTAACAAACTTCAAGAATTCAAAGTTAATGTTGATTCGTGCCTCCTGTCTCCTGATATTTTGAAAAAACTTCATATTGTATAAGAAAATAATAAAAACATATAATAGAACAATATAACAATACAATGTGATATGTCTACCTTGCATGACTTTCTCTCGTGAAAATAAATATTAATGCTTCTATTGAAATATATAAACGACAACGAAAAATCATCTCTGGTACCTTCTAACATTTAATCTTCTTCTCTGGAAGTGTTGTTCCTTCATAATAAAAGGAATCACCACGAAGCATCGTCTCTTGTATCATTTTCATATCGAATCACAAAAAAAATCAGCCAGTTACTATGATACATGTCATAGAACTGCCAATGGTGGTGTATACTTTTCAATATAAGATACTTTCTTTCATTGGCTAATAGGAATGGATAAAATATATCTGTCTACTGTCAGAGGTTAAATTCGAACACAACGCCCCCTAGAAAGGAATCGACGATTGGGTAGTCTAAGCCCAAAAAATCTGAACAATCGGATTAGCCAATACACTAGGGTTTTTAGACATTTTGAAAGAAATAGTTACGACTGTAATAAATGAATATCACTTTTATACATTGTCGCAAATAGACGAAAACCTCTGACCTCTCTGACCGAACCAATTTTCACTTTCAATCCATTCTAGGTAAACATCGAAAGCAACCGTACTGAATTGTAGAATATAATGTTTCCCGCGGTGATAGTAAACAAAGTCTGTAGTTCCTACCTTGCTAGCTGCAATTCTCAATGGCATATTTATTCAGTACTAGTACAGAAATAGTAGTGTAGTCAATAAAAATGCACATGCTGCTTTTAGTTCCTGACGCGTAGAATACGAAATATATGGAACATCGCGAACATCGAGAAAGTTAACGGGTGTAAATAGATTGAAATTAGAATGTGATTAGTGCTGAGTAAAGAAAGTGCAACGATTGACAAGATGTTTGTGTTCGAAATTAGTGTATGTCTGCTTGTGAAAGGAAAATCGGAGAAAATTATTTTCGCTGCATACCTACATTCATTAGTTAATGTGCCCTCAATGTGGTATATTGAAGAAATATAGTTAGGGTTGGAAAATGATAATCGATTACTCAATTCTCACTTCGAATTCTTCGAGTTACATAATATAGAACTGATAGTTCAAAAAGGCTTATTTCGAATTTTCATTTTTGGTTGGAATAAGAACTCATTAAGTATCTGATAAATGACACAAATGATAACCGTAACATTTTCCTGAATCTTTATTATTATTATTTTTTTCTGTGGGTAAACACTGAAGGAAAATGTAAAAAGTAACCCGTAAATGAAACGCAAATACACATCAAATTTTGAGGCTTTCGGAAAACAAAGTAAGTAGTACAACATGAGGATTAAACACGTGAACAAAAATGCTTTGATGTTGAAAATGATTGTGAAATTTGAATGTGAAAAAAAAACTGAATATATTTCTGGAGTATTATCCAATCATAATTTGATCTACTTATAGTGAACTTTCAACTGTTATGTCTCTCCGAATTCATAAAACCAACACCTCAAACCTTATTCTCAACATCATTTGGTAGAAGTGATCCTGTGGTGTAATGGACCTTGTAGGTGTTTAATTCATCAGGTATACTCCAGCTATTCACATAAATGCTGTTAACGATTCATAAAAAGTGTCAGGTAGAGGCAATTAGTGATTTTTCAGCCTCGTAACTCTCGTTTCTCTCACCACTTGAATGGGTTTATTACACTCCTAGCTGATCATTAAGATCCATACTAATAGATATGACGTTTTCTTTAATGATACTCGTGTCATCAATACATTTTTATCCATTACAACATTTTTAAAACCAATCCTTTTTATTACGCTATAAGGTAGACACGATTAAATTTCCACAAAATTTATTGTCTTCGCGACATGTTTCGGTACACTGTACCTTTATCAAGCGAATGTATTTAAACACTAAATTATTCTTCGCTAAAAGTTCCTTAAATATATCAGGGCCTACTCTAATTATCTATGATTCCTAGAATAATACCACTGACAATGAGGTGATTCCTAATTGATACTGATAACTGATACTGATTCCTAATAATAATTATGATATCGGACCGTAGTTACTACTTATTGATTGAATAAGTTCAACAAAGGGGAACTATTGAGATCCAATTGATCATTTAGCAAGCAATTTGAATTTTTTAATTTATTGATTTCCAAAAATTCTAAATAATTAAGTCTAATGCCCTTATTTTCAACATATATACATATATTTAGAATTTTTGGAAATCAATAAATTAAAAAATTCAAATTGTTTGCTAAATGATCAATTGGATCTCAATAGTTCCCCTTTGTTGAACTTATTCAATCAATAAGTAGTAACTACGGTCCGATATCATAATTATTATTAGGAATCAGTATCAGTTATCAGCATCAATTAGGAATCATCATCATTGTCAGTGGTATTATTCTAGGAATCATAGATAATTAGAGTAGGCCCTGATATATTTAAGGAACTTTTAGCGAAGAATAATTTAGTGTTTAAATACATTCGCTTGATAAAGGTACAGTGTACCGAAACATGTCGCGAAGACAATAAATTTTGTGGAAATTTAATCGTGTCTACCTTATAGCGTAATAACTATGGATTTCCATCAAGTAAAGGCCACCTCAGTCCACAATCCTATTTTATATTTTCTTCTAACTGTATCTTTTTCATGTGCTGTTCTACTGCTGAGCGTAGTTTCTTTGAAGTATTCAAAATCCGAATTTGTTTGTGTAAACATTCCAAGAGCACAAAAACCGAATCGATTTTATGGATTGTCCATTTCAACGTTAAATAACAATATTGTTATCATCGGTTATAATAATAGAGTAGTAAAATATTTGTTACATAACACAGTACATCGCAAGAACCATGTTTTTCAAAGGGTTTCCAGATCTGAAAAAAATTATATACCCTTCCTCAACAGAATATGGCTGAAATTGAAAATCTTTTCGCTTTAAAAAAAATCAAATATTCCTAACGAGGTGTTGTATTTCATGCCAAGATATATTCTACAACCCTTAATGATTTATACAGGCTCATTCTGCCCTGTAGAATAATAACATAGATTGCAAAATCTCTGCCACGTTTTATAGCTTCATTTGGAAAAAGGGCTAACTGCTGAAAATACCATAAATAACATTTACTATTACTGATATTAACATGTAAGTCATCTCAAGTTCAAAGTCTAGAAAAGTCTCTTTTAGAGCCTGCTCTTCTGAGATATTATCAGTAAAATCATCTTCAGCAGTCCATTACGCTTCCTTCAGTTCTCATGTTGTTAAAAATCACAGTATATTTTTTTGTGTGTGGACATGCAAATTTAGAAATGAAGAGGTTCATATTAATTCAGATATTAATCCTAGCTTAATACACGTTATGGAATGCTGATCCTGAGATTTTCCAAGAGGACATCAGTACTTGGGCGAAGCATATTCAATGATGGGATTATGATCCTTTTTCGCATTTTGATTGCTCAAGTTGATAAAATGAGCCATTACACACACAGAGTGTTGAAAAACTAGAAGTGAGGATTTTCAGGGAGTGTTTTCGAGATCAAACTGAGACTTTTTCTATTAACATAGAATGACGTCTCAGAGGTCAACAAAGTTCTTTCCGGACCTTCTCTTCTCCTTCTGGGAGAACACTTTTCATTATGAAAGTAGGTTAGAAATGAGCAATTTTTTTGCATTATTGTGAATGAATCAGTTTATAAACCATGAAGATTTGAGGGACTGTGAAGGACGGTGTGATTGCAGAACATTGTTTTTAATTTCTCTTGATGATGAAATTCGCTATTTTTAGATCTCAAATCAAATGCATAGAACGCTTCCATAAGTGGATATCTGAAACTGTTTTCTACACAGGTCACTGCACATTTATAGTCCCCTTAAGTAATTTAGTGTCATTATGCATCACCTTGGACGTTGGTATCATATACACTTGTCTACACGTTGTAACGCATACCCATAGTAATCATTTACTGTTACAATCATAGACAGAGCGAGACTAACACGAGTGATCAGACAATTCCAAAGAAAAATTAATTTTAGTAGCAATTATATGTTTGCGGACTCTCTTAAAATTGGTTGAAATTAGAGAAACAAAATGTCACGATACCAGCCAGGATAATAGTCTTCTCTGACAGATATTAGTCTGCCATACCTCTGGCAGAAGACAGGCAGTTATATATGGATCCCTCGTCATACCGTATTAAAACTCATGTCTCAGTTTGAATCTTTCTCACGAAAGGTACCACATTTCTGTTCACAATTACTATTTTTTATACAACAGAACGCGGAACAAGCATTTCGCAGACGACCGTCCTAAATTTTTCATTTTGATAGAAACACTATGATATTGACGCAATCAATTTACTTTTCTTTATTCGCTGTCTTTCAAAACGACATAATGTATATTGGAATTATATGATTTTCACGGTTGCCCAAAAAATATTGCGAATACTTATTGCAAAATATTTTCGCGATTATCCTGCTTCGGCCGGGGTGGCCTAGGCGATAATATCTCCCTTGGAACGCGAAAAAGCATTTTCCAGCCTTTATATACAAATAGCAATTGTGGTTGATATCGTAGCATCATGGACTGAAGTCATATAGGAACGATTTTTGGATAAAAGTTGGTACTGAAATTAGATGGGGCTGTGAATTCAAAACATTGCTGTTACAACTTTTTGCATTTATACATATTTTATGAATTTTGTACATACTGGATGGTCCACTCAAGAATATCCACCCTTGATAACACCCAGTAAAATTATATTACAAAAAATCGCAGAGACACTTCGATTTTTGTTTGGAGTAGAACACCATTTGAAGGGAAAAAGATATGTTATACTCCAGCCCCCTACTCCCCAGAGCAACCCCCGCTATAATTTTTAATAGGAAATGAGGATCGTTACATATATCATTGGGAAGGTGATATTAATAAATTAATTGATATTATCAATTCTGATATTAGCAGTGCAAAATTTGCTGGGTTCGAAAAAGGCGTTCTAGAGATATAGGCGTTCTAGAGATATTCGAGTCAAATGGTACATTGTAACTGTAAAAAATTTCAAGAATTTATTCACAGAAAATTTTGAAAAAACTTCGATTAACTCCCAGACCGTAGTCTATGTGGAAACTCCTCTGGTAATTGCCTGCCATTCAGTTATTATTCTCCTTTCCAAATCGTGCAGGTCAGAAGATTGAGTTTTATAAATCAAGGATTTCAAATGACCCCAAATGAGGAAATATTTGAGTGCCAGGTCCAAAAAATGTGCTGGCTATTCTGTTACCTCGATGACCTATCATTTATTCGGAAAAGTTCGGGATAGAAATTCTCTCATCAGTTATACGACATGAGGTGCTCCTTCTTGTTGAAAATGAAATCTGTTACCGGCAATAGATTTGGATCACCATCATCATCAAGGTCCGTGTGAACAGCATGCAAAATGAGTAGTTCTATCAGATTCTGGAGAATATCCAAATAAACCGCACCATTTGAAACACATTGGAAAACTATTGGGCCAATTATTTTATTACCCAGAATCCCTGCCCATTGTGTGTGCTCTTCTCTGAGTAGGTGGGAGTCGATCTGACTCCAATAGCGAGAGTTGTGTCTGTAAACTAATTCGTTCAATGAACTCATCACTGAAGTAAATATAGTGCAAATACGTGCCAATTTTCAATTCTACAATATACCATTTCACAAACAAATGGTTCTCAGACATTAGTATTTCTTTTTTGACATAAAAAATTGCGTGTACTCGGTGAGCACATAAAAAAGACAATCGGTGGATCATTATGACAGAACTCTACTACTGTCTGGGAGACAA